>CM038010.1:5693715-5916348 GCA_021234005.1 Nephelium lappaceum | reverse complement strand
GCGTCTGCCCGGTATGGATACGCCGGTATGGATAACAGGAGAATCCATACCGGGCATGTGCCTGGCATGGAAAATGGTTATCCATGCCGGTCACGTGCCCGCATATGGATAACTATTTTCCATGCCAGGCACATGCCCGACATGGATATTAGTTTTAACTTGTCAGAATTTCCATGAAAACAACACGTAATCAACAGAGGATGAAGAAAGCCTGGTACATCGATTTTGCATGACAGAAAGCCTGGTCCAGCACTGTAGTGCCTGGAAAATTCTTGCGTCCATCTACAGTCCAATGCCTAATCCAATGCATGGAACACCGGGCACCAAAACAGTCTGGTGTGGTCGTAGGCATAACTTGTAACCGTTTACATATTTTTAAACAACTTCTATAAAATTCAATAAAACAAAAACATTGTTATGAGATTATGACTTTATTTATTTCTTTTGTTTCTTGAGTGGAAACAAAAAGACGATAACAGAAGACTTTATTTCTGCATAACTAGATTTTTACAGCAGAATTTGTCTAGGTCCTCCCTTCCTCTATTACTTACATTATACAGCCTGAAGATATATAGAATTATATTGAAAAGACAACCTAAGGAAAAGCGGAAACAGACTTGATAATCTTAAAACAAAACGGAAGGAAGGTTACCTTTAAGTTAAGGATGAAACTAAAAAAGATGAAATCCAGATGATGGTTCCGCTTGGAATTAAGGCGCCCTTGATCATTGTGACGATTCTGCTCTTGATGAAATATCCATCTGTTTCTCGTAGTGCTTTCTACATGTTGTCACTATTGTGATCTGAAATGGCAAGATTCCATCTTAAGAAGCTTTAGAGGGCGCTAACATGTACATTGTGGCTTAGAAAGAATTTCACCACCAGCGGAATCTTTGAAAAGAACCTAGTTTGATCAAATCTGTTGCTGGAAATGAAATATGAAGGTGGTTGTGCGTTCATTTAGCAAAACTACTTTGGTTTTATGAGGAGGCAAACTAAAACACATTAACTACTTAGCAGTTTCAGGGATAAAATCAAACCAGAAAGGAAAAAAATAAAGTGAAATAGAAATATAACCTTCACATTCTTCCCGATTCTCTTTTTGTCAATTATAGCTCTCTTGATGTGAGAATTCTTGCCAATTCCAATCGAAACACTGCCCTTTGCAGTGAGAAACCTTCTCGCGCATCCATCTAGAGCGAGAGAATAAACAAACAAGTGATTTTACAAAATGCAAGTAACATTGTCACTCAAGCCAATTCAACTACCAATTTTATTATTATTATTATTTTTTGTAACATGCGGTGCATAAGATTTCAGAGTAAAACTACACATCTCAATAGAAATGGATTACCAACAGATCATTAATAGTTAAGGCACATTACCTCATAATAATCCGCTCCGATCAGTAAAGTATCCTCTATGATCGCACCTTCTAATATGCAATTTTACAATTCTGCATAAGGAAAAATAAGGTTAAGAAGCTTTGGCCCTCTCCAACCCCTTAATGACCCACAACTACCACTCACCGTCGTTCTTCAAGATGACCATCGATGTTCCCCAAATCAAATGCCGACCATCACCTTCTTAAACTCTAATGCTATGACCGTCACTCCTCCTCTCTCATCTCTGGTAACTAGTTATCTCTCTCTCTCTATCTTTTGGTAACTGTAGAAGAGGAAATGAGCGTTTGTATTTGTTTGTATACGAGGAAAATTTTCTTCCAAGATTTGAAATAGATACCACTTAAATTCATTTGATTAATAATTTATTGACAGATCCCAAAACTCAAGAGTAAGAGTGCTACATGAAAAATTTCCCCATATGTCTTGCAACTTTTTTGCTTTTGATGACATGTATAGAATCTCATCCTTTGAGGATTGACTTCGATTTTTGTAAGTTTAATTTCCACTAATGTACAGCCCTCCATTTAGATGTTATTGTCACCAATTCATAATTTTGCATTCTTTAATCCTCCAATAATCAAAATCATCTTGCCAACTTCTTTCAATAATTGAAATGAAATAATAATGTCATGAAAAACCAAATCATAGAAGCTTCAAACCATAATTATAATAGGAAGGCAAAAATATTAAGCCCATTGATAATTAAATCACCCCATCTCAAATAACTGAATTTCATATGACAATTTAAATCTGATCATTAAGGATATGTGACTAGTTGGAGACTTGTTTTGATAATGGTTGGCAAATTTTGTAATTTCGAATGATACATTACACATCCACCCACCTGATAGATCAATTTACTAGGCAAAACCTATAACAGAGACACCTTCTTCGAATATATCAACTAAAAACATTCAAAACCACACAACACGAATTGAAACAACAAAATCGACTATATAATTCAACAAGCAAACAAAATTTTGGCTTATTTGATATCGAAATCATAATGACGAACCTTAAACAAAGCTTTGAGACGTCTCTCAGGGTGGCGTCCACCAGCAAGTTATCGACCACCGCCATCTTCTCCAGCGCCTCCTCCACATTCCTCGCCTCGATCACAGAGTCGTCGCGGTTGGTGTTCAACACTAGCACCATCCACTCGTACTCCTCCTCCGTCGCTGTCCTCAGGCCTGCCGACTCTTTGCCTCCTTCGCCTTTCTCGCCATCGTCCACGTGCTCTTGCTCCCACCGCCGCCGTAGCTCCGTCTCCATCACCTTCGGCACCGGCACCGACACTCTGTTCGCCTTCTTGTCTAGCTTCCTCATCGACTTCTCCAGCTCCTTCTCCTCTAGCTCCGCCAAGCGCCTCGGTGGTCGCGCGTCGAAGAAGAAAGAAAAGAGGAGAAGAAGAAAAGAGGAGAAGAGATAGAAGATAAAGGGAGAATAAGAAGAACAAGAGGAGGGAAGACTCACCGGGGGTAGATCGACGGACGGCAACGACTGACGAGGAGAACGACGGGCTTCTAGAGCGGCGATAGGCCGACGAAGGGGGAAAGGCATCGGCGGATAGAGTGGGAGAGAGCTGATGTGAGAGAAAGAGAAAGAGAAAGAGGGAGAAAATAGGGTGAAAATTGGGGGAGGGGGGGGGGGGTGGGGGGGGGGGGGGGGGGGGTAGGATGATGGGTGCGGGTGTAAACCCATCAGGCATACTGGGCGGGGTCGCGCTCGGTATGGATAATCCAAAATATCATACCGGGCGGATAGCACTCGGTATGGATAATGCAAATACCATACCGGGCGGGTGGTATGGATAATGTCTTTTAATTTTTTATTATAAAATATTTTATCCATACTGGTCGGAAGACCCACCCGATATAGATAATTCGAAATCCATTAGTTATTAACTGTTTGAATACTTTTTATTGTCATAGTTTGAGACTTGAATTGCATTGATGCACAATTGCTTTAATTTAAAGGAAATAGGATGATTATTTGCATTCTTTGTCTATCTACCGCTTTCATGGTTACATGTGTGAGAGAGGATAATTGCTAAACTATTATGTACTGATTTTGTTTTTTAAAGTTCTATAAGTTATGTACAGCTCAATAGCTCCTCCACTACCATGAGCAGTGAAGAAGGAATTTGAAATGTACAGTACTTTAATTATAATCCCTTTGATTGTGTGTGTAGTGCTCTTGCTGCTTTGTTTTGACTGATTAGAGAATGTTTTCTGTCACTTTTTAGAATTATAATGTCATTCAAATTTTGTGTCACATAAACAGGTCTGTAATTTTAATTTTTTTTTTTTTTTTTGGTTACTACAATTCGCTATTCTTCTCTAACTGTCTGATTTTTTTTTTTTTTTTTAAATATTTAATTGTGTGTGTGTATGTTTAACTATATGGTTGGTTGATAGTTGAGCTGTTTAAACTGTCATTTGAGGTGGTTGGTTCTAGGGCTTGTATGTTTGTTCTCGTCTGACTTCTGCACTGTAATTCAGTTATGATTATCCAATTTAGTTACATTTTTTTTTTTTAATATTTCAAATTCCTCAACTTGGTTGACTTTCAAGTTTTGTTGTTACCTTGATATGCTTTTCTGTTTTGCCATGTGGAACCTTGGCTCTACTTCTCTCTTTGATTCGTATATGCAATTTTGAGACCATAATTGTGATTTGTGTTTGAAATATTATAGGTAACTTTTCTCAAATACCTTTACAGATTTTTTGAATCTTGTGAAAATTAAAAGATGGTGACAATAAGATAAAATGTTTCCATACATCAGACCCGAAATTTGGCTTTGGCTGAAATGTTTATATATATATATATATATATATATATATAGAAAATAAGCTAAGCTTGTGTTCTGGTTGCACATAAGGTGTTTGAGAAATTAATTGTTAGAAGATTTTCAATTTTTTATTATTATCTTTTTATCTATCAATGTTTATTGTTGTTAGTTTGCAATATAAGCTTTTTGTTGAAAAATGCAAGCTTATTGTTTATTATGCAATTTGTTTTTTAATGGGTAGGTTGTGATTTTTTGAAGTATGAGACAAAAGATCTTGCTGCATTAGAGGCCATCAATGGAAGGTTTGTCTTGACTTAGTTGGGTTTTGTTGTCTAGAATTTATATGTATTGTTTTTTATGATATTTCATGTAGTGATCTTTCATACAAAAATAGTTAAGTTAGTTGTATAGGACTAGACGTCTGCATGTGGACATTAGAAGGCATATTTTCTGTATCTTGTGAGTTAAAGGCACAATAGTTCCCATCATAATAGGGAAAACTCTGTTAAAATTTTTGTAAAATTGATCAAGTTTATATATATTATTTTTATATATTGAGTTTGTTACTCATATGCTTTTGTTACTAATATATGTTGCTTGTTTCCATAACAATTTTAGATATTGGCCAAAGGTATATCTAGTGGTCCGTCTTTAAGTGGATTAATTGGTAAGAAGAAAAGAAAGAGAAAGGGTCCTAAATGATTATATCTATGTTGTTAATAACATTTTTAAGTGATTATATATAAATGAACTTTTTATGTGTGTTGTAATATTATTTTTATTTTAATATAAAATTATATATTTTTTCTCAAAATAAAAATATGTATTATATTTTTTTAATATAAAAATGGGTATTATACTGGGCTAGCCCGATATGAATAGTATTATCCATCCGAGCTCATGCCCTGTATGAATAAATATATCCATTGGTTGACCCACTTCTAGTCGGTGTAGATAACACTATCCATATCGGGAGAGTGTCCGATATGGATATTGTCAGCAGCTATACTGGTTCTATTCATACTAGACGCTCTGCATGGTATGGATAACACTATCCATTTCGGGAGGGTGATGGGTATGGATATTGCTAGTAATTATACTTGTTTTATCCATACTGGGTGTTCCGCACAGTATTGATAGTCAATTATATTGGGCATTGCCCGATATAGTTGAATTGTTTTGTTGTAGTTGGTTCAGTCTTCTAGTGGTCAATAGGAAATACATTTTAAATCAATTAGGTTTTATTGTCACGCCCACTAAGTTGGTGGAGAAGAATTATAGTTGATTGATAAATTCTCTTTCTCTTCTACCACTAGCCTTGCCTTTCTCTCATATACTTTTACCTTTAAGGCCTCGTTTGGTATGAGGAATTGGATAGAAAATGATGGGATGGGATTGGATAGGATGAGATAGGTTAAGATTAAATTAATACTAAATTGTGTTTGGTATAATTGAGATTAAATTGAATTTGATTTGATTAAATCAATATAATATTTGTGTAAATTGATATTTGAGTAAAATATAATAAATTAATCTTTAAATATACATATTTGATATAAAATAAATAGGAATAAAATTGTGTGAAGAAAGAGCCAAATGTAGATTAGCTGTAACATAACCCAAAAAAAAAAAAAAGTCTACATGGAAGCTATGTAGATATTATATTGCATAAATCAAGACTTCCCAGGGAACATTGGCCTCGTTTATGTTATCAATGATAATTTTTACTGAATACGCCAAATCAGTTATTTGGAATGCTTAACTTCAGCTCTTGGATGTAATGGAACGTTGGGATTCTTTAATTTCGATATATATTCCATATCATTTACTCCCATTTTATAATCACGATTATTATTATTGTGAAAGCAGTCCAACCTCAAGTTTTCTTTCTATAAAAATAATAGAATAAAATAAAAAAAAAACTTCAAGTTTTTATCGAAAGGACGAGAGATATACCTAATTAAAATATATTATGAGTATCGTTTCAGAATTTTAATTATTATGAGGCTTTATTGTCAAATGATAAAATAAACTTTAAAAACAATTATATATATCAACTTAAGCTAAGGAAACAACGCAGTATCCGATTTGAATTGGTTTTTTTTTTTTTTTTTTCTTTTTTAATTTGTATTTTTCGAAGTTCTAAATTGCATAATTCAATTTAAGGTATATGTGAGATGCACATATATGTATAGTCTTGTAATTATGAATTCAAGAAAGTGGACATAATTAATTTTCAAAAAATGGACATAATTTATATTGTCTAACATGCCTTGGTGGTAAGAGTGTTCATCTAACTTGATAATATCTCAAATTCTAGTCGCTACATTGTATGTTGTCTTTAGAAAAGAAGAAAGAAGAAATACAGTGAATCCGAAAATTTTGATAGACTAGGGAAATGGTAGAAAAATTAATAGTTGCAAGTTATAGGTCGCATGAAGGTGGTACAAATGTATTGAGTTTTAGTTATTTACTTTCCTATCCTCTTGATGCGTTAATGTTTTCTAAGTATAGAAAGTGGTTTAGTTTTGCATAGCCTCTGGTCAAAACAGTTGGCATTTTAGGAGAAGCAGATTCGGAGGTGAAATTCCTTTATTGCTACTAGACAAAATAATTAGCCAGTTCGAAGTAGCCGAATTGAAGGTAGAAATCCATTTTCACCTTGTTAAAAATAGTTTGACAGTTCAGAGTAGTAGAACTAGAGGCAAAAATATTTCTTAGCTGTTAGTTTATATATTGGGCAATCTCGAGCAAGCAAAGTTAGGAGCAAAGTTGGGAGGCCTAAAGGTTGGAGCACCTCAATGAACGCCCTACCATGCTGTTGGAAAGTATGTCCAAAAGCATAATGATCTCCGATAATGTAAATTCCTTAATTAATGTTCTTTTCATATTTAAAATAAGATACTTCATCTAGCATTGTGATGTAAGATTATCTTTGGCAAGGTAAAACATTTAAGGTTCCAAGACTAAAAAGGAATAAAGAAATCATTCATATAAAGTTTGTTATATATATAATGTAGACATGATTCTTTATCCAGTCTAAATTTTTATATAACTTAAGATAATAGTTGGACATCTTATCTTGTTAAAGTTATAGGTCTCTTTTGTTTCAATTGGGAGTGACGAGTTTCAATTCACCTAAGTTTATGACTTAGAACAAAAAAGTCTAGTTTATTGGATATGGATCATGTGAGGTAATAAAATTCTATTAATTGCTTATAGAATTTTATTGTTTCACATCAAGGAAAAGGAGTGTGCGTCTCAATCCTAAAATAAATAATATAACGTATAATTGTAGATTGTAATATTTGAGCTATCAATAGGTGATGGTTGATATGACCTAACTTTCCCAATAATTTGATACTATGATTTATTAATTATATAGAACTTATATTTATAGATGTAGACATCATGATTTTTATTTTAATTAATAAAAGTAACCGCCACCTTATGGGTCTCGCAAGTAATTGGATAATAAACTCGGCCCCGAGTATTCAATAAATGATATTTGAATTTTAATTTCTTGAATAAATCAGGATTATCCATAAGATGAAAGACAATCATATGAAATAAAATAATTGAAGGAGTGAAACGGTCTCGCAAATCTGGGTTTGATATTTTTTGTAAGGACACTCATTTTGCTAATTTGCCTAGGGTGTACAATTTTAGTTTTTTACTGGAATAAACTAAAATTAATGGACGGGGTTCAATCAATTATGAGTTAATTAGATTTGAACCTAGTTCACTAGAGCTTGAGAATAAAATGGCCAACCCGATCCTAGTCTACATGAAGTTAATGGATCGCTAATCTTGAATCATATTGGGCTCAAAAGTTGGACTTTTGAACTTAGATGAATTAATTAAATAAGAGTGGTGATATTTCTACCCCTCTAAAATTGTATATACACCCCCAAAATATAATTATTTTAAAATTCCAACATTGTCCTTCCCCCCTAAAGCCTTTAACTTACAACAAGTGTGAACGCTTGTTTCTCTGAAAAATCAACTTCATCACTCTGCACGTCTTTCCAGTCAAAACTCCAAACTAGGTTGGCCACAAAATACTCCAAATGAAGCATTGCCAAATCAAGCCTCGAATATATCCTTCTCCCAGCCCAAAATGGCATCATCTTTATCTCCTTACTCCTTGTTATATCAAACACTTCTCCACTACTTGTCTGATCATGATATCACCGCCATTCAAAAACCTCTCAAGATTAAAAGCCATTGGATCCTCCCACACTTTTGGGTCCCACCCCATTTCAACCACCATGAAATTTATAACTCCATCCTTTGGGATTTTGTACCCACCAAACTTTACATCCTCAATTTAGCAACACAAAATGCCTTAAGAGGTTGTCTCCTTAAACTCTCCAAAATCACTACTTTCAGATATGATAGTCTATACAACTCCTCTTTCTTCACTTCTTCTCCCTGCAATGAAAGAGACCAGAAGCGGCATTGTTATCGCCTCCTGTAGTAGCTTTAAAGTACCTGGACTTGGAAGACTGAGACAATAGTTCTTGAAAAAGAGAGGATAGGGCTAGTGAGAGAGATTCATAATTAGCTTGAGCCTGTGAACCCCTAAAGATGATGATGATAGTGTTGGAGATTAGGAAAAAGAAAATGATATATTAATAATTTATAGGGTGTGGTTATAAATTTTTAATATTTTAAAAATAATTAATGGGACAAACTTGTGAAAAAGGATGTACATACAATATTTTTAGGGTGCCAACATCGCCCCTCGTTGAATAATTATGGATTGGACTTTAGTTACCACTTTACAATGGGTGGCAAAAGAGGCCCAAAGGGGCTGGTACTCCAAGCCCACTCTAATATGGGGTTAGGACCCATGAATTAATACATTAATTAATTAATTATTCTCCAAGTAATTAATTTTTTATTTTTAATTAAATAGAAAAAGTAACAAAACAAGAAATTGGATTCGTAAAGAAAATTGGTTTCTAAAATCAAGAAATTCTAATTCTAAAATGAAATCAGTGTTGGTTGTATCCTCCAACCAATCTTCCATATTATCATTGAGATGATATTATCATTGAGATGAATCACCTTGAAAGTGTGGGCTCCATTTTTCTTGAATTTAGTATGTGCGAACCCTACAAAACTCAAGAAAATTATCAAATTCCAAATCAAAGAAATATCAATTGCTCTTGAGCTTGTGATATGCCAAAAATTAGACAAAGTCCAAAAGTCTATTATTCTTGTCAAAACTATCCTATTTATAATTTTCAAGAATAAGACTTTAATTTTCAATTTGATTTACATACATCGAGGTTGATCAATTGATTTTTGATCTATATATAGGTAGAGAATCAATTAAATTATATATATATATATTAATATATTCGATTCATACTTTGAGAATAATTTTTGAAACCTAATGTTTGCTAATTCCGCATTCTTGGCTTTTGGAAAAGCTTTTTTGACAAGATTTTCCCCTTCACATTCATCAAGGAGTGCCTTAGGGCATGTTAGATGGCACATGTAGCCAAGCCACAAGGCACCTATATGCCATGACTTGACGCTTGCATTGGCACCTATTGTATGGTATTTCCCTAAGACAATTATACAATATTAATCTAGATTATTTTAATCCATATAAGGAGATTTTGTAAATTTATTGAATATATATTATGATATCTCGATTTATATGCTTCAGCTATTTAAAAACCTTCATGTATTTTCATATAAATGGTAGAATCAAGTCATTCATTATATAGATATCCAGTCACTATTGTCTATTAGCATATTAATTAAAAATTGAAATGTAATGGTACCATAACAAGGGAATGAGTTTCATTATAATCAATATTAGGTATCTACGAGAAACTTTATGCTTTGAGTCGTGCCGTGTATATATATATATATATATATATATATATCAACTTCCTTTCCCTCATTATGTTATGTACAGAAATCCATTTATACCCAATAAGTTTGACATCTTTAGGTGTTTGGACTATAGATCAAAATAATTCATGTTTGGCTAAAAAAGTGAATCTACTTGAATTGTTTCAATCTATTGGGTCTAATCATGTCTTTACTTGCAATCTTTTATTTATTTTTTTATTTTTAGTAAAGCTTGCAATCATTGATAGTATGTATATTATTTTTATTATTTAAAATCTCAATAGCTATCCTATATGAAAATATGTCATAGATGATGTTTTATTCATAATTCCATATTTCTCTTATTTAACTCATCTTCCAAGTTCATATAACTTCAAAAATTTTGCCACTTCAAGGGCTTTCATTAATTCAAGGACTTGTGTTGCTTTAAGGACTTTAATTATTCTCGCGTAAATTTAAATAGGATGGATCTACTTATAACTCAAGTTTTATTTGCAATAGGATCTTGAAATTTTACTTTTCTCTTTCTAGGATTAACATCTTTTGAAGCAAGTGGTCAGCCATGCTTCTGCATACAACAGATGATTCATATGCCGCAATTTGTTTGGTTATTCATTCTAGAACAATCACCTAGGCTAGTACATTAGCAGCTAGTATATATGATTTTATTACTCTATTGACATTGTTCAATGCATCTAGTAACTGATTAACAATTATTTGAATATGAACTATCCTACACACTTCATTTTCACATTAAGATGTAGGTTGATCTAAATGAATTAGAGTATGAACCTTTCAAGATAATTCACGCTTCTCTTTAGGAGAAGTTTGTTTGTTTTTTTTTCCTTCGCGTGGAAAATTTATTTTATCAAAATGACATTTCACAAATTGTGCAGTAGAAAGATCACTTACCAAAGGTTCTAGACATCTAATAATTAATGATAGGTCATACCTAACTTATATTCCCAATCATCTTTGAGATTCCATTTCAGTTTTGGGAGTAAAAGCAATTGCGACGTATACAACATAATAAAAAATTCAAACATAAGTTGTAATGGAGAATATTGATGATAAATAGTGGGTCAGATTTGGATTAAGCCAGCAGCATATAAAATAACTATTTTGGCATAAAAAAATTGGTAGTCATGGATGTAAAAATAAAGTTCTACAATTACCTAAAGATCTTTATAAATGATTCTGCTAATCTGTTTTATGCGTGAATATCGGAAACTGAACGTTCAACATTAATCTTGACTACTTTGATATATTCATCAAATGTATTTAAAGTAAATTGACGAGCATTATCAAGGCTTATGGTCTTAATTGTGGAAATTGAGCTTGTAGCTAGCCTTACAATCTGTGCAATTAATCTAATACAAGCAACATTACAAATTGATGATAAACATACACTAGCCCATTTTGCAAACGTATCATTTAATTAGAACCGTAAAATAACCGAATAGTCCACTAAATGGGTGAATTCTTTGTAAGAATGATGAAGATGCAAAACCTATGTTAAAAGATGGTTTGATTATCAACTTTTCTTCAGAGCATGGAGTACCTATATTTTCATTTAATAGTAGGTTCTTTGAATTCTTTAATGGATGCCCATGTGAATTTTCAGTGATCCTACGTATTAATAAGGATTCTGAGTAACCAAGATGGTCATGCCAAAGCATAAATATTTATTTTCAAGAACTTCTAGTTATCAACCGCATAAATGTTTAATATAATCCATGTAAGAAAGCACGTAACTTGTACCAATGAGCTTCTGGATCGAATAATCAGAAGTAACATAGCTATTCAACTTTTTTATGATCAACTGTCTCAATATGATTTCCATTAATTATGTTGTATATCTTTGAAACCATGCAAATTTTTTCAAGATTTGCTACAATACAAAGCATCATTGATATAAATTTTGGTACCATTTAATAACAGAATATGGCTCTTCTGAAGCCTTTAATAAGATCTTCTCCACTTTTATTTTAAGTAGAGTCAAATATAAGAAGTATAATTGATAGAATTGTGTGTGTTTAGATTAGGGGTGGGCAAAAAAATCGAAACTGACCCAAACTGACCTGATGTAGATCGACCGACTCAAAAATGTCGGTTTTTAAATTTATTTTAGGTTGGGTCGGTTTTCAACATGAAAAACCAATGTTTTTCAGTCTCAGATCGGTTTTGGGTAGAAAAAACCGACCTGACCTGGAAAACCGACATTATAAATATATATATATATATATATATATAAGCTAAACTTTACAACCTATTCTCAAATCAAACCTTAGCAGCTGCCAACCACATCTTCTCACTCTAACTCTCATCTTTTTCAAGCTTGTCTCTCTTTCTCTCTCCTCTCATTTTCTTCTCTTTCCCTTTTGGTTTCTTTTCCCTCTCTCTCCTCACTACTTTCTTCCATTTCAACTTTTTTTCCCTTGTTGTTGTCGCTACATGCATTGAGGAATTATATTGATTTTCTCTCCTTTATTTCTCATGTCCTGTTTTTGTTGCTCCGATCGGCCCCAAACTCTTCTATTGGGAGGAGATCGGCGACAATCTCATCGATTGGAATGAACCGAGTGATGATGTTTCTAGTTTTTTTAGGGGTTGATGATGTAGAGAGAGAAAGATGGAGGTTTGGAGTGGAGACTGGAGAGAGAAAAAGGGACTATTAGTGGTAGGAGGTTAAGAGTGGTGGTGACTGGTGAGTTGTTAGGGTAGTGAAGTGATTTTGTTTGGTTTTTTATTTGTGTGAGTCTATACTCTTGTAGAGAGAAAAAGATGGAGGTGTGGGGTGGAGACTAGAGAGAGGAGAGAAGATTGTTGATGGTGGCAAGCTAGGAGCGGTGGCGACTGGTGACTGGTAGGGGTAGTAAAGTGATTTTGCTTGGTTTTTTAATTGGGCTTAATGGTTATTTGGAGGCCCATTTGACTAGCCCAAACCGACATGCATTGAACCGACTCGAAATAACTTGACGCCTATCAATAATTTGGGTTTGGTCGATTTTGAATTCTGAAAATAGATTAAAGTCCATTTCAGATTGGTTTTGTCTAGAACTGACCTGAACCGACCTATGCCCACCCCTAGTTTGGATTGTGAGCTAGGCATATATCTCTATCTTGCCTTTTAGTGATAAACAATTGAGTGTTAAGATCCATATCCTTAAATCAAAGAAAAATAAAGATAAAAAAAAAAATTAAAATACACAAATAAAGCAAGTTCAATAATCTTAAGGGGTCGATTGTTTTTTTCACTTATGAACTTAATAGTGCTGAATTACACTTATTAAGTTGTTTTGATTTATTTTTTTAAGTAGTTAGACAACTTAAAACCATCTAGAAACAACTAAAAAATAAAGAAAAAAGGTAAGAGGCCGTTTATTTATTTTTTCTTTATTTATTTAAAGATTAAACACTGTTGTTGAAAACTGAAAAATAAATAGCAATTCAAACCTGAAATCTGAATGAAATGTTTTTTTGTTTTTTTTTTTTCTTACATTTGAATATATAGTAATTTTCTTTGTTTTTTAAAATTAAAATTATCTGAAAATTAGTTGACATTTACATCATTTTACTATTAGTTGTTATGTAACCTCATTTATTATAACACAAACAATTATAATAAATTATTTAACAAATACTAAAGCACTTTTATGTATATATTAATAATATTTTTAATGATAATTAAAATATGATTAATTATTATAGTAAAATATTTGTTTTGAAAATTATTATACATAAACAAATTATTATAGTAAAATCAATTAAATTTATATATTTAAATAAAAAAAATTCTTAAATTAAATTAGTTTTACAGTAAAAGTTAAAATTGTAAAACAATATATGTTTTGTTATTGCAATATTTTATTAATTACATTTAAAATGAATATGTATAATATAAAATTAAAACAAATTTGGAAAAATATTATTTTAAGAATGATAGATTTGGAATAATATATTTAAAAAATTATTAAGTAATTTGGTATTAAGTAAAAAGTAAGAAGTAAAAAATTATAGCTTTTTATTTTTAATGATTTTTGGGTAGTTTTAAGTGATCTGATCACTTAAAAAAATAAACAAAAATTAATTAATAAGTGCAATTTAGACCAATTAAATGAAAAGTGATAAAAACAAACAGCCTCAAGAATTTATAATTTTTCACTTAATTACAAATTACTTAATAATATTTAAATGATTATATTTTAAATTGATCCTCCTAAAATAACATATTTTCGAATTTACCCTAATTTTATATTATTTGAATTTTCTTTTCTTTTTTCCCTTGATACTTACGAAAAATATATTTGAAAAGAAAATCCTAAATATATCTTATCCCAAATTGTCTTGGAATTAAATTACTATATTTTAATTTACAATTAAATATTCATGTTTCTAGTCACTTTTTTAAATATATTAATGTATTTAATTGTATAAATATACTTAATGCTACTATATTTTTTAATTATACTTTAATTATGAATAAAATATTATTAATATGTATATAAAAATGTTTTTAGAATTTATTATATTATTTTATTTTCAGTTGTTTATATTCATTAAAATTACATAACAAAAAATATTAAAAAGAGTATAATAAATGTCAAATTACTAGTTTTAAAATAATTTTAACTTTAAAAAACAAACAAGTTTACAGTATATTTAGAGGTGAGAAAAAAAAAATTATTCAGATTTCAAGTTTTAGTCATTATACAGTCTTCAATGAATTATAGTACTATTTAGTCTTTAAATAAAAAAATAAACGACCCCTAAATAGCTATTGGTTGACACATTTCTACCATTTGTCTATACATATCTTTTTCGAAAGAATTTTCTTGTCGTTATTTCATTCTTTATCATAACATAATTATCAATAGGCTTTGTCTATAAATCTTTGCCCTTTTCTTGTATAAACACCCATTAATATCTTAAAAATCAATAAAACCATCCACTGATGGGATATGTTTTCATAAGAATATATTGATCTTATTTCTTTATATAGCTGCTTTAGAATCATGTGATACAAAAATATATAAAATATTTTCCGCAATTTTATTTTACCACGTATCTCAAAATGTGTAGCATTATACACTTAAATAATTTACGGCCTCAACAACATCTTGTTGGGATTGGGTAATTTTCTTTCTTAAATATGTAAAATGA
This sequence comes from Nephelium lappaceum, assembly GCA_021234005.1. NCBI lineage: Eukaryota > Viridiplantae > Streptophyta > Magnoliopsida > Sapindales > Sapindaceae > Nephelium > Nephelium lappaceum. The sequence continues at coordinate 5,901,114 of CM038010.1, read as the reverse complement.
TATCAAATAATAATGCATCAAATAAGAAAATAATTCAGTAATCAATAAAATCTCATGCTTTTATGTTAGAATGTTAGATTTTTTGGAACTTCTGGCCCAATTCTAAACCATAAGATCATAAAAGAAATTTACAAAAATTGAAAAATTAGAGTTCGAAACAAAAATTATAATTTGATTTTCTATATGCTAAAAGTCACAATTTTATTTGATTCAAAATTATTTTTGGTTTTGATTAAATTTAACGTCAAATGTTTTATATCATGCTTTTAAATCACATTCAGAACTTAAGGCCTTATTAGCTTGTACTTAGAACATCAAATTCTAATAAAAGATGAATATGCCAAACTTTTGGTTTGGACTTTAATATCTCCTTCTTTTTTTTTTCTTTAATTTTTTTTCCCAGTATTTGGGTTGCCAAATATTCATCAAATGATATATATTTTGATCACCTTATAATTCAGAACTTTTGTCTCATATTTTCAGATCTTTAGGTTCTTAATCCATAACTTCGATTTCAAATTCAAAACGACAAATTCTCAATTGATTTAGATTTAGAAACTTCTATTTTTTTTCTTTTGTTTGAATTTGAATTTAGAATGGTTCTATATTGGATCCTAATTTTAAAAAATTTCGGTTACAAATGATCATATGTAATTACATCACTTAAACAAACAATTGAAAATAAACTAAATTTATTTATAGAGCTGATAGATCCAATATACTGTCAACGACAGAGCATGCTCGTAAATATACTTAGATGCAATAAATCATATTAAAATATTCGGTAAGTAAATTATTCTTGTAAAGATCCTTTTAATTTGCAAGAAATCATGGTCATAATGTGTTGTAAATCAATGATCAGAAATCAGAATAATGAAAACCAAAAATTGATTAAACTAAAAGCAAATAAAAGAAACTTTGTATTTCTGAAGTTTCATTGATTTTTAGATGATCAAGGCATTATTAACGATGAACTTCTTCTTATAGTGGTTTTTACCCAATTGTAAAAATCAATATACATGACAAATGCTAAGTGCTCATGCCATTATGTAGATGACATTTGTCTGTCTAATACCACTAAGGATAACATGATGAAACATGGGGACTTTCCCCCACTTAAAAGTATTGATAAGAGACGTTATCCCAAACTAATGATTTCTTTTTTCTTTTTTGCCTTTTAAGTAGACATCGTACTAGTTAGAAGTCTACAAGGTCCATTGAGATCAAACATAGTACTTATGCATCCCAACTAGTTCAGATATGTGCTTTCATGAATGTCACTTATTTGCTCTTCCCAGAGATCTATAGTTTAGATTTCTATTCCCATGAGTGTCACGTATTACTTGCACGTCTCAGATTCTATTCGCATAAACAACTTACTTGTCTTAAATATCTACTTCCATGAATGAGAGATAACTATTCACATAATAAGGGAAAAAAAGCTATCCATATAAGCTATAATATGTTCTTGACAAGAATTAAACTCTCAACTCATTAGAGAACAAGAAGGTAAACAATCACCTACAGTAAGCAACTTGTCCTAGATATCTACTTCTATGAATGAGAGATAACTATTCATATAATAAGGGAAAAAAAACTATCTACACAAGAGATAAGAAGTACTTGACAAGAATTAAACTCCCAACCCATTAGAGAATGAGAAGGTACAATCACCTACAGTAAAAGTATTCCCATAAACAACATACTTGTCCTAGATATCTATTTCCATGAATGAGAGATAACTATTCACATAACAAGGGAAAAAAGCTATCCATATAAATTATAATATGTACTTGACAAGAATTGAACTCCCAACTCATTAAAGAATAAGAAGGTAAACAATTACGTACCTATAGTAAGCAACTTGTCATAAATATCTACTTTTATGAATGAGAGATAATTATTCACATAATAAGGAAAAAAACTATCCACATAAGTTATAATAAGTGCTTGGCGAGAATTGAACTCTCAACTCATTAGAGAATGAGAAGGTACAATCACCTCAGTAAGAGTATTCCCATAAATAATTTACTCATCCTAGAGATCTAATTCCATGAATAAGAGATAACTATTCATATAATAATGGGAACAAACTATCCATATAAACTATAATATGTACTTGACAAGATTTGAACTCCCAACTCATTAGAGAATAAGAAGGTAAACAATCACCTACGGTAAGAGGTGGTTTGTTCTCCTAAAACGGTGATTAGTCCATAATTGTATGACAAATATATCTTTTTAATTTATAAAATTAATATATGAATTATACAAAAGTGGAAGCTATTAGGAAATGCATGACCTACTACTTGCTATGGCTCGGACTTGGAACTTCAAGGTTGTAATCCACTGACCAAGTTACCTAATGATCAAACTTAAAAAAAAAAAAAAAAAATCACGATTTTCTATGGATGAATAGTTTTCTTTATTTTTTATGAATCTTAATTAATAGGCAAGATGACGGGGAAAGTAACAAAAGTGATTTGTAAACAAGAAAATATTTAACAAGTTCACATCATTTTCAATATGTATATAGATTGATTACTTATTAATATCATCACATGGAGGTTGTAATATTTAACAGTTACACATCATTTTCATCATTAATTAATTATGTGTATAGATTCATTATTCTCTTTGGGCACATATGTAGATTGGTTGTTCATTGTTCTACAAAAGCATAAAAACAATGTTTGAAATGTCAAACATGTTAAGGATAATAATGATATTTGATTGAATTTATTTCAGTTTCTGTCAATTCATATTATATTAATATCTTGTCGTTGAACAATATCATTTTAGGGCTTTCAATACGGTGGAAGGAAACTATTACGCGTGGCAACGGCGTACAGGATTAGGGCTTTCAATACGGTGGAAGTGTTTGTCTTTTGTCTTGACATTGTATGATTTTATAGCGTTTAATTAAATATAGTTAATTTTGTTTTGAACATAATTTTTTTTTTTTTTTGACAAATACAGTTAATTATTGTATAACATTTTAAACCATATTTTATAATAATACAAAAATCTTTTCAAAATGCGATAAGTATGAAAACTACAATTGAAGCAGCTACATGTGCGATTAATATATATTTCCTAGCTGACATATATACCTATTAATAAATTCTATGCACTCAAACAAAAATTTTTGTTTTTGTTGAAAGAGGAAACAATAAAATTTTTATTTGATAAAAATACTTAAAAAGAAAAACAAAACAATAGTTAATAGAATAAAAATTAAATAGGGAGTACATAAAATACAAAAATAATAATAATTAGGGTTTTCTTGAAATTACAAAAACTTCTTTAGGAATTAGTAGAGTTTATTTAAATTAAATTAGATATTTTAGAAACTAGAAAAGTTTTTAATTAAATAATTCAGATAAAATTATTGATGTAGTTTTAATTATATGAAATTTTATTATCAAAATAAGAATGTAAAATAAAAAAAAAAAATTAATGATAATTCTGAGACCTTCAATTCTATTAAGGAATGGCAAAAATATCTTATCTGACCCAAATCGGTGGGGCCCCAATCCTGTTGGAACAGGTTTTGGATATTGAAATCGGGTTTCGAATTGGGTTTGGATCAAAAGTGTTTGACTCGGATTTATATTTAGTAGGGCTTAGATCAAATACTTTTAACTCAATTCGACTCGGTAACTCGTTTTATTATATTTTATTATACACTATTACTATCTTTATTAGCATCATCATCATCATCATCATCATCATTATAGTTTATTTTTAAATGTTGCGTATTATTATTTTGTTATGAAACTTTATTTTGTATTAATTATTATTTTGGTGTATATAATAGAACCTTGATATGTGATTGTTATTATTTTGGTGTTTGTACTAAATGATTTTATATTTTCCATAAGCTTTATATCGATATTATCTAGATGTGATGTTAAATTGAAGCAAAGATTGAGTTATTTTAAGTTTTAATGTTTATTTATTATTTGTATATTTCTCTTTAATATAAATTTTGTGACTTGTTAAACTTGAATTGGATCAAAACAGGCCGGATTTGGGGTAAACCACCCTAAATAGGTTTCGGTTTGCGGAGAAACTGGCGATTCGTCCGGGTCATGGATTGGGTTTTGGGCACGCCATCAAAAAATCATGTTGGGTTTTGTACAAGCTGATCCAGCTCTGATCTGACCCATTTTTATCAGTAATTCTAATGGTGTTACTTGGCAATTTAAATGCAATAAGAAAGAAAAAGCCATGGATCTAATCTTAAAGCTTAATGCCAAAGAAGGATAATTTTGGTGAGATTGTGTGCAGTAGTTGTAATATTTCACCAGGAACAGCTTTTGACTTTTTTATCAAATAAATGAGAGTAACTCTCTGATAGACTCTCATAATTTCCTTACAATTTCCTGATTGAAATTATGAGTTGGAATCATATCTTTTCTATGCTAATGATCACTCCTCTTTTTATGTTGAGCTGTCATTGATGTCGACTAATGTTGATCTTATTACATACTAATACGAAAACTTTTGTGGTTGAAAATTAGAAAATCAAAATATAACTTGAAATAAAAATGAGAAGAGGACTTATAGCTCGTAGGCTTAAATATGGAATCGTTATTTCGATGATTGAGACACTGGAAAGAATATAATTTATATATATATTAATTAAAATTTCATGGAAGATTTTTTTCCTTATATGAATCTCAATTGTTACCGCGTTAATTACATTAAAAAAAATGGCTGGTGAGATGTTTTTTTTTTTTTTTGACAAGTCGGGCTCTCCACTTCTCTTTATAAATAGCTGCTATCTCGACTTCGAGTTGTCAAAAAAACACTAAATTGAGATTTGATATTCCTATCAGCAAAGAGATCATGGGTGATAAACAAACAGCTCCTCAAGATATCTTCCATCATTCAACGACAGGAAGGGTTCAAGGTGATCCTCCTAGGGTTTCACCAGATGGTGGACGGCGTCAAGTAGGTGATGATTCCGCCTCTAGTGGTGCACCTGCTTCAACAACTCCTACTCACCAAGAGGCCTTTCATTGTCGTGGAGTAACAGACCCTAGGCCTGCAGCTCGTACTCCCCAAGAGGTCTCTCAAGTAACAGGCTCTACGGGTGCAACTCCTACTCACCAAGAGGCCTTTCATCATCGTGGAGTAACAAACCCTAGGCATGCAGCTGGTACTTCCCAAGAGGTCTCTCAAGTAACAGGCTCTACGGGTGCAACTCCTGCTCCCCAAGAGGCCTTTCACCATCCTGAGTAACAGACCCTAGGGGTGCAACTCCTACTCACCAAGTAAAAAAAAAAATCTTCGGGTCCATCTTCAAGCAACAAAAAGTGAAGAAGTAGATTCGTCGGGGAAGAGTTGGAAACCATTTTCATGCTATGTTGGAATTGAGCCTTTTCAATCCCAACATGTAGTCTGTTTTATTTGCTTTTTATATAGTGTCTGTGTTTGGTTTATTTGTTTATTTCAATTTCTTCCTCATAAATATGATTCTCTCTTTCTGTTTATCTCTCATGTAAATTTGGTTCACTCTCAAATCTGAGTCTTTCTCTGTTTGTCTCGTGTATTTAATTTTCTCTCTTCCATGAGAATTTGGATTTTCTTCTATATATATATAAATAATAATGCAATATTTTATGAAACGGGTTTCTTATAATTTATAATTGTAGTTGACATATTACTGTAAACTATTGAAAAATAATTGGGATAAAATATAAATGAAAATGAAAATACTAGTATTAGAAATACGTATTTCCTGTGTTCTTCTATATATATATATATATGCATCATCAGGGGATACGAGTTTTGGCACAAATTTTAATACGATTTGTTAACCATTAAATGATAATAATTTTAATGACTTAGATCTATTCACATTTTTACATTAAACTTAATTTTACACTTTACATAAATATATTATCTCTCATCTCTTTATCATTATATCATCTCTCCTTTTTTTAATTAATATTAAAAACAAACCAATTAATATTCTTCTCATCAATTAAGAAGTCATCATCTCTCCTCTCTCCCATTAGCATACATATACTAACTCGTTTTCAACCCATTAAAAATTGATTGCTTTTATTAGAGTAGCCAAACACTTTAACCCTTCAGTTTTTGAAGGATATGGATGATGCATTTTGTGATTATGTGGTCTCTCGGATGGACATCCTACCGACCAGTTAACACACAGGTCTGCTATAATGGAAACTCCTATGTACCTCTGCCCATTTCTTCAAATCTATTCCTGTTCAAAACCATTAGTCTTTTTAGACTAGTTCAATCTTTGAACTGCCAAGACTAAGAGAGTAATATATATAAACATTTGTAATGAGGGATGATCATAAGCATATCAACTATAGTACAGCGAAGTTATACGGCATTAAAATTTGTAGTAATAAAGAGATTAGTTTAACTTACATTTACACTATTAAAACTATTCAAATGTTGGCTCAATTTTTACTAGGTTAAAAATCAATTAGTATGTATATATATGTGTGTGTGTGTGTGTGTGTGAACATATGCAGCGAGGGAACATCATAAGCATATCAACTACAGTCCAGCTACGTTATACGGCATTAAAATATGTAGTAATAAAGAGATTAGTTTAACTTACGTTTACACTATTAAAAGTATTCAAATGTTGGCTCAATTTTTAATGGGTTAAAAACCAATTAGTATATATACATATATAGAAGAACACAGGAAATATTCTTCTCACCAATTAAGAAGTCATCATCCCTCCTCTCTCCCATATATATCCATATCTATCTATCTATATATATATATGGGGTAGGATTGAAGGACATAAATTTTGACACAAACCTTGATATAATTTTTAATTTTTCAATCATTGGATTGAAAAACAATTAATGGTGCAGAATTTTTTTTTTTTTTTTTTATACTACACTAGATTTTTACATATGCACACATTTCGCTCTCTTCACTATGTTATTTCCTATTCTCTATTTCTTCTATTTATTTATTTTTTAATTGATTTTTTATTTTAGACTATTCTGATCAATATATTTGTTTAAACATATGCAATATAGATTTTATTTGAAAGTCATGTTGAGATCTTCAAATTTGTATATTGTTTACATGATTTGGTTAACTAAATAGAGAAAAAAAATTAAATGAAAATTGAATTATTATTTTTTTTTTTGATTTAAAGATAGAGTACAATAGCATGAAGTGTACAAATTTAAAATTAAAAGTTAATCTACATCATTCAATGTTTTTTAATCCAAGGGTTGAAAAATTGCATCAAAACTTGTATAAAAAATTGTGTCCTCTGATCTTGCCCCATATATATATATATATATATATATATATATATTCTTTTCTGTTCATTGATGCGAATTTTTGTGATGATATGTTTTTCCTAGCTTTATAGTTTAGTAACCATATTGTGTTTATCGCTAAAGATTTTTTCTAAAACTTAGCGGTGGTGTAATATAAAACTGTTTTCAAGAAATACAATAATAAATTATCATCCATACGTATAATAAAGTTGTCACTAGGTTGTCTAACTTGAAAAGTGGTATGCTTACTTTGTTTAGGAAAAAAAAATAAAATACCTATTTCATACTAATAATATAGTATGAGTTTAGATTGTTGGTGGCTGTAGTGGATCCCCAACCCATGAAGTTTAGCCCATCAGTTAGACGTTCTTGGTTCGATCTGTACTCAGGACCTTGAAAGCGAGGACAATTTTTCCATGCGATGTATGTCTCTTCTTCCAATTCTAGGAGCCCAGTTTCAAATCACTCCTCAGAGACTCTAATAAAAAACATTCAATAACCTACACGGTATACATAATACTTGTGTAATAATAATAATAATAATAATAATAATATAGTATGAGTTTAGCTATGTTATCGAATTACTAACCTTATCTCTCAATTGAAGTCCTCGGATTGACATCAATAATCACCCTTACCATTAACTCAACAGTTTTAATTGAGGGATAAGATATGTGATTAAATAAGATAACTAAACTCAGTTTAATATTTGGATAGGGTGGTTACTTCTTTAAAATAAAAAGTAAAGAGTTGAATATCAGTTGTTTAATTTCTCAAGTCTTTCACCTTTTGTTTCTTTTTTATTTATTTATTTATTTTTATTTTTTATCACTAGATTTTATTATTAAAAGAATTATTAATTTCTCGAAGCAAGACAAGGCCGTTGACTTGAAAATCTTGTCGATTTAATGCAAAGATCTAATTATTTACTTACATGGTTAAAGGATAATTCAAATTGATTTATGATTTATCTCTATATCTAGAGGTCCACTATCATTTCTCTACATCGCTGTCTAAAATTAATTTTCATAGAGAAAACAGGCATTTATGCTTCCAAAGTTATGAATTTAAATCATATTTTTTATATTAAATTTTAAATTAATTATAATAATTTTAAATTTAAGTAATAATAATAATATAGCATACCTTATAAAAGAGAGATTCGGTTTTATTAAAAAAAAACTAATAAATGTCTTGTCAAAATTCAAAATCCAATCATAGTAATTTAGAGAAAGGTTGATATATCACAATCATAGTAATTTAGAGTATGGTTGATATATTATAAAGCAATATAATGTTGTGGCACATGTTGTTATGTATATTATTTTTTATTGTATGTGTGAAACTCTTTAATAAATTGGACCCAGATGTTTGTATATGTTGTAATCACTCGTAACGTACAAATGATTATGAAGTTCCCAACGAATTAAAGAGCAGCTCAACGGAAAACAACAAAAAACTAATCAAGCTTGTTAAAGGTTGTGAAAACAATCACAAGACTAGTGCTCTATCTCAATAATATCACGATGTACCTTTGGGCACCTAATTCCCACATGTCATGTTAGGACGTCCTAACTTTAAAAAGTAAGGATCAATCAATCAAATTCATCTATTATATTTTTTTTTTCTAAAACAAATTCTCTTTCTTATTTAATTTAAATAGAATTGATGAATTTGATTGATTGATCTTTACTTTTTAAAGTTAAGACGTCATGATTATAAAATCCTTATATATATATATATATATTTAACATATTTATTTTTTTTAGAGCTAATAAGAGCATTAGATACAAACACATAAAAAGGAATATTAATTAGAGCTAATAAGAGTAGTAGATACAAACACAAACACAAGAACCATGAAGTTTTGAGAGGTATCTATTTGATTAGCTAAGCATTAGATAGTACTAATTAATACTTAAGGTGGTTACTAATTCCATCAAGAAAATCATTAACTCACTAAAGAGGCAAAGCATCTTACTTAATTTTTCATTCAGATCGATTATCCAGATATTCATTTTAAGTAAAATCATGATCCACTAGTGCCATTATTGCAAACTGTAAGTGTTAGGTGATATGCACCATCAACTCTACACAGAAAGATCTAATAACTACATATATGGACAAGCTATAAATAACCATAGGAACCCACCAATTTTGCCCGCAAGTTTCATAAAAAATCACCAAATAATGGACTTTCACACTTCTACTAGAGATGCAAGTTGTTGGTAAAACTGTAGGCACTTGCTTTTCGATATACCCAAAAGAAAAAAATATGCTTCTGTTTGCAAGAAATCATATTATAAGTCCAAGAGATAGATTGATGAGTACAATATAAACATGTCAACTTTGTCTTGTTGCTTTGAACTAGGGTCTTTGTTTACTTCACTTTACTGTTGTAATTGATGAAATTTGGTGTAGAGTAATGTGAACAAAATGAAATATATATCTGGTTTTGATTGTTTTTATTGTGATTTTGTTTTTATATATTGTCATACATAAGCTGAATACACGCTGTTTTAGTTATAATCCATATATAGTACCTTTATTAAATACTAAATGAGTAAATAGTATATAGCTAGAAACCAGTAACTTTGACTTACTTGCTTCTGGTGGCAGTAGTTGAAACCTCTAGTTAACAACGCACATACTTTCACCAAAACAAAATATTTTTGTCTTGTTATATTTTTTATTATTTTTTAATTTTTCACTTAACTTGTTTTATTAGGTGGCGTTCCAAAAGAAGAAATATATCATAAACGAAATGAAGAAGAGTCATCATCATCTTGATTTTATTTTTTATTTTTATATTTATATTTTTTTGTTGTTTTTGAATGTAAATTAAGGATAAATTTTAACTTTAAAGTTTATTTGTTGTTTAATTTTGATTATGACATGTATTTTGTAAAATCTAATAAGATGATTATGGAATGGATTATGTGATATGAAATTAGTTTAATTTGATTTAGTAGAAATTAAAAAAAAAAAAAAAGAATCGTTTTTTTTTTTCAAAAATCAGGTTAGGATCTTGGATCCATTGAATTTTATAGTCCATAAATATTTTTTTAGAAAATTTTGAATGTTTTTTTGGAAAAATATGGGTCGACCCGTTTAAATCTGAATATGACCCGTTGATCTGGATCTGAACCAGTCAAAACCGGGTCTGAAGAGACTAAACCATACCCTCAAAAAAATAAAAGGGTTCAACATAGGTCTGGGCCTGGTGCGGGTCCAAACCTGCATTTTGCTAACCTTATGATAAAAGGATTAACTAATAAGGAAATTCAAACATTAAATTAAAAGTAAAATTTCAAATTTAATCTTAATTCTAATTAATTAAAACACACTTCCTAATTAGAATTCATATGATAAATGGATTTTTTTTTATCGTACTAAAATTCTAAAATCCATATGATAAGAGGATACTAAAATTCTAAAACTTAAAAAAGCTTTAACACCAACACTAGTTCGGAGTAGGATTTGTTATCAAATTTGCCTTTGCCCTTGCCTTTGCCTATATATGCTCTAAAAAATCTACTAAAAGTTTATTAGATCATTCTCATCTTTAAATTCGACACAAAAATTCATTAGTGGATACGTGGGTATAGTATAGTCAGTGCTCATGCAAAATGGACAACCACACTCTACCCAAGCCATAGGACAACAACACCCTACTCAGGCCTATGCCGGTGGTGCCTCATTGTTCTTTATATGTAGGTGATCTTGATTCTTCTATGACTGAGAATCAGCTCATAGAAATACTTTCCAAATTCGGAGAATTGGAATCTACCATCCTCTGCCACGATGTCATGACATTGCTTTTGTTAATTTCAAAAGATTTGAAGACGCAATGTGTCAATTTCTTTATAATGTTGGATTTACTTCTTGATCATGTATTTTCTTTAGTTTAAATTATTTTTAAGCTACAGATATTGAAGTATATATGATCACAATAATAAAGGTAAATAGTTATAATTTGAAAATTTCCATAATAACAGCCTTAACTAACACAAGTAGTCTAGGTATTGTATGATAATTTTAAGTTGAAAATATGATTCAAAACAGTTAACAATCCAATTCTTATGTGACTGTAGCATGATTGGTATAGTTATTTTTTTTAAAAAAAAGAAATATATATTAGCATGATCTGTATAGATTGTAATATGATGATATTCATGACCTGACCCTTGATATTCTTGATCTGTATGGACAACCACACTCCACCCAAGGCATGAAGTAAAACATACTCAAGTGTTTCCCATTTGTTTTTATAAATACATATGTTAAGTAACAGGACTCAGGAGAGTAGTCAAAGTGGATCCTGTCAGTAAGTCACCAATCTATTGAAATACGCCAAACCTATTGCAACCTTTCTTTTAAACAAAGAAACACCACTTTTCAACCAAAACAGTAGTAGGACAGATTGAAAAACAGACTAAAAACAGTCCAAAAAATAAAGCAGCAAAACGTCAACAGAACCCTATTGGGATTTTTAATACTTCTTATTGTGGACTTATATATTAAATAACAATTATATTATAGACTATCAATTTTAATAGGGCCAAGTAAGTGATATATTAATTGGTCTCTACAAATATCCATTGGGTATAGACTTAAGTGTGTAAAAATCTAATACTAATAAAATTAGAGTTAATGGTAACCTAATTAGGTTAGTATATAAAGAATATTATAAAGGATTATGGTTCCGAAGTCAAATCAATATATGTAATATTTTGCTCACTTTCTCATTCCCCATTCAAGAAAAAAAATATAGAGCAACCTAACGTTATTTAGCTGTGGAAGACTCAATCCTTCTCAAGTTTATCAATGTGAATTCAGGTATGTTTTATTTACAATAATACTTAATGATTTAATATGAGTTTCTAGATTTTGGTATAGGTTTATGCTTATTAAAGTTTTAATCCAACAAGTGGTATCAGAGCCAACTCATGTTAAATCATTAAAGTTAATTGGTTTAATTTATTATGATAGTGCATTCTGTGTTTTCTACTAGCATTTTTTTTAGAAAACAATTGAAGAATATATATACAAAGCACTAAAGAATTTGGATTGCATACTGCATGTTTGTTGACCACGTTTTTGTTTTGTTGTTTTTTTTTTTCACTAAAAATCAAGGCAATCATAGATTTATCTATTACTGCTTTGTATTTTTTTGAAGATTAAATAATATATAGTAACAGAAGCTACATGACAAACAACTGAAGGATATATGAATATATATATATATTTTTTTAACAGTAGCCCCAGATTCTAGTTGGGTTCTTAAAGCAAGAATATATATATATATATATATATATATATTTTTATTTTGTTAATTGGCAAGTTGTCTCACATGTAATTCAATGGAATATTAAGATATGTATGTCTATTGTTTATTCAAATAATGACCGGCCCAAAGGAAGATTGTTATTTGGCCAAATAATAGGTATACTTGTGGTAATAAATATGTGACGATTATTAGGTTTTCCATTTGAGCAATAAATCGGTCCAAATAAAGGTTTATTGTTTAACCGGATTAATTGTCAATATTTGATTACTGCACGGAGAGTACCATTTACAGTTGATATTTTTGTCCAAAGACTAAATGTCAATGTTGTGCTAGGTAACTTGTTTTAGGGCCCACCATTATGGAAATTATTTAATCATATCATGTATAAATTAATTAATTAATTATTCTTATATTATGACATGATTATTGATTATGAGCTTGTATTTGATTTTGTTCTCAAATTCAGTTACTACTCCTACTTCAACAATATCTATCAATATCAATTCCATTCCTGTGTTTAATGGCACGAACTTCAAAAATTTGAAAGAGAATGTTATAATTGTTCTCGGTTGCATGAATCTTGACCTTGCTCTTCGGGAAGAACGATCTGCAGCTCTTAATGAGAATAGTTCTACCGATGAAAAGACGAGCTTGGAGAAGTGAGATCGTTCTAATCGCATGAGTCTTATAATCATAAAACGTTCAATTCTGGAAACTTTTCGGGACTCTATGTCTGAAGAGAAAAATGTTAAGTAGTTCCTTGAGGAAATAAAACAACGTTTTGCAAAAAACGAAAAGGTTGAAACAAGTATCCTTTTGGCTAACCTTGTTTCAATGAAGTATAAAGGAAAAGGGAACATGAGGGAGTATATCATAAAGATGTCTCATATCGCTTCCAAACTAAAGACACTAAAGTTATAGCTGTCTGAGGACTTGTTGGTGCACTTAGTTTTTATTTCTTTTCATGCATAATATAGTCAGTTTAAAGTGAGTTATAACACTCTAAAGGACAAATAGACTCTTAATGAGCTCACATCTCACTGTGTGCAAGAAGAGGAAAGATTAAAGTGAGAAGGTCTTGAAAGTGCTTACTTAGCAACCATCTCTAAGGACAAGAAAAGGAAAAGAGGAAAAGAAGCTACAGTTGGGACATCACAGCATAAGGTGCAAAAAAAATAGGATGAAGAGTTTACATGTTACTTTTGCAAGAAAGCTGAACACATAAAGAAAGAATGTCCTAAGTACGCCAATTGGTGTGTCAAGAAAGGTACGTTTCTTAATTTGGTTTGTTCTGAAGTTAATTTAGCTTTTGTACCTAAACACATTTGGTGGATAGATTCTGGTGCTACTACTCACATAAGTGTGTCTATGCAGGGTTACCTGTGGAGTCGAAAACCAAGTGATGCTGAAAGATTCATCTATATGGGCGATGGCAAAACAGTTGTAGTAGAGGCTATAAGAACTTTTAGGTTATTATTAAAGACTGGTCAATTTTTGAATTTGGAAGAGACTTATGTAGTACCGTCATTTAGACGGAATTTGGTTTCAATTTCTATTTTGGACAAATTTGGTTATTCTTGTTCATTTGAAAATAATAAATTTAGTCTTTTTTAAGATTCAAATCTTATTGGTACTGGTTCTTTATCTTTGCATGATAACCTATATTTGCTGGATACAATTGCCTCAATTAATGAAACATTGCATACAAATTCATGAGATACAAAACGAAAATTAACTGATAGGGATTCTGTCATACTATGACACAAGCGTTTAGGTCATATCTCTAAACAGAGAATTCCAAGACTTGTATTTGACGAAATTCTTGATCCCCTTGATTTAACAGATTTTCAAGTCTGTATTGAGTGTATAAAAGGGAAATAGACAAACATTAGGAGATTAGGTGCTAACAGTTGTTCTGATGTCTTAGAACTAATACATACTGATATTTGCGGATCGTTTCCTATAGTCTCTTGGAATGGTCAACAATATTTTATTACGTTCATAGACGATTATTCAAGATATGGGTACCTATATTTGATACATGAGAAGTCTCAATCTATAGATGTATTTAAGGCCCCTTCAAAGCTGAAGTTGAAAATCAATTTGACAAGAAAATTAAAGTTGTCAAATCTGACCGTGGTGGTGAATACTATGGTAGATATGATGGATCTGGTGAACAACGTCTAGGACCTTTTGTGAAATTCTTAGAGGAATGCGGTATCATCCTGTAATACATAATGCCAAGTGAACCTAGCATGAATGATGTTGCTGAGAGACGAAATAGAATGCTTAAGAACATGGTAAGAAGTATGATAAATCATTCTTCTTTACCAGAATCCCTTTGGGAGAAGCATTAAAGACTGCAGTATATATCCTCAATAGAGTTCCGAGCAAAGCGGTAGCTAAAATCCCTTATGAATTATGGATAGGCAAGAAGTCTAGTATTAAGCATTTACACATTTTGGGTTGTTCAGCTGAGACAAGGCCTTACAAGCCAAATGAAAAAGAACTGGACTCAAGAACTGTAAATTGCTACTTTGTTGGGTACTTTGAATGGTCAAGGGGTTTTAAGTTCTACAATCTTATTACTAGAACATTTTTTGAGATGGAAAATGCAAGATTTCTTGAGGAAGTTGAGTTTGTGGGGGGACATAAGGTTAAAGACATTATCTTTGAAGAGCAATTTCTTTCTCTTCCTACTATTGCTATTGATAATGATAAGACTTTTATTCTTGACATTGTTCAAAATGTACTTCTGGAATATCAAGACAACATAGAAGAGCTCCCTATGCAAAATGAAGAAATTATACCTGTAGTGTAAACTCAACAACCTCAAAAGAATATACTATTGAGACGATCTACTAGAGAAAGGAGAAGTGCGATTCCAGATGACTATGTCGTTTGTCTCCAAGAACATAAGGTTGATATAGGAGTGGTGGAAGATGATCCAATCAACTTCCATCAAGCCAAACAAAGTTCTAATTCTCAAAAGTGGATTAATGCTATGAATGATGAGATGAAATCCATGAAGGACAATGATGTTTGGGATCTCATTGAATTGCTTAAATGTGCGAAACCCATTGGTTGCAAATGGATATTTAAGACCAAAAGGGATTCAAAAGGTAACATTGAGAGTAGGGGTGGGCAAAAAAACCAGACCGAACCAAACCAGCCCGGTCTGAATCGAAAAATTGATTTTTTTTCAATTTTTTGGTTCGGTTTAGTTGTATTTTTAAAAAAACCGAAAATTTTCGATTCGGTTTGGTATTGACTCAAAAAAACCGAACCAAACTTTAAAAAAAAGAGGGGTAGTATATAAGGGTCAAACCCTAACAATTTTTCGTTGTTTTTCATTTTTTCTCGTTGTGACTCATAGACTTTGCCGACAGCCTCTACACCATTCTTCTTCGTTCATCAGGTAATCTCCTTCATTCTTCTTCCTCTTGAGTCTTGATTCTTCTTCTTCTTCATCCTTGTTCTCACCCATTCTTTTTTATTCTTTGTCTCTCAGATCTGTCTCTCGCCTTCAAAGCTGACACCATGGTAAATCACTAAATCTCTTTAAGTTTTAAGCTTCTTCTTAGATCAAAATGTTTTTTGTTAGGGTTGTTGTTTGCATGTATACATAATCACCGTAATACATATAGTAGTTGTTCTTCATGTTGTTTGTTTTAGTTAATTGTGTTGCTTTTCCTTCTCAATAATGTTGCCGTTGCTGAAGTGTGTAACTGCTTGTGTTTCCTTTGTTTGATCATTTTGATTTTTAAGGTTAAATGGTGGGTTGGTCCTACTGCTTTCCATTTGCTGGCTATGTTGCAAAGTGCTGGATAGGTTATCTGCTTGGGGATGGATCTTCCAAGCTGCCATATTTGTTATGGGTCAGACAATTAATTAGGCACCTAATTAGATTTGTCTGATGAAGTTATTTTGTATCTCAATGTCCTTGAATCTTTGTCATTGATCATGTTCATTGCATTTTTGTGGTAAAAAAATTGTCACACATATATGCACACATTATCATATACAAAATCTTGAAAGACTTTTTCCCTTTTGCCACCAGGCCCACCACTGTTATTTTATTGTGTAGTTGTTGCACCCTTCTTGTGCTGTCTCTGTTATGTCAAACTTGGTATGCAGGACACTCCATCCTTCAGAATAAAAAAAAAAAAAAACATTTTCACTTTGCAGCACATCTAAGAAAATACAATTTCACTTTGCAACACATCCAATACATGCAACATAATAAATTGGTTGGACATCAACAAAAAGAGAGGATTACTTCATATGCAACATAATAAATTGGTTGGACATCATCAAACTTTTTCGTTTTATTTATTTAATTGTTTGTTTTGTTTAAGCTTTGGTTGTTGTTTGTATGTGTATATAGTCAAGATTTGGTGGTGCTCAATCAAATGTGTTTCTATTTTGTTTTATTTTTATTTTTAAAAGATCTATTACTATTTTGTTTTATTTAATTGTTTGGTTTGTTTATATTCTGTTCTATGCCAAATATGTGTTCCATCCAATGTTTTTTGTTTTATTTGTTTAATTATTTGTATTATTTAAGCTTCAATTGTTGTTTGTATATGTAAAAATGTTTATTAATTTTTCATTTCAGTTTTTGTTGATTTCATATTTTCATTATTGAAATTTCAGTAGCTTTTTTTTTTTTTTCTTTTTTGTAAAAAATCTGCTCTCATGACCTATGTTTTGTTGACTGAGTTTGTGCTTGTACTTGTAGTGAATTTATATAGATGGATGCTGATGAAAGTGTTGAGTATGATTAATATGAATCTATGTTTGGTGGTGGTGATGGTAATTGTGATGATGTGGTTTCTAAGTGTAACACTCCCTACCCGCCTTTTCACCAGACGACTCCAAGGGGCGCTACAGTCATATCTCTTTTTACAAAATCTTTAATTATAAAATCATATATTCATTTATTTCACATCAAAATACGAATTTCAAAATCAATTTACAAAACTTTATTTTACGTGGAAAAACTGACGGAGTTTCCTCTGAAATTCAGACTTTCCTAACCTGTTACAAGTTATTATATTCATATCCAAAGCATTTCTTCCACAAACATATTCAACAACTGGAACCAAACTCCGTTTGGCTCATAATTTTTCATATACACAACATTATCTCAAAATATATACACAACTTGATTTTCTTTACCAAAAACAACATTTTAAATCCAAATATATCCATATATGCGTATGAATACAATTTAAAACTTTTATATACAAAACAAAAGATAATATATATGTACCCAAAAATGAATATGGAAGGATAGATGTGACTGTCTCAGCTCACTATAGATGTGCTTTCTCTTCAATCTTCGCCCTCCTTATGCAATCTACTACCTACGCGCGGAAATTCCAACGCGCTAAGCATATTTGCTTAGTGGGTGTACACCAAACTCAATATTTATATTTTAACAAAATCAATTTATAAAATTGATAACAAAATATCACAATTTATCAATAATTCAATTTAATATCCAAAAGAAATTAAAAACGATACATTAATAAAAAATAATTCTCATAATAACTTTCAATGCCCCTAGTAAACACAAGCACGATACCATGGATTGGTAGTCGGGTTTTTCGGCATCGGACACTCGGTGACTACCCGCCGGACTATCATATAATCATGTATATTCGGGGCCGGACACTCGGTGCCTCTCACAACCTTCGAATTCACTGTAACTTTTCAGAATCGGTCGGTACAGACTCAAACGTCGCAGTACTACTCTATAACCCTTAATGGCATGCCACTCCAATCCTCATCTATCTATGTCAAAGCTTACTAGGGCTTGAATAACAATTTATTTTCAAAATTCGTTGGGTTGGTTTCGTTTAAACTTTTGGTTTCTAATTAGTTTTCAAACAGAAATCTGACAGCATAATAGCTGCGTTTCGGAGGTTTCCAGAAAACCTGAAAATATGCAATAACACTTCTAAATATCTCGTCAATCCAACCCAATTTTGTTTTTCCATAATCACACAAATCAATTTTCAAATTCATCATTTCGTTTTTGTCATAACCATATAAATTCATCAATTATCACAATTCAAAATAATATATTTCATCAGACATATATCAAAATATTCACAAACAATATTTCAAAGCATCAAAGTATTCAAAAATCGAAAATATTCTATTTATAAAAGCGAATTGAATAAAGTGCACACCAACCTTATTTACCACTTTTTGATTTCGATTTATTCTTCAACAGTAGCTCACACTTTCTTCTTTCCTTTTCTCTGGCTTCCTTGAGCTACCTCACCTTCTGGATTTTCAAAAATACATGGATACTCAATAAAAACTCATTCCATAAGTTAAAATGCATGATTTACTATTCCTAATGGATCCAAATATTTTCAAATCTCACCAACCAAAAATCGTCAATCTCAAACCCAAACAACTCACCCCTATTCCTTTTCACATTAACGTTGTTTTGAACTAGTTTTGGGGTGGTTTTGGACTGATTTTGGTGAAAGATCTAAGCTGGTTTCGGGTTATTTTTCTTCCTCTTTCTTCTCCTCTCTTTCTCTCTATCTTCCTCTCTCGGTTCCGCCGCGATTTGTGGCTGATTTTGCCGTCGATCGACATCATTTCTGCCGCTGGTTCTGCACGCGTCTGGTTCCACTTCGTTTCAGCTCGGTTCTGCACACGTGAAAGACTACTTTCGACTTCGGTTAAGCTCGATCTTAGGTGTGTTCGGCGTCAGGTTCTACAGGCGTTGGACAGCAACTTCTTCCTCTCTGATCAGGGTTGTTCACGCGGCGGTTCTACTCTGTTTTGGCGTCACGCGTGCGTTCAGTTTTTGCCATCGATCTACTCTGCTTCAGGTTGGTTCACGGGCTAGCTGGTACGGTCGACGATGGTCGGTCGGAGGTGGCTGGTCGGCTCCGGCATCGACAACTTCTTCTCTTCTTTCTTCTTTTCTTCTTCTTTCTTCTTTTCTTTTTCTTTTTTGGTTTGCAACAATGTCTTTGGTTTCTATTTTTGATTTGTTTGAAAGTCAAATAAATATTTTTGGCTTCTATTTTCCTCCCCAACAAATCCTATAATACCAATTTCATCCCTTAAAAATTTCATTCTCATGCCTTAGATTTTAGCTATATTTTACTATGACCATACAAATCAAATCTTATCTTCAATTTAATCCCTCATCTCATTAATCATAATAATAATAATAACAATACTATTCATGCATATAAAATTAGGGATGTTACAACTCTTTGGTACATTTCAAAATGCCAAAGTAAGTTTCAAAATGAGCTATTTTGTTTATATGATTCACAATCATATTTCGGAAGAAATTTTATAACTATTTATGACTTTGTATGAAATTTACGTTTACTAAATTTTATTAAAGGTTTCATGTA
The DNA here is from genome assembly GCA_021234005.1 of Nephelium lappaceum. Taxonomy (NCBI): domain Eukaryota; kingdom Viridiplantae; phylum Streptophyta; class Magnoliopsida; order Sapindales; family Sapindaceae; genus Nephelium; species Nephelium lappaceum. The sequence continues at coordinate 5,881,126 of CM038010.1, read as the reverse complement.
TTCTTTATGTGCCAAATCTATTACTTTGCCATGCTATGTTTGAGATTTCCGTTTGAATGATTAAGTAATAAAGTTTTATTTTAATGTTTTATGAAGGTATTTTGTAAAACGGAAATGATATGGTTATGAAATTATAAGCACTCATTGAGCTTAATTAAGCTCACTCTTTTCCCGTTTTATTTCAAAAACCTCCTTAGGTATGAGCGTAGACGACCAAGGCACGAGATCTCCTCCGTTGAAATAGGTGGGTATAGACTTGACGAATGCTTCCTTTGCATGACCTGGAAAAGTTAAACGCCACTTATTTTGTTACATTTCATCTTATGCTTTAGTGGCTTTTGAAACAAATTCTTGTATTTTTATATCTTTTGGAGTGTATAAAGTTTTATGAATTTCATTTGGATTATGAAAATTATGTGTTTTTCTAAGTAAATTTCTTATTAATTTTAATTATGACCTTTGGCCTATGGTCAATGTTTTCTATGATTACTAAATCATGTGATTTTATATGGTATGAAAATGTGGTTATGCTTTGGAATTCTATATGATTTCTTTTGAGTGGAAATGGAGAGAAAATTTGAAAGTATGTATGTGGAAGTAGTTGGGTTGAAAAATGAAAATAGTTTAAAGTGTATTTTACTTTGTAGGAATTTTGGAAATATTAAAATTATAGTCGTTATGCCTGTAAAAATTTCATTTGAAAAAAAAAAATTCAACTCATTCTAGTTTTATAAGTAAGGAAAGAGTTTAAGAGTTCGCTCCATGGATTTCTGTTGGCCCAATCAATAGGGGTTAGATGGATTCCGTTGGGACGCCAGACAGGGCTCTTCGGATGTTAGTATGATATGATTTGGATTGGGTCTTGTCACACATTGAGTTTATTTCATTCAAATTTTTCATACTTAATGACTTCGGCATTTTACCAAACACCTAATCTACAACATTTTTCATTTACAATTAACTCAAATCAAACTTAGGGCTTCTCCTATATAAACCTTAGCTTATCAAACTTTAATAGCTCCATGTAATCTACTCTTACTTTAGAGCTCTTAAAGTTCAACTTATAACATACATAAAAACTCTCATCAAAATCCAACTCAAACATCAACACAACATCATTCAAACAAATTCAAAGTTGATGAACTAACCTCTGTTTGCTTTGTTTTTGGCTCTATGCTTGATTCTCTAGCTTGGATTAATTTGAACTCTTGATTTGAAACTCAAAAAGTGCTTGAAATCAACTTGATTCCCTTGATCTATGCATTGGCCGAACACTCTCCCCTTTCTCTTTATCACTCTCGGTTTTGTGGCGTGAAATGGCTAAGTGTTTGAAACACTTCTTCCTTTTATACTTCTAACTTTCTCTAAATGATAGTCATGTCTTTGGAAATTTTGATTTGTGCCCTTGAACTTTGACTTAATTCTATCTTGACCACCCCAAATATGAAACTTACTTCTAATTAGTCCCTTATCATACTAACTTATAAGGACTTAAAGGGAATTGATCATTTTACCCTTCTATTTATTCATTTATGCTACAATTCGGGTTCAATCAATTTCTAAAAATCCTCTACATTCTTGGACAGTTTCATTAATCACTTAGAACCTCAAAACATCACTTAATACTAGTACTAGGGAAGCCATAAATAAAATTGAAGGCTTACAATTTCACCCCTCCTTATAAAAATTTTGTTCTCAAAATTGAAGCCATCTGTCCTTTGCAGTTCAACTTTATGTCCTAGAATCACCTTAACAATTATTCACACCATATATGATATACACATGCCCAGAAATTATAAATCAAATTGCAAACTAAGAGTTGTGGAGATTAGCTCATAAATAATCCATGACAGAAGAAAGGATTAGGATGGCCTCTTGCTAGCTTGCTTTCAGTTGTCTGATGTCCCTACCTCTCACTGTTTGTCTGACGTCCCTACCTCTCACTTTTTGTCTGCAAGCAGGTGTTGACTTCGTCTACCATATAAGTCAACCACAAATTACAGATTTTGTATCCTTCAATAATTCTGGATTTTTTATTTTTCTTCTTTATCTTTGCATTTGATGGCAAAACATACATGTATACATTTATAACATTGCCACTATGAACTAATATTATGTGTTCGTGAACATATACATAGCTGGCAACTGACAGGACTGAATCTGGTTAGGATGTAATATTATATACGATATATGATTTATCCACGCCATATATAACATACACATGCCCAGAAATTATGAATCAAATTGTACACTAAGAGTTGTGGAGATTAGCTCATAAATAATCCATGACAGAAGAAAGGATTAGGATGGCCTCTTGCTAGCTTCCTTTCAGTTTTGTCTGACGTCCCTACCTCTCACTTTTTGTCTCAAGCAGGTGTTGACTTGGTCTACCATATAAGTCAACCACAAACTACAGATTTTGTATCCTTCAATAATTCTAGATTTTTTATTCTTCTTCTTCATCTTTGCATTTGACGTCGAAACATACATGTATACATTTATGACAATGCCACTATGAACTAATATTATGTGTTCGTGAATATATACATAGCTGGCAACTGACAGGACTGAATCTGGTTAGGATATAATATTGTTTAGAATAATGATTGTTTTTATAATAGCATTTTGTTTAGAATAATGATTTTTTTGTTTGTTTGTTTGTTAATACGTTGATTCAATTTTACATTTTCAGATTTCATCTATATATTTCTTTGTTTTCTTTCAATTTTTTTTCTGGTATGGTTGCAACTCTGTGTTAATTAGATAACAATCATGCAGTATTATCTTTGAGCAAACATTATTAAATGGATTCATAATACTCTTAACGATTCTCACACTCTCAATACCTTGCTAATGATACTAAACATACAAATGCTAGTGACTCACTTAATCCTCAATATGTCTATAACTCCTCTTAATTCTACCCACAAATCTCTATGTCATAAGCTAACCAAGTTGGTCTATTGAATCTACCGTTGCAACTCAATTTTGCCTTTAATCCAATGAATGTTCCATATCAGTCTCATGTTCACCAACAATTTGGATATGAATTCTCATTTCAAGATCTATTAAATGCTTCCAAATTTCCATTTGACACTCAGGTGGTTAGGTTGGTCATTTTATTGACTTAAAAAGTATTAAAAAATCTAGTTAAAAATATTAAAATCAATTTAAAAAACAAAAGTCAAAAACATCACAGGCAACCAAATAAAACAATTATTAACTTCATTTACAAACAGTTGAAAGATCACGTAAACAAAATTTGCAAAAATTCAATTGAACTGAGTAGTAGGGAATTCAAACGTGAGGTGCAAGAAGTTAATGAAGCTTTGATTAGTAGATTATAATATTAGGTTGGTACAATGTATTTTGAACCGCATATGGTAAAGTCAATATTTTATTATTAAATCACATTAGACACTTATCAAAGTTAATATTGGAGCAAATGATCATTTTTTAATATCAAATTACATGGAACATTGATCGAAGAGAGTTTTTTTAATAGAATAATTTAGATTACATATAAATATATTTTATTAAAATAAAGTATATGCCCTTTCATAGTTGCAAAAACTTCAAATACTTAGATTATGTGTTATAAAAAAATTAAGCAGCATCGTTGATCTTACATATTCATTTATTTTTACAATAAAAAATTTGTTATTAAACAATAAAAAATCAATTAGGTTTACACTTTAATTATTTCATAACATATGATATAAAAATTAATATAAATTAAATCATACATATATATATATAGTAATTCTACCATTAATGTCTCTTAACTTTTAAATGTTAAAATGAACCAATCAAATTCATCCATTATATACATATATATATACAGTTGTTAAACAAAATTTCTTCTGTACCATATTGATAATAATATTCTCATGTTACTATTTAACTTGAATTGACTCTTTGAGTTTTTAAAGAAGTAGATTTGGTTTGATTAGAAGCCAGTTTGTTTGTTTTGTTTTATTTCTTTTTCTTTTTCTTTTTTTTTAAAGGATAACAAAAGGGAAAAATTTGAAAGATTTTTTTCATCTCTAGTATTAATTATACAACCATTGCATTTTTTTGGTTTTTCTTTTCCTTAGCAATACAGATTGTGTTCAGGTTCTTAATTAACCTAAAACTTCTAAGCTCTTGTGTAAATCCATACAAATTAAATGAAAGAATTGCTCTTTTTTCTTTTTAACAAAAGAATTGCTTTTTATGATTGAACAATATATGTATTTATGAAGAACATGGCTTTTTATGGTCTTACCAACTTCAACCAAATAAAAAGTCATAGGGAACCTACTCACCACTCGTGTTATTAATTAATGTTTAAATAATATAATAATACATTCGACTCATAGAATTAAAATTCTTTAATAAGTGTTTAAATTATTATAAATTATTTCCATCGTTAAAACAATTATTAACTTCCTTGACAAACAATTGGAAGATGATGTAACAAAATTTGCAAAAATTCAATTGAACTGGTTAGTAGTGAATTCAAACGTGAGGTGTGAGAAGTTAATGAAGCTTTGATTAGTAGATTATAATATTAGGTAGGGTCAATGTATTTTGAACAACATATGGTAAATACTTTTATTATTAAGTCACATTAGACATTGATCAAAGTTAATGTTGGACTAAATGATTGTTTTTTATTATCAAGTCACAGTAGACATTGATCAAAATGAATATTTTTAGAGAATAATTACGATTACATGTATATATAAATTACTAATGTTATAAATACCCATGTATAGTTGCAAAAAGTTCAAATACCTAGATTATGTGTTATAAAAAATTAAGTAGCATCGTTGTTCTTACCTGTTCATTTATTTTTATAATAAAGAATTGATAATTAAACAATAAAAAATAAAATTCGTTTGATATGTACACTTTAACTATTTCATAACTTATGACATAAAAATTAATATAAATTAAATCATACATACATACATACATACATACATACATACATACATATATAACTAGCTTCTAATCAAACCAAATCTACTTTTTAAAAAGCTCACAAAGTCAATTCAAATTAAATTATAACATGAGAATATTATCAACATGGTTTATAGAAGAAATTTTGTTTAACAACTATATATCTATATACTTCAAAAAAATTAACTATATATATAAAAAGATAACACAAGGAAAATATTTCAAAAATTTTTTTATCACTGGTACTAATTATATACCCTCGGTATGTTTTTCGTTTTCTTTGCAATACGGATTGTATTCAAGTTCTTTATTATTAACTAAATAAAACTTCTAATCTCCTGTGCAAATCCTCACAAATTAAATAAAAGAATTGCTCTTTATGATTGAATGGTGTACGTATTTATGAAGAACATGGCTTCTTAATTACGGTCTTACCAACCTCAACCATAATTTGTGCGCAGAAAATTAATTTAAGCCCTAATTATATTTTGTGCTTTCTATTTACAGTATGGTCAATCAGTAACATAATATTCTTCATGTCATATTATTAAACGTTTTGAACTCTTGCATATCAATTATTAAAACGATAAAAAAAAGGTCCATAAGGACCAATTATTTTAAATATGAATAAATATATAAATCTGTGCAAATATATGTTTTTAATTTATGAAATTAAAATATGAATTATACAAAAGTGGAAGCTACCTGGAAATGCTTGACCTTCTACCTGCTACGGCTCGGACTTGAAACTTCAACGTTTTAATCCACTGATATGATCAAATTAGCCAACAAACAAACTTAAAAATATCACGATTTCTTATGGATGAATAGACAAGGTTATGGGGAAAATTACGGAAATGATTTGTAAACAAGAAAACATTTTCGCAAATAAGTCTAATTTATTAATTTAAAAAAATAAGTTAGGAAACAAGTTTTCAAAAATTTTCTTAAAAACTAGGATTGAATTCAATCAAGAATAACCACATTGAATTTAATATTAATCTTTTTTGAGGAAAAATTTAATATTAGATTGTACTTGTTGAATTTGCTTGCTTTAATTGGATGCTCTACCAATCAATCTTCCGCTCTACCACAAAGTTAATTATCCTCTGAGTGTAGCCACTATTCTTGAATTATTGAATTATGAAAATCCCAACAAAACTAAAAAAATCAAACCCTAAAAAAAAAAGTAAATAGAGATTACTAGGAGAATACACATTTATTCAAAATAGGAAACTAGGTGGCCGAATGGCCACCCCGTGCCTTGGATGGCCATTTGGCCACCCCACATGTGATCCTAAGGAAGCCAAAGCCACCTTGGCACTTGTATGTGGCCATTCGCCCACCTTGCATATATGCATGGAGGGTTTGCTAATCCCATGCATTGGGATGCTAAAACCATTAAAATATGAGTGACGATATTTGCACCCTTTCAAAATCGTATGTGTATCCCTAATTTTTTATATTTTCAAAATTCTAATAGTACCCGTAAAGTGGGTCATTAATATTTTTTTCAAAATATATTATCAATTTTAACAATTTATTTTTTTAAAGCTTATAAATAAATTGTTAAAAATAATAACAATTTGAGTGCTGCTGGTGTCTAGGCTTTTTTTATTTTTAAACAAAAAATCCACCCTGATTGGATTTCATCGATCAACTATCAAATCTGCAATCATGGCCACAACATCAAGGAAAGATGGAACAAGCGGCCAATCCTAGATCAAGCGACAAACTTGGAGGCAACACTCCTCCACTATGGTTCAGGACAACCTTGTAAGATGTAAACGCATATTAATTAAGATAGCGCAATTTAGGGATATTATTTTTTCTAATTTAGTAAATATTTTAAACGTTGAGAATTAACTTATATACCAATTTACGTGGCAGAAATGCATCTCCCCATGATGAAACATGACTACTTTCTACCACTTAAAAGTATTGGTAAGAGACATTATCTTAAAGTAGTGATTTTTTTTTTTTTCTTTTAAGCTGACATCTTATTGTTAGAGGTCTACAAGTTCCATCAAGATCAAACAAGCACTACTGATGCATTCTAAATATTAGTTGGGATATCTATTTTCATGAATGTCACTTATTATTTGCTCTTCCGAGAGATCTATAGTTCGGATTTCTACTCCTATATAAATGTTACATACTACTTGCACGTTTCGAATTCTACCCGTAAACAACTTACTTGTCCTGGATATTTATTTCCATAAACAAGAGACAACTATCAACATAATAAAAAAAAAAAAAAAATTATCTACATAAGCTATAATATATAATTGATGAGAATTGAACTCTCAACTTATTAGAATATGAGAAGGTAAACAATAAACTATGATAAGAGGTTTCTTCACAAAAAAAAGAAAAAAACTATGGTAAAAGGTGGTGTTTTTTCCTAAAACGGTGATTAATCCATAATTCTATGACAAATATATGATTTTAATTTATAAATAAAAAAATGAATTATGCAAAAGTGGAAGTTACCATGAAGTGCATGACCTTCTACCTGCTATGGCTCGGAACACAAGCAAATAATGTTAACACAAGTGACGTCTTCAAAACAAGGAATGGAGCATATTCTCCCTGAAAATCTGACTTAATTTTAATAGAATGAACTTACCAGCTTATGTGGCATAGATCCATCTCATGTTCATTTATCATTTATTTCAATTCCTATCAATTCTTATTATATTAATATATTGTCGTTGGAAATTACCAGCAAAGATCCTATTTGCAGAATTAGGGTCTCTTATTTCGAGATTTGACCTCAGAACAATCTCTTCTGTGAACCCAAACCGTTCAAGAAAACTATCACACGTCATAACCACGTCCGGATTAGGGCTTGTTTAGTGTTTGTGAACTGTGTACTTGTGTTTATAGTATGTGCTCTCCATTTCTTTACAAATAGAGTTGCTATCTCTAACTCTTGAAAGGTAAAAAGAAGTACAGAAACACTAAACTGAGATTTGATATTTCAATCAAGAGGGAGAGAGAGATCATATGGGGTCTGTATCAAATGGTCCACCAACACAGCAAGTTAACGAGACAACTCCTCCTGACATCTTCCAACGTGTTCATGGTGCACCAACAACAAGAATGCAGAATCCTGGGGTTTTACCGGATAACCATCATCAGTCTGTTTTCTACAGTGGACAGCGTCATGTAAGCCGTGGATCTGCCTCCAGCGGTGCAACTGCTACAACTCTCACTCCCCAGAATGTCTTCCATCGTGATACAAAGTGAAGAAGCAGGTTATATAGTTGTTGAATATTTGATTATCTCGATCGTTTCTACTATATATAAAAAATGTTATATGGTTAGTGTTTGCCTTTGGATTATATTTGTTTTCTTTCATGTTTTCAGTTTAATGTAATATCTTATCCTATAAATAGGCTTGTGTTGTTTCTTTTATATTTTACAAGATTCGGTATTGGATGTACTTGCATGTTTTAATTTCTATTGGATGTACTTGCATGTTTTAATTTCTTTCTTGTGAAGCAGTAATAAGATTTTCTCACTCTCTGTTTGTCCCTCTCTTTTGCTTTTATCTCCCATACACCTTATTCTCTCTGTCTCTTTCCCTCTCTAGCATATCAAATGCCTTAAAGTGGGTTTGTTTGTGCTTTTTTTTTTTTTTTTTTTTTTTTTTGAGGTATTGGGATGAGCCCAGATGACAATTGAGATTAAATTGGGAAGACTCTAGTAGCACAGTTAGGATAAACGGCTTCCATAAAACTGGGAGCCACCCACACCTGGGTGTGGGAGAAAATTCCACCTTCTATTCTTTGAAAGTGGGGTGTCGAACCTTGGACAACACCAAGACTGGCTTTGTGTGCTTATCCTCTGCACTCCAAGGCCAATGACAAGTGGGTTTGTTATTATTCATAATATAATTCGAAATATCATATATGGTATATAAGCAATATTCATGCAAATGAAGTTATTGGTATTAGCAAGTTGTTTTCCGGCAGATCACCAAGCAGTGTATTACTATGATCTGGCAACATGTGTTTGTGAACAAAATAAAAGACGATCCTTTTAAAATAATTTTACTATGCGGGAAAGACGAAACACTTTTTAAGTGCTATATTATTCATAGAATATTCAAGAAGTCAATCTTAAAGTACAACCTTCGTGATGAAACAAGCGCAACCATTAAAGTATTAATTAATAGATATCATGATTTCAAGAAAGTAAAATCAACAGTGGTCCTGCTGTTGGGAAGCTGAAATTGAATTCAGATGTGGCAGTTAAGGCAGGGAAGAATTTTTGTAGGAGTTGGGGTAGCTATACGAGATCATTCAGGCTTTGTTTGAGCTGCTCTTGCTAAAATTGTGAAAGGGAACTTTTCACCTCAAGTGGGAGAGCTGTTAGCTCTTAGAGAAGGACTTCTCCTAGCTCGACGACTCGATCTTCCAATAGAGGAGATTAAAGTAGATGCTGTAAATATTGTTAGTACATTAAATTCAGATGTATCTTTTGTGATGGGGCCGAGTTTTTGATAGGGGATATTAAATCTCTTGGTGGTTTGGTTGGTTTACAGAGAAGTCAAGCCATTTCCAGAAATGAAAACCGTCTGGCTTACAAACTTACCAAATTTGTTTTTTCATCTTTGGTGGCCCGATCATTGCTGGTTATCGGTGCGTGTAAATATAATCTTTCCAAGCTTTTTGGGTTCTTAATGAAGGAATTTTCTAAAGAAAAAAATGAAAAAATCAAAAATGGTCCTACGGAAATAGGAAAAAAAAAAAATCAATTCAATGACTAACAATTGTTGCTACTTGTACTTTCAATACTATGGAAGTATTTTTGTCTTTTTAGTGTCTTGCTTGATATTATATGATTTTATAGCGTTTAATTAAATAGCATACAGTTAATTTTATTTTGAACGTAAATTAAATATGGTTAATTATTGTATAACTTTTTATACAATATTATAGAATAATACAAAAATCTTTTCAAAATGCGATAAGTATGAAAACTACGATAGACGGAAGCTACATGTGGAGGAGGAGGACCTCCACATGTTTGAGACATCCGAAAGAATATAATTTTTATATATTAATTAGATTTCCATGGATGATTTACATTTTTTTTTTCTTATGTGAACTCAACTGTTACCGCGTTAATTACATTAAAAAAATGTAATTAATCCAGATCGTTATTTGACTTTTTTGATCAAATCTAGAGGCTACATGTGTCACACTTCGAAAATTGAAATTAAAATTTTCGTAATGAAAATTTGAGTCAAAAAAAGTGAGAAAAATGGAGTCATGAAAACCTCAAAGGGGTCACCACACGTTATATGGAAGACCGTGGAGGTGGATACTACAGATGACTATTTTAAGATTTTCACCACACGTCATGAAATATGTAGAGGACTTCTTCCACGGCAATGTGAAAGCTATGTTGATCCAAATCGTTACTTGACTACTTTGATCAAATCTACGAGCTGCAGACACCCGTCAAAATTTTGAAAATTGAAATCCAAAATAGTGAAAATTTGAGTCTAAGTTCAAAGTGAGAAAATGGAATCATGAAGCCTCTAAGGGGTCACCACACGTCATATAGAAGACCGTGGAGGTTACTTGGTATGGTGTATAAAGGACCAAGCTGAACAAGCCAACACCAAGTCTTTTGTTATTGAATATAAATCACAGATGCAGTTAATATTCAGCATAAGACATTGATGCAACCTTTCAACATTGGAAAAATGCGGTAATCGATAACTAATTTAGTTTATTTTATAAGTTTCACATTATAATATAATAATTACCTGTATATGATTAAATTCTCTTAAGATAGACCTAAAAGAGTTACCTTGACTTTCAAAAAAAAAAAAAAAATCTAAAAGAAATCTAGCATCTATAATTTACTTATAAATACATATTTCTGGACGTACTATATTAACTTTACCGCATATTTTATCTTTAAAATTGTGTTTTTCTTTTTTCAGCATGTATTAAATATATGCATTCGTGTCTACATGCGTTGGAGAAAATTAACCAATAGTTAAATAGTCAACTTGCCACCAAAGCAAAATCAAAGTTATCCTTCAAGTCTCAAGAAATTGGATATGTAACTGCCCTAGGACGACAATGACGAGTATTTAGACGAGAATTAGACGGTGAGATTATAATGAACTGGTTAGCGTTTTTGGGTAGCATTATCACCTGAAAAGCAGAATAAACCATTTGCAGCAATGACTTCAAATAATGTCTGAACTTTGATGGTCAACAAAGCCAACAATTCTAGAGAAAGAAATTCAAAGAGTTAAAAAGTCTGAAGCATTTGTATTTTAGGGCTCTCTATATCTTTAGAATCCATTTCGAACTATTTTTGTGATTGGAAGAAAAGGGCGACACTGCTCTCAAGTTGCATAAACTTAGCATTTGTTTGAGATCATGAAATTTTGAGTAATTCCAGTTTGATTGAGAAACAGATTACTGCACACATAATGTATGCATACACCATAATATATGTTTTGTTTTTTGACACTATATATGTTCGTAAATTAAAAAATCAACAATATAAATTAAACAAAAATGGAAGCTACCAAGACATGACTTTTCACACACTATGGCTTGAGTTCGTAACTTCGGGCCATAAGGTAGTTGAATAGTTTAAGTTACCTAACAAACAGATTGATAAATATTACAACTTTCTAGCTAGTGTTGAATATTTTTGTCCATATGAACCTTAATGGACAAGGAAGATGTATCGTGAATGAATTAAAAAAAAAACCAATAATGAACTATTTCTTAACAAAGCCACAACAGTTGAGATTATTTTATATATTATATATATATACACATCATTCCTTAAATCCCATAGGTTTGATCCTATCGAATCTGATCCATTTTTTCATTGAGCGAAGGGTATGAAATAAATCGGATTGATTTTTCGATCACAAGGACTATGTGAAATCTTCAGTTTTTTCCTCTTTCTCTATCCCTATCCCATAGGTTCAATATCGAGAATCTAAATTATTTGATTAATCTCTTAAGAGTAATATTAGACTTTTCAAATTTTTTGTCAAAATTTATATCCAAATAAAATTATGTTGAAATTATGTTGTATATCTTTGAAACTATACAGATTTCTTCAAGATTTGCTACAATATATAGCATCATTGATATAACCTTTGGTATCCATTTAATAACACAAACATGGTTCTTCCAAAGCCTTTAATTAAATCTTCTCCACTTTTATTTTGATGTGAATTGCAAAAAAGGTCCACTTTACAATGGTAAAATTCGTTTTTAACCAAATTCATTAAAAAAAAAAAAATCCTATAATTTTAACAAGATAAGATGCTTAGCCATTATTTTAAATTTTAAATTACTATTTAGATTAATCTAAAGAATTATGTCTACCATACATACACTTCTTTATATAAATAATTCTTTACATTTTATAATCTATAAACTTAGAATGCATTACTTTGACAAAGATAATATTAGATTATAATACTAGATGATGTATCTTATTTTAAATATGAAAATAGCATTAGATATGAAATTTCCAACACAAGAAAGGTGATTGAATAAATAATAAAAAGAAACAATAACAATGAATTATCGATAATTAACATCATCACGACGGTGGAGATTGTATTTAACAACTATACATCATTTTCAATATTAATTAATTAAATGTATATCGATTGGTTATTAATTTATTGTTCTACAAAAGCAAACAGCAATGTTTGACATGTCAAACATTTTAAAGATGATGATATTTGAATGAAATTGTTTAAATATGCAAAACAACAGAGGAAATTAAAAAATTCTAGAAAATAAAAATTTGTTTTTACCAACTTTTTTAAGAAATTAGTTTTTGACTCCTCAAATAAATTAATTATAGCCTATACCTAAATTATCCAAATTTTCCCTGCATACCTTATTCTTCTCTTTTATTGTTCATGATGTGAAATATTTGACTTCCTTTATTGATTGTTTGAGTTTTGTTGAGATTTTTTTAACTTCCTTTTTGTGATTTTTCGATTTGTTGGTGTTTTGAACGTTGGGTAGAGTTAGATTTTCTTGGATTTTGCTTGAAAATTGAGATTTTTGGTGAGATACAACAACGAAGACGACGACCGGATTTATCAAGTTTTGTGGCTTTAGGTTTTGTGACCTTATAAAACCCGATATCGAGTTTAAATTCCATGTTTTTTAAATTTTAATATAAGTGTAGTTTGGTAAATTTTAATTTAGAATTGTAATAATTTGTTTGAGAGGTTAAAAATAAATTTTCATAAAAAAAGAGTAAAAACGAATTTTTTTTTTTATTTTTGGATAAAAGTGAATTTGACCCATGTATATTTAAGATAAAATTGATTTTGATTTTGTGTAAACATTAAGATTGAGTTCCAAAATTTATTTGTATTAATCTATCATAAATTAACACTGTTTAGAATTTGTTTGGAACTGTAACAGCCATGTATTATAATGTCCGTTTTACTCCATGTAAATGCTGCAATATATGTTTTGCAGTTTGAAAATTAAAATTTAATTAAACAAGGATGGAAGCTACAAGGAAATGACCCTGTAAGATGTGTGTATATATATAGAATAATTTAGAGATAAATAATTTTTCCCATTTAATAAATAATTTAAATGTTCTTTTTTTTTTTAACTTAAAATACTTAAAACGTTGAGGAACAAACAAATAAAGTTTACGCAAGTCACGTCTTCAAAACAAGCAATGGGAAAATCTGACTTTTTGATTTAATAGAATTAACTTACCAGCTTAGGTGGCATAAATGCATCTCCCTTAGTTTCTGTTAATTCGTATTATATTAATATCTTGTCGTTGGAAATTACAAGCAAAGGTCCTGTTTTCAGAATTAGGGCTTCTTATTTCGAGATTTGACAGTCAAAGAACGATATCTTCTGTGAATCCAAACCGTAGAAGAAAACTATTACGCGTCGTAGCCGCGTACATGCAGCATTAGGGCTTGTTTGGTGTTAGTGAACTGTGTACAGGATCTGGCAGCATGTGTTTGTACAGAATCGATGAACAAAACGAAAAGAAGATCCTTTTAAAATAATTTTAATATGCGGGACAGGAAAAAGCACTTTTAAAGTACTATATTATTCATAGAATACTCAAGAAGTCAATCTTAAAGCACAACATTCGTGATGAAACAAGATACAACTTGGTGCGCATCCATTAAAGTATTAATAGATATCATGATTTCAAGAAAGTTAAATCAAAAGTGGGTCTACTGAAATAGAAGGAAAAAATCGATTCATTTACTAAGAATTGTTGCTACTTGTACCTCCAATACTATGGAAGTGTTTTTGCCTTTTGAATGTCTTGACATTATATGATTTTATAGCGTTCAATTAAATACAGTTAATTTGGTTTTGAATGCAAATTAAATACAGTTGATTATTAATTTTATAATTTTTTGTACAATATTTTATAATAATACAAAAAAAAAAAAAAATCTTTTCAAAATGCGATAAGTATGAAAACTACAATTGAGGAAGCTACTGTGATCGAGGAAGACCTCTTCCACGCTTTGGCTTGGACTTCAAGCTACATGGGGGATTAATATATATTTCTAACCCGACATATATACCTATTAATAAATTATATGCACTTAAAACAAAAATTTTGTTTTTTTAAAAGAACAAACAATAACATTTTTAATTGATAATGGTAATTTAAATGAAATAAGAAACAAAAAGCCATGGATCTAATGTTAAAGCTTTAAATGCCAAAGAAGGATAACTTTGGTGAGACAGTGTGTAGTACTAGTTGTAATATTTCTCCCGGCAACAATTTTTAACTTTTTTTTTTATCAAATAAATGAGGGTAACTCTGTGAGAGACTCTCACAATTTCCGAGTCATATCTCCCTTGGACTGACGATCACTCCTCTTTTCACGTTGGACTATCATTCATTTCAAATAATGCTCATCTTTTTTTTTTTTTTAATTTTTTTTTTTAAATTTAACTAATGTTGATCTTATTGTATACTAGTATGGAAACTTTTGTGGTTGAAAGTCAGAAAATAAAAAAATAACTTGAAATAAAATTGAGAAGAGGACTCGTAGCTTGCAGGCTTAAAAACAGGGTAGGGGCCCGTTATTTTGAGAAAATCTTCCATGATAGTTGGCGTATCATGTGTGACGTTTCAATAAGAATGTGACGCATAATATTTCACTTTCATAAAAAATTAATGTTAGTCTCTTTCTTTATTTATGAGAAAATTTTTATTTAAAAAATTATACTACGTATCATATTATTATTGGAAAATCACATCAATATTAATTTTTTATGGAAGATAAATGTCACGAATTATGTTATTATTGAAATGTCACAACAACATTAGTATGACACGCCAACCAAGCTTCTCATAAAATATTTTCTTTGTAATTTTATGTTTGACACCGGACAGAATATAATTTTTGTATATATTAATTAAAATTCCATGGATGATTTTTTTATTTCTTATGTGAATCCCAAGTGGTACTACGTTAATTATATTAAAAAAATGTAACAACCAAGCTTGGTTCGGTGAGATGTTTTGTTTTGTTTTTTTTTTTTTTTTTTTGGCATTTGTCAAATCGGTGCTCTCCACTTCTCTTATAAGTAGCTGCTATCTCAACTTCGAGTTGTCATAAGAAAAACACTAAATTGAGATTAGATATTCCTATCAGCAGAGACATCATGTGGTTTGGATCAAAAGATTCGAAGAAGAAGCAAGTTAATGATGATGATGAAACAACTCCTAAGGGCAACTTCCATCACGTTCCTGGTGCTTCAACGGCAAGAAGGGCTCAAGGTGATCCTCCTAGGGTTTCACCAGATGTTGATGGTCAGTCTGTTTTCTTCCATGGTGGACGGCCTCAAGTAGGTGATGAATCCGCCTCTAGTGGTGCAACTGCTTCCACAAGTCATACTCCCCAAGAGGTCTTTCATCGTCAAGTAACAAGAAAGTCATCGGGTCCATCTTCAAGCAAGAAAAGTGAAGAGAAGTAGATTCATTGGGAATGTTGGAAACCATATATTGCTAGACATGTACGAAACTATTTTCATTTTCATGTTATATGTTGGAATTAAGCCTTTGCTTTCCATTAAAGAGAATTAAAACTGTTTTATTTGCTTTTTAATATAGTATCTGTGTCTGGTTTATTTGTCTATTTCAATTTCTCTCTTAAGTTGATTGTCTCATTCTGTTTCTTTCTCACGCAAATCTGGTTCTCTCTCAAATCTGAGTCTCCTCTGTCTGTTATGTGTATTTAATTATTTTCTCACTTTCATGAATTTGACTGATTTGTTCTAACTTTTTAAAATTAAGAGATACTTATGATAACATTAATACATATATACATTAATGCAATATTATATAAAATGAGTTTCTTATAATTTAGAGATATTATCAAAATACCCCTGAAAAAGAAATTTTTTTATATTAAAAAATGAGTTTAGTGATATTATTGTTCATTTTAGAGAAGATTTTTCATTTTTTTTTTTATAATTTATAATTATAGTTGACATATTACTATAAACATTGATAAATATTGAGATCAAATATAAATAAAAATGAAATTATTAGTATTAGAAATGTATATTATATATATATAGTCTTTCTATTATAAGAATGAACTAATTCTAATGATATCATTTTCAATATTATGATGCATTAATTATATATAAATAATTAATATAAAGTATTAATTATGAAAAAAATTAATATATTAATAATTTATAATATTAAAATTGATATTATTAAAATTAACATGTATCTGACTAAAATTTGTTGACGAAGTCAAAAGAGGACCCTACCCTTTGAAATATTTTATAAGAAGTTGAAAAAACGTAACACTTCCAGAAGTAACAAAGTATTCATTATATTTTCCAATAGTCAAACTAGCAGTACAGGATCATCACGTAAAATGCTTTCTAAGTGGGGAAAAGACAAAATAGAAGTTTCATTATATATTCCGAGAGTCAAACTAGAAGTACAGTGTTTCTAAAAAAATAAATAAATAAAGAATAAAAGTACAGCATTCATGATGATCCAATTTCAACTTGGTGCTCTAAAGGTTAATCGATGGGGAAAATACATGTATGGCGCTGACCTTTTATATAAATGTGCAAATCATCTTAGTTTGTCAGAAAAGACACTTTAGGACCTTTAGCATTAGTTGACTAAATTAGATTTAATGGTTCGATCACCCTTTTAGAATGAAAAGATATTACTTACGAATTATTATAATTCAACATTATTAATTAATCTATTAATAAATGGTGAAGTAACCTTAGAAAAACGAAGAAATCTAAAAAACTATAAAGAGTACTAAAGTGGCGATCAACCCTGTCATGGCTCTAAAGTATATTTTGAGATAAATTGAGATGGTTTGCACAAGTATGCAAAACAACAGGGCCCTCCATGTATTTTTTTCTTACTCTTGTCTCCATGGGTCTAAATTTAAAAACAAGAAAAACAAAATGATTAATTCTCCTAGTAGCAATTGATGCTATTAATAATTACGAACAATACTTCTGGAAAAGTATTTGGCACTTTAGGATCTTGACATTGTATAAGATATATATTTTTTTTTTTCAAATTGTTGTAAATGATCTTGTCTTGACTCATGGTTGCAATCGGTGCTATTAATAATTACAAACAGTACTTTTGGAAGAGTATTTGCCACTTTAATAAATTGTTGACTCATGTAGGTCTTATTATACTGTAATTTGGAATGAAATAAAAAAATTTTCGAAGGATGAATATCTAAAATTTATGTTTTGACCTGATTTGTGCCGGTGACATCAATTGTTTTGACCTAATTTGATTGGGGTTAATTGAGAAATGACCATTATGCTTATCTATATATATATATATATATATATTGGATCCCACGTGTAGAGGACTTCTTCCACGCCATAAAAAATGTATCCATGGATCTAATGTGAAAGCTATAATTCTTTAGTATCAAATGGAAGAGAGACAGAAGGAAGGGAAGGATTTGGTGAGATTAGGAGAGTTTTGGTGAGATGTGTAGTTATACCTTGTAAAAATTCCACCCAGATTTGATCTGGATCGTTACTTGACTCTTTTTTATTTTATTTTATTTTTTATTATCAAATCTAGGGGCTGGACACCTTAAAATTTTGAAAATTGAAATCCAAACTTTCGTAATGAAAATTTGAGTCTAAGTTTAGAGTGAGAAAATGAAGTCATGAAAGCCTCAAAGTCTTTTTTAATTGAATATCACTCACAGATGCAGTTAATATTCAGCATAAGACATTCATGCAACCTTTTAACGTTGAAAAAATGTGATAATCGATAACTAACTTACATTATTTTATAATTTTTTTGACATATATAATTTTCACATTATAATTTAATAATTAACAGTATAAGATTAAATGTTCTTAAGATAGACATCAAAGAGTTACCTTGACTTCCAAAAAATTATGACCTAAAAGAAATCTAGCATTTATAATTTACCTCTAATACATATTTCTGGATGTACTATATTAACTTTATCACCACATATTTTTGTTTTAAAATTGTTTTTTTTTTTTTTTTTCAGTACGTATTAAATGTATCTTTGTACTAATTTCTACAAGAAATAGACGGTGAGATTACAATGAACTTGTTAGGGTTCTTGGGTAGCCAACTATTCTAGAGAAAGAAATTCAAGAGTAAAAATGTCTTGAATTTTAGCTTACAATTAGTGAATCACTTAAACTTGGATGAGCTCCTTTATTCATATAAGAGGTTGAGTCATGAGTGTCACAATTACACTTAAAAGTTTTTACACATGTCAAATTGAGTGTTGGACATTGCTGCGTATGTCTAGTTAGTCGTCTTTCCACATAATAACATCCCTTCTTATGGCAATTTTTAGTTTAATTTAAAGGATCAAATGGTTCACATGAACAAATATTTGCATTTAAGGGGTTCTTCGAACTTATTATAATCCATTTCAAATTATTTGATAATGGATCATGTTTGTGAATAATTAGACATAACAAGATTAACTTGTATATTTCTTCCAAAAAAAAAAAAGATTAACTTGTATATATTAATATATTTTAGTGATTCGAAGAAAAGGGTGGTATTGTTCTCAAGTTGCATAAAGTTAGCATTTGTTTGAGACGAAATTTTGATGAGATGAAATTTTGAGTAATTCCAATTTGATCAAGAAACAAATTATTGCACATATAATATATGCGTACACACCGTATGTTTGGTTTTTTTGACAATACATATGTTTTTAAATTAAAACATTAACAACATAAGTTAAATAAAAATGGAAGCTACCAGGAAATGACCTTTTGCACACTATGGCTTGGGCTTGTACGTAACTTCAAACCATAAGGTAGTTTAATAAGTTTAAGTTACCTAACATACGGACTGGTAAATATGACAACTTTCTAGAGTTGAAATAATTTTCTCTCTTCTAACCTTAATGGACAAGGAAGATGTATCATGCATGAATGAATAAAAAGAACAATAATGAACTTTTATTAATTAACAAAGATTATTTTAATATATATATATATATAATCTCAACTATTGTGATATTTTAATTAATAGTTTATTATTGTTTTTTTTAATTCCATATAGAAAGAGAATCCGAATTCTTTGACTAATCTCTTAAAAGTAATTCTAGGGTTTCCAAATTTTTTATTCAAATTCATGCTTAAATGAGATTGTTTGCGAGTTGCTAATATCATATTAATTATTACATCACTCATTATTCATAAGATATTGATAACCCACATACCACGGTTGTGGATTTGGATAATAAATTTAAAAAGTCTAGCATTACTCTTGTTGCTCATCTCTTAATAGATAGCCATAAATGATTTTCTAATAATTATATACCGTTTGATCAATTGTTAACTTGTTATACATTATGGGTAAGGTTATTAAATAAGATTTTTTAATAACAACATTTTGATTGATTATAAGATTCTTTAATAATAATCCTTAGAAGCAATACAATAGTTGTTATTGAAGAATCTTATTAGATAACCTTACCCATTTGAGTAAGACAGTCAAATCCATTATATAGAGAGAATCTAACTTGACTAATCTATCGTATAGAGAGAATCTAACTTACTTGACTAATCTCTTAAATAGCTATAAATGATCAATTTTATAATAATTAAATACTGTTTAATTAATGATTAACTTGTTATACAATATCTTTCAATAAAATAAAGATCCATTCAAATTGCAACAAGTATGAAGCAACATTTGATGGTTTGACCTAATTTAAATATCCCATATTTGTGAATTTATTAGGTTGATTATAGTAATATTAAACGTCGAATGAAAGATGTGGAAGCTACATGTTGAAGACCTCTTCCATTCTCTAGCTTGATCCTTAAGCTACATGTAGGATTTCATAATTCCTATCAGACATATATACCTACTACTAAATTAATTATCTGCATACAAACCAATAACTTATTAATTGATACAAACATTTCACAAAATAATACTAATAATAATAAAATGTCAATAGCATGATAATTAAATAGAGATTACATAAAATTAAAAAATTAATTAGGATGTATTTTAAAATTATAAAAAGTTTTAGGAATTAGGAGAGTTAATATATTTAAATTGGATTAGGATATTTTAGGCACTAGAAAAGTGGAGCATTAAATAAAGCACATGAATTTGTTGAAGTAGTTATTAATATTGAATTTCATCATTGAAATTATAATCATAAAATGAAAAAATAATGAATAAAAATTCTGAGGCCTTCAATATTGTGGTATCTTACCTAGAATTTTAAATGCAATTAAAAAAAAAAAAAAATCCAAGGCTCTCATCCTAAAGCTTTATAAACAAAGGAAGGAGAGATTTGGTGAGATCATGATGCGTTGTTGTAATGTTTAACCCAGAATTATTCATTGACTTTTTAAACAAATAAAACAGGATTTAGGTCATAAGATTGGAATCCAAACCTTGGAAAATGAGATTTTCAGAATGTATATTAAAGTTGAGGGAAAAACAAAAAAAGAGAAACTTGAAATAATCAAGTACGGATAGAAGATTGTAAAAGTGACTTGCTAAGGTTTATAAATAACTAATTTGGAGAAGTCAATCAAGTCTTGTAGGGAATAACTCATAGATGTGCTAATATTCAGCATAAGACAATAATCAAACGTTTGACATTGAAATACTGTCGGGAATCCATATCTATATGGTTTTATTTTGTCTATGAATGATAACCATGAATGAACATTAAATTATAGAAAGAGAGTTTTGAAGAAATTAGGGTTGAATATATCATATTAAAAAAAAAAGTATCTATATTAAAATAATCATTAATCTCAACTAACTTTTTCTCTTGGTCTAACTACTATTTTTAAAGCTACATTAGTCCCACGGTGAATCTGTGGGACAAGTGAATTCGAAGTCATACACAAGGAGTTGACCAAGGCTCACATGTTTATGTTTTGGGTAAACACAAGTATGCAAGACCATAAATTCATAATGTCTAATCTAGTTCGGTGCACTAATTACCAGCTTACAATGTACATATTCTCTTAAAATGAAATTAGAAGAAATTAAGTAATTCAATGAATTGGAATGGCATTATTAATTAATTAGGTGATTCTGAGTTTGTTACAGTTTATTTTATTTGAATATGAATAAATTGGCCGGACATGAAGCATGGTTTGACAATATAGTGGTGGTGCATCAAGAGTATAATTGTGAAGGAGACAGCTTCAGCACCACCCAAACACCCTAAAGAAAAATGGTTGATGTTTACAATTATGTTTACAATTGTACACACAAATCACAAGAAAATTAAAAATTAATATTTTATATTAAATGAGTTATAATTATAAATTATAATTTTTAAAATAATCTTCTCTTTTTTTGAACAAAAAATGGGTCTTCTTATATTCACATTGTAAAACTGTACACAGACAAAAGCCCCATTTCAGAGAACCCTCATTACAACGAAAACACACTAGTAGACAAGGTTATAATTGTTATTCAAGGTTGCTGCATTCCAGCAACCATCACTCCTGTGAAATATAGACCAAAAAGCGAAGTTACGTGCCAAGCAATACCTACAGTGCGAAACCACCTGACAGTTCTGAACTCCGAAACTTCAACTTCTTGAAACATGACTTTGATATCACGGATAACAGTGCCAACCTCTGATCGCCATTCCCTTTCCATATTTAACGCTGCTACCACAGTGGGAGAATCCACCTCCACTTGCAGTACTTGTAACCTGATATTCCTAGCAAACTGTAATTTGGAATGAAATAAAATTTTTTTCGAAGGATGAATATCTAAAATTTATGTTTTGACCTGATTTGTGCCGGTGACATCAATTGTTTTGACCAAATTTGATTGGGGCTAATTGAGAAACGACCATTATGCTTATCTATATTTATATATATATATTGGATCCCACGTGTAGAGGACTTCTTCCACGCCACACAAAATGTATCCATGGATCTAATGTGAAAGCTGTAATCCTTTAATATCAAATGGAAGAGAGACAGAAGGAAGGGAAGGATTTGGTGAGATTAGGAGAGAGTTTTGGTAAGATGTGCAGTTGTAACTTGTAAAAGTTCCACCCGGCTTTGATCTACATCGTTACTTGACTTTTCTTTTTTTTTTTAAAATCAAATCTATGGCCTGGACACGTCAAAATTTTGAAAATTGAAATCCAAACTTTCGTAATGAAAATTTGAGTCTAAGTTTAAAGTGAGAAAATGAAGTCATGATCCCAAACTCTTCGAACTACCGCTATACAATCATCGTCTTTTAACTAGAAGGGCTCGAAGCGAAACCTATGTTGACCGAAACCTTGTGACCTTGAGACTGAACATTGTGGATCTAGTTACAACAACACTGGACGCATGATCCGAAAAGTTGAAATCCAAGTACACCACACGAGCTCTTTGGTACTCATTCCACCGAGAACCATTTGCCAAAAATCTGTCTAACCGTTCCTGTACATTAGCCTTCCCACTTCTCTTGTTTGTCCATGTAAAATCCTCCACAGCCTGTCGAAACTTAATTATACCATATGTAGATTTCTCTGAGCCACCTTGCTTCTCATCAAAACGTAAAAGCTCGTTGAAGTCGCCACTACATAACCAAGGCAATTGATTAACATTACTAAGTCGTCGAAGTAATTCCCAAAGATCTTTCCTGAGACTTGGATACAGACTGCCATATACCCCTGAGAACAGCCAAAGCTTTCCCTCTGCAGTTTTGATATTTACATCGATGTGATATTGTAAGTAGGATTGAGCCGTAATCGACCATTCTTCCCGCCACAAAAAAGATAACCCCTTACTTCTACCATTAGCCTGTATATGTAGACCTCCTTCATACCCTAATCGATATTTTAAAAATTCAGCATTCTTAGTAGTTAACTTGGTTTCACATAGAAAAACCAAGTGTGGGGAATAATTTTTAATAACTCTTTTCAAGACTCTAAATGTGCGAGGATTCCGCAGTCCTTGTACATTCCAGCATAAGATATTCATGGCGCTCGACGGGCCTGAAGGTCAGGTGCCGCCGATACATTGAATAGGATCACAACCAACACTTGTTTCTTCTTCTTTATACCTAGTTCTGTCCCTTCTGGTTGCTTGTCCTTCCTCTTCCTACTCTGATATGCTACAAGATCAAGAAAATCTTCATGAATTGGGGATGAAAGGGTTCTGCTATCAGAAGCTGAACAAGCTGCACGTTTCTAGTTTCTGACTTTTGGAGACAAAGCCCCCACTTGGTTGGAAAGATTCCCCTGGTGGAGCTTCTGCCATTTGGTTGCACCTACATTTTGGTCCTTCCTGAGTAGCCACATGTTCCTCCCCTTCAGGTGCCACCTTGGCCTCTTGTGCGGATCCCATTGTCAGTGCTTTTTGACATGTCCATGATCCTGACTTGTCTCCCCTACAGCCATAATTTGAAGCCCAGTCCCCATTTGTTGTTGCATAGAATTACAAACATTATCATGCACCATGCAGTCTCCTATAGTTGCCTGCCCTAACTTATCCCTCCTACCTTCAATTACCAAACTCATTTAATTGAAGCTTCACTTCTCTTGTGAGAGGTTTGATAACATCAACCTTTACCTTGACTTTGATGGATTGCCCTTTGTATTCCTCTGTTTCCTCTGATGAGTCATCCACCTCTCCTACCTATTCCCCAATTTGACCAGCGATCCGTCGAGTCATACAGGTCAGGGGACTATTATGCGCTTGTACCCAGAAGTCTGTTTGTTGAAAAGATAAAGATGACAGTTCCCCGACCCCCCAGGGGTTCTCTAAGATGAGCAAGCTTTTATCAAAGTGCCAGGGGTCCCTTGTCCATGCCATATCCCTTTCCGATACTCTCTCAAACCTGAACATAAACATATTGTCTCCCACCATTTCCACCACGAGCTTACCCCTTATCTTCCATCCTTGGCCCAACACTTTCTTAAGGGCTTCACGATTCACCTTGCTCTTTGTCATCACATTCCCAACTAAACACTTTTCCATTTCCAACTTACCTTCCACTTGCTCTTCCTTAGTAACAATCACTTCTGGCATAGTTTCATCATCCAGAATGAGTGCTTTGCATAGTTTTACGAGCTCATCTGCATCCATAACCACTCTGTTCTATTTAACAAAAGGTAGAAAGTGTGATGTCTGGAAGGAAGAGAATATACAAGGGATGGAAGCTTAGGGTTCATAGTGTTGTTTTCAACTCTCTATTTACTCGATTCTTGAATCTTCTACGAGTAACTTCCATGAAGGAAGAGACTCCACAGTGACAGCTACCTCCACTGTTCCCAAGGGAAGAGAGCAAAATACCTACTTTTTTTAAATAATCTTCCATGGGATGTATTTACCAAAAAGAGTGTGTATCCAATTTTAATGAGGTGCGAAATATTGTGACTTTTAATTGTTTTGTTAGGTTTGGATCAACCCATCAATTGTGTCTAGGGTGGGCTTGCCCACATGGATTTCAATGGCCCAGTAAACCTTTTAGTTGTCCTCTTTCAATTTTATTAAAGATAAATTGTACAAATCCTCCAAGATTAGGTCTAATGCCGATTGGTGAATTTCTTTTTTTAATCAAATGGCACAAACTTCCCCTACATTTCCATCATATTCAACCATTCCAAGATTTCCATCCCACTTTCAGCCTTTCCAGATCCTTCATCTTTAAACAAATCTAGACACAATAATAATAATAAAAAAAAAAAAACAGTTCCTTTTCTTCCATCAATATTAAAAACAACACCCTCAAATCAATATCAAGAACTACACCGACAAAAGAAGTCAAGCTTTAAATTTTCAAAAAGAAATTAGATTAAAAAAAAAAAACATGAAGAAACATGCTCTACCAGAGAGATAGAGCAAATTGTTCAATCTGGATTTTTCATTAAGCTAGAGCAACCTCCATCTTAAGCTGCTTCATCTAAGATGAAGCCAATTTCCATCTAAGATAGATTCAACTTTATCTCCTAGATGAAGGCCATTTAACTTTTTAAGAATTTTTGTTTTTTTGTTTTTCTTTTTGTTTTGTTTTTTTTTTTAATTTATGTTTCTTTTATAAAAAATATATTAATAATTTACTTTACATTTTAATCTCACCTTTATATTATTTTGTTTAATGTTGAAGATAGGGTGTGGTGTATGAAAAAGATTTGATCACATTCGTCCATTTTCTAAAATTAATTTACGGAATGTTGCATAATCTCCCTTGAGATTTGGCATAATAGCACAAAAATGGCAATGTTCGGAGAACTCACACTGATCTCCCCTGAGGTTCCAAAAACTCAATACAAAGCTCTCATGTCTTCAAATAACCGTTAATAAGCAGTTTTTAAGTGCCATTGGGTAAGAGTAAAATCATCAAAAGACATTGTGTCGTATAAAATATATAATATATTTTAATTTAATTAAAAAAAAAAATTCTTTTCAAAAAAATTAAAAAATTAAAAACAAAAAAACAAAGGGTCCTCATGAGAGATTAGGATGGATACCAATTCTAGTTTCCTATGATGGAGACCAAATTTTGGTATCCAAAAATAGAGACTAGAAAGTCGGTCTCCATCGCCGGAGATTAGCTGGTCTTTAGTAAAGACGAAGTCTCCAGTGTCATTGGAGACACGAAGTTCCATTGTTGGAGACCATCTGGTCTCTATCGTCCTAGACCAGTTCTCCAATGTTCGTCTTCATTGTCAAACAAATTTTGGTTTTTAATTTTTTAATTAAATTAAAAAATATATTATACCAATTTTAAATTTACACAAAAAATAAAATGTTGACTTTAAATTTGACTTGAAGGGTATTTTCATCTTTTTGTATCTTTAACCATTTACCGTGAGGATTTAACAATGGTTGACTAATAGCAAGAAAAGTTCATGTTGAGTTTTTTAAACCTTAGGGGAGAACGGTAGGAGTACTCAAACATTGTCATTTTTGTGCAATTGTACCAAACCATAAGGGAGTTTGTGCCATTTACCCATTAATTGAAGTTATTAAGTATTACATAAATAATTTTAAAAGGAAAAATGATATAGTTTTACCCGTTTTTCCTTTACTACTAACCATCATTCACTAACTATAGGAGAGATATATGAAATTTTGATTAAAAGGCTACACTAGATATAGTTAGGTCTAAATTTAGGGTTTTATGCAATTTACGCTTTTATGAAATTTTAATCATTCGTAAGCGTGGCCCTCCAAGCTTAAGGGCCTTAATAGTTAAGTCTAGGTCACCTTATCATAGGGATTAGATCTGGGTTGGTCTTGGGCCTCACTTATTTGATATGCAACTTGTCTAAAGTGTTTGTAAAAATTTGAAAGGAATTTGATGAAGAGTGGCTATAGTTATGTCTGTCTAAAATTAGATGTACATCTCAATTATATATATATATATATATATATGTATGAGTTCAAATGAAAATTATATATATATATACATATTTTAAAATTCAAGTATTACTCTTAAATGAAACTATTAAAAGGATTAGAATAATTAAAAATACGTATCATTGATCCTATTAATACAAATATTAATATTTTGAATATGTATTTTACGTTTTATTAAAATTTTAAATATTTATTAATTTTAAATTTTAAATTGTGGTTATTTAAATTAAAAAATATCAAAATATGACTTTTAAAAGTAGTAAACCATTAAATTCAATCAAAAAATTAAAATAAAAATTATAACAAAAAGGTTAATAGTTGCACTCAAAGGAGGGCCCCCTGGCTTTTGATTTTATTTTTATGTTGTATTTTAACAAATTATAATTTATTAGGTTCCAGTGTTTAACAAAAATAAAATAAAATAAAATGTCATTTTTAGTACATGGGATGTACTTACAAATAATAACAATTTAAATTTTTTAATGGAGTGCATATACAAAAACGAGTAAACATATGCAATTCTAAGGGTGCAAATATCTATCACTTTGGATGAACGTTAGAATTTGCTTAGTTGCAGACAAAAGGGCCAAGTTTCTATCTATCTATCTATCTATCTATCTATCTATCTATCTATCTATCTATATATATTAAATAATTTGAACTTTAGCACCCAAAAACTCTAAAGAAAAACGGTTTATGTTTAGAATTATGTAAAAATAAAAATAGTTCTGATTATATATATATATATATATATATATATAACACAAGAAAATTAAAAACTAATATTTTACGCAATCTTCTATGGGATGTATTTACAGGAAAAAAAAATTGTACATCCAATTTTAGTGAGGTGCGAAATATCGTGACTTTTAATTGTTTTGCTAGGTTTGGACCAACCCATCAGCTGTGTCTAGGGTGGGTTTGTTATATATAAAATGCAAGAAAATTAAAAATTAATATATATATATTTTATATCAAATGAGTTATAATTATAAATTTTATTTTTTTAAAATACTCTTCTATGGAATGTATTGACAGAAGGAAGTGTACACCCAACTTTAGTGAAGTGTAAAATACCATGACTGTTAATTGTTTTGTTGGGCTTGGACCAACTCATGAGCTGTGTCTAGGGTGGGCTTGCCCACATGGATTTGAATAGCCCAGTAAACCGTTTAGTTGTCCTTTTTCAATTTTATTAAAGGTAGATTGCACAAATCCTCCGAGATTAGGTCTAATGCCGATTGATGATTTTTTTTTTTTTTTTTCAAATCAAAATTGCACAAACTATCCCCAGATTTCCATCATATTCAACCATTCCTAGATTTCTGTTCCATTTTCAACCTTTCCAGATGCTTCATCTTTAAATAAATCTAGAGACAATAGAAAAACAGTTTCTTTCTTCCATCAATATAAAAAACAATACCCTCAAACCAATATTAAGAACAACATTGACAAAAGAATTCAAGCTTGAAATTCCCAAAAAAAAAGAAAAAATTAAATACAAAAAAAAAAAGTTGAAGTAATATGCTCTATCTTCTCGATTTTCCATTAAGTTGGAGGACCTCCATCTTAGATGAAGCTGCTTCATCTGAGATGCAGCCAATTTCTATCTCAAATAGATTCAACTCTATCTCCTAAATAGAGTCCATTTGACTTCTTAAGATTTTTCTTTTTTTTCTTTTTTTTTTTTAAATGCATGTTTCTTTTAAAGGAAAAAACAAAATTAATTTACTTTACATATTAATTTCACCTTTAAATTATTTTTTTAAATGTTAAAGATAAGGTATGGTGTATGAAGAAGATTTGATCTTGTTCGTCCATTTTCTAAAATTAATTTAAGTAATTAAGTATTATATAAATTATTTTAAACGGAAATATGATATAGTTTTATCCATTTTTCCTTAACTACTACTTATCACTAACTATCGACAGTAGAAATTTATGTAATTTTGATTAAAAGGCTTTGTTAACTATAATTTGGACTAAACTCAATGGTTTTGTCCAATTTATGCTTTTATGAAATTTTAATCATTCTTAAGCCTGGGCCTTCAAGCTCAAGGCCCTTAATAGTGAAGTCCAGGTCACCTAATCATAGGGATTAGATCCGAGTTGGTGTTGGGTCTAACTTATTTCATATGTCACTTATCTAAAGTGTTTGTGAAAATTAGAAAGGAATTTAATGAAGAGTGGCTATAATTATATCCATCTAAAAATATATGTACATCTCAAATAAATATATTTTTTTTCAATATTCAAATAAATGAAACTATTAAAAGGATTAGAATAATTAAAAATACATATCATATGTCCTATTAATACAAATTTTAATATGTTGAATATGTATTTTACGTTTTATTAGAATTTTAAATAATTATTAATCTTGAATTTTAAATGGTGACTATTTAAATTAAAAAATATCAAAATATGTATTTTAAAAAGAGTAAACCATTAAATTTAATCTAAAAATTAAAATAAAAATTAGAATAAAACGGTTGAGACTTGCATTCAAAGGAGGGCCACCAGGTTTTGATTTTACTTTTATTTTTTATTTTTAATTAATTATAATTTATCAGGTTCCAGTGTTTAACAAAACAAAAAAAATTAAAATGTCATTTTTAGTAAATGTGATGTACTTAAAAATTATAACAATTTAAAATTTTTAATGGAGTGTACATACACAAACGCCCAAGTTTCTCGCTCTCTCTCCCTCTCTCTCTTTTAAGAATATCAAAATCATTTGAGCAATTGAGTTTTACTTCTAATTAAGGTGTATATATATATATATATATTTTTTGGCAACATTTTAATTAAGGTGTATTACTTTTAATGAAGGTGCTTCGTTTTAAGAAATTGGTGTCTTAAAGAAAAGAAACATGTTAGGTGTATTTAGAAACCTTTCTTTGCATAAATGTTCACACAACTATAATATCCAAACATGGACTCCACGGGTAGAGGATAAAAACCCAAATCAACTACAAAATTCCATGAATGGCTAAAATCCACCATATTATCTTAAATAATTCTCATTATGCACTATTTTCAAAAAAGAAAAAAATTTGATTATGTACTTTGTGATTTGAATTTGGGAAAACTTCATTTTAGTTCTCAATGTTTTAAAAAATATTAAGGTTTTAAAGCTCTTTTGGAAACAGCTCTTTTGATTTTTAACTTTTTCAAAACTCTTCAAAAATGTTCAAACCCTTTAGTCAACTGATGGTCAATGATAATTTTAGTCCATTTTTAACAACTTAAATTCAGAAGCATTTTACATAATTTAACTTATAAATTTATTGTTTTATTAGGATAATCTTGTAATTTAAGAGAAACTAACAACCATCTAGGTAAAAATATTTTTTTACATATTTTGTTAATGTTGACCGTCAGTTGACTGACGGTTTTAGACTTTTTTGAAGAGTTTTTAAAAAATTAAGGATGAAAAAAACTATTTTTAAATGAGCTTTGAAAATCTGATTTTTTTTTAAATAAAATAAAAATTTGTTAAAATGTAAAGACAATGAGTAAATTACTAAATTTTAATATTAAAAATAATTTATTTAATTTAAAATAAAAATAGAAAAATATAACATTTTAATAAAAACTATTAACATACCAATTATCTTTCTCATCTCCCTCTAACTCTCTCTTCTTTGGAGGTGATGTCCTTCAAACAAAGGAGATCAAATGATGATAATTGAGTTTAGTCATCACAAAACAGGATGATAATTGTTGATGTACGGTCAACAATGATCGGTCTGTCTAGCAAGTTTCTAGATGGATTTTGGTAATGAATGAATTTAGAGAAGCAGATGAAGAGGATTTGAGTGATGGAATGGAATATTATGGCCAAGGCAAGTTTGTGGTAAAAAAGTCAAATTATGACCTGGAGGAGATCGACATTGAAGTCAAAGACCACCTTCAATGTATATAATTCAATTTTTCAATTTTATTTTCTTATTTACTTATTTTATCATATATTTTTAATTTGTTACTTTTTAAATTATTTTAATTTAATACACACATAAAAACATTTAAATACATTAGAAAAATCTACACCATTTGATCCATCAGATGGTCCAAATTAGACAATTGATTTTATTACTTATTTATTACTTTTAAAATATTTTATTTATTTAATAAAAAAAGTATCAAGCAAACAGTTTAATGTACACAAACACAACTGAATGGAAATCCAAGCTTGAAATGTTAAAGATGATACAATACGATTTCAAGATTAATTTCTAGCCAAACATGACTTTACGTGGCTTAAACAGAAACCTAGAACAATATGTTGAATAGAAAATGTCCCTCAAAAGGGGATAATGCAGCAGAAGAAAAAGGGTGACCGGCACAAACACAAGTACAGTAGTAAGCATTGGAACACAGTTTAATCGATCATGATAAGCTAGAAAAAATGTCGTGCTAAACGCCACCATCATGCTTATTATAGATATGAAGAGACTTGAGAGTCCAACCATTAGCTTCAATGGCAATGATTTGATAAAATCATATTCTGCATATCGTGATGTGAGGATTGATAGAAACATCAGGATGGAAATGGAAGAGGATGACAATGCAATTGCATCCACCGTAGCGAAAACCTGAAAAAAAGTCTCTCTCAAACGAATAGGCAGCCCTTTTGTTTGATCGTTGCCACCTGGAACACTGAAGGCTGCTGAAAACATTACAGTGGCAATAAGTGCTGCAACAATCATGCATGATTTTGCTGTTTTCTTCATCCACTGCTCACCATTTTTCAATAAGTCTTCATGTTGTGTTGTAAATAATTTTTGAGGGGTTTCACCCTTAGAATTTTTCTTGTCTCGCCATGAAGGCTGCACTATTTTTTCCACCTCCTAAAATCATTAAAATACATCATGTTAGATAATACCTCATATGTTATAAACATATAATATATCCACAAATTTAATACCCCCATAATTGACTTAAACTATGTGATCATTTAACAACTATATTAACAATCAACTGATTACCAGATATATGGCGGAAGACATCAACAAAATCTTATAATAAAATTAAATTTGTTTTCAATTTAAATCAATTATAAGTTAATTTGCCAAAAACAATCTATATTAGGAATTGATTTTTAAAGCCTAATTCACGTTGTAATGACTAAGATTTGAGAGAGAGAATATATTTCAAGATGCAAGACATTATTCTATATTTGATCACTCCGATCAAATTAGTGCATTAATTAGCTACATAGAACTAAGACTACATTAAAATCAAAAGCATGTCTTAACTTTAAAGAACGTACATTACTTCTAATATTACTTATAGAATTCAATGTCCTAAGGATAAATGATAACAATGAGTGTTTGTAGAACTCTTAACAATATACTTGTTACTAATGTCACTTGGGACAACCATAACAATTAGTTTGTCATATATAAAATATTTATGAAAAATATTTGAAAAATCCTTTAAAGTAGAAAATAATATCATTGAACCTATTTTTTATTATAAAAAATGAGTGATTTCATATTAGTTTTTTTCCCATGAGGTATTTTGATAATATCCCAAAATTTAAACCTAAACCTAATTTTAGCCGGAGTATATTTAATTTGTTTTTGAGCTTGGACCATTCAAAATTAGACCTATCAAACTATAATCATGGAGGCCTATAAATAGGGATGAGTTCTTGCCATTTTGTACAAGCCAAACAATTAGATTAATGATACCTTTAAAAATCTCTAGTCCTCTCCTCTAGCTACTCTCTCCCTTCCTAAAGTCTCTAGGTTAGAAACATTTATTACCAACAAAGAAAACACAGAAAAAAGAGAAGTACTTTTACCTTAAACCATAGTAATTCTTGTTGCATTTGTAAAGCTGAACCTGATACAATATTGACTCGACTTTGATGAGGTAACAATGCAGCAAGATGTAGAATGCTATTCTTATCTTTGTCTTCGAAGGTGGGAAACAAATCCTTTATGAAATTTATCTCATATATTAGATTGAATACATTTGCATGGCGGTGCAAGACTGCAATGTGAAATATGCTTCGATTATTCTCATCTACTTCTTGCACCAAATCAGGATAAGAGCAAATGAGCTCAACCAAGAATTCTGAGTTTCCCACTTTAGCAGCATCAAACAACAATTGTGAAGGTTCCCTGATTAGATCCTTAACCTCCAACTCATCTTGTTTCAGTATTTCCTCCCAAAGATTTTTAACCAATTGAAGAGCATCATTTGAAATCTTGCATTGGTCTTGAGTGAAATTCAATCCTGGGACTGATAATGAGTCAGAAGCAAGTATTGCATTTATGAGAGAGAATAAAAGGAACAGTAGATGCAACTATTAGGATATCTAAATATGACTTTTGTAAGTAAGATTTTTTTAAAAAATTTTAAGGAAAATAATTTTTAATTTTTACGGTATAATATCAATGTAAGTAGATCAAATTACAATTTGTTCAATTATTAATCAAATAAGAGCTTTAGATTGTAATATGTATAAAAAGGCTTATGTTTGTTAATAAAATGTTATATATATATATATATATGCATAATTAGAATTTATATTATGTACCTGAGTTGATTATCTTCTTCAATAGTTCGAAACTTCTACTAGTACGTGCTAGAGGCTTTTGGGCCAACACATGCAAGGCCGTCTCGTGGTTCATGTCACGAGCAACGGCTAGATCTTTATTATCATTTAGCAGTGTCAATGCCATATCTAAGCAAGTCATAAACTCGAGTGTTAATAGCATAAAACATGCATTTTGTTTTAAAAGTTTCGATCAATATCTATGTTTAATGATAAAAATAGAACTATTCTCATGCTATATAACTTGTGTGCATATGTTAACTGAAAACAATTTGTTCACAGTGCATGTGCTTTTATTGATTTATAAAATGCACAAATTCTATAATAATAATAATAATTTTTTTTTAATTTTTACATTTCAAAAAAATATAAATATATTTATTTTTAAACAAGTCCTGCTGACAATAGTCTTTCTTCATGTACTTCCCAAACAGTATTTAACGAGTAAATAAAAGACAAGCGAATATAATAAACTTACCATACAAACCATTTCTGATGCTAGTGAAAAATAGAGTCGTTTGGTCGTCTGGGGTCAAAATGTTTCTAGTTTTGTCATATAAAAAGTTAGCCATTTTCCCTTTTGTAAACATGACGGCCATATAAAGTGGTGTCAATCCTCTACAACCTCGGATTTTCGGCAGATCTTTATTTTTTCTCAGCATAATCTCTATAATTTGTTGAGTGCCAGCAGCAGCAGCACAACAAAAGGCAGTGTTGTGATTTTTGTCTTGCAGAGTCAAGTCGTCTTTTTCCATCAAATTCATCAATTGCTCCACAAAGGCCGTTTGTTTGGCTTGTGTTGCCACATGAAGAACTGTTTCCTCCCCCTCCGTGATACTGGCACATAAAATTTGTCGAGGATCATCTCCAAAGAAATGCGTAGCTTCTTTGAAATCGCCCTTTGATGCAGCCTTATAGAGATTTACACGCTTCATATGAGATAATTTTCTGTTTTCATCTGTCAAAAATTGAAAGTACTATTGTAATTTAGTTGAAGATTATACATATTTTATTTATATTTTATACATGTTAATGAAAATACTTATAAACAAAATTTGTTAGAAATAGAGGAATTTGAATTTTGTTTTGATTGATTCAGATACTCAATAATTAAATTTTTGTTCAAAACTCTTGTTAATAATGGCTCCCTCAACATGTCTATATATATTATATAGGACTTGTATTTGCACATACATACTGTTTTCATGTATGAGAGAGATCTATACTCACCCGAGAATAGATGAATTGAAGGCCTATTACGAGGGGTTGTAATAACTCTCTCGTCATCATCTGGAGTAGCACTCTGGGTAGCTTGGCTTGAATCAATGTTTATATCTGTTATGTCGATTATATAGGCATCTTGCGTTTGTGGATCAGAAACTGAACTCACTTCTCTTGCCGCCATTTCTATCGACAACCTTGAAATGAAAATATTTTACTCAAACTAGGATAATTATTCATGAACACTTAAATTGGGATTAATATATATCGAAATTAATGAAAAAAAGTGATAAAATTGAGACATTGACTTATTTATTTCCAACTTTATTTTTTTTAACATATATATATATGTGAATGTCAAAACGATGAAATTTAGTCAAAATCCGATATGCAGCACAAGTTGATGCCGCAACTTTAGTATCTCCCTATGAGATAACTCTAATGACATTTCATTAGCTTAATACAAATAGGGGGATAAATCATAAATTAGTACTACTCAGTGTTTCAAAACTTGTTAGTCGCTACTCGGTCAATGACCATGTGAGTAGCAAATACTAGAATACTCAGCGAGTACTTGATTTAACCATCGGTCAATGGTCAACAAGCTAACAGACAGTCAAAATTGGTCAGACTTGTAAAAGATAATAAATTTTTTTTTATAAGATCAAAATACAGTCATATGATCATAAAATGTTATATTTGTTAATCCAATTATATTTTTAACATAATTTAACAAAATAAATAAGAATTGTTTTATAAAAGGGCTTTAAATACACCTCATTCTTTGTTAAATGCACCTCGTATAATAATAAAATAAAATAACAAGTTGAAAGTGAGCAAGTGGACAAATGTCCACTCAGTGGACAATTGGTGTGCATGCATAAAATCAAAAGCAAAGACAATTTTACAAGTGGTTGCCATTCAATTAGTGTGTGTATATATATCACTTTTTTGCCCATAGATCTGTAACATGAGAAAAAAAAAGTTATATATATATTTCATACCAAATTTTAAAAAGTTTTTTCCTCCAATATCACCTAATAAGTACAAATGATATGATTTCCAAATCCTAACAACATTATCAACTATAAAATAAAATCAAACCTAATAATTCAACAAAAGTTTAACTTTTAATTAACATGATAAATTTATAACAAAGGGCATAATTTAAATCCAAATAAAACATAAAATATGCAAACTCATTGGCCAAAATACATAATAGATCTAGCTATCCACACTTCCAAGTTCCATGTCATGATTGGCAACATGCCATCCCTAGTTAATGAACACCATACTATAAAAATAAGTTTTTAAATCATCATTTTGCTTCGCTAACTATAACTAAAGAACAAATGATCATATTCATTGTCTTTGTTTCCAAACTACTATTTTTGTTAATGAATATTAATGGTACTATAAAAACTTATTTTCATAATTTAGTGTTAGTTTAATAACTTGTTATAAATTTTAAGAGTAAACTATTTCATACCCTCCTGACGTTTGATTTTTAAGAAGCAAAGACAATATTTGCATTTATTTGCAATGTCCTCCCTCATTTAACGATTTGACTTTCTTTGACTGTTAGCTTTAACTTTAGAGGGATAATATGTCATTTTCTCTTATTTTATATTTTTCTTTAAAAATTACATTATTTAATATACTATTTGATGGATTTAAAATTTTAAAAATTATAGAATAAGTTAAAAATTAAATAATTTTGAAATTTAAAAATAGTTAAAAGGTATTTTTAAATATAAAGAATATATATATTTTTCAAATGAATCTGAGTCATCCATCTCAAAGATGACATTTAAGATCAGATTTGAGAAAGTCAGAATATTAAAAAAAAAAAAAAAAAAAAAAAATGTTGAAAATGATAGTGGAGATCTAGATTGGACCTCTATTGCAATCTTCAACCTCTTATTGATGCCTATCAACAACACTAATTAAGACTAGCTTTTTGAGCTCTCTGATTATCATCAACACCACTCTTCAACAATAAGACCTATTAACACCCATTAACAACAGTCATCTTCAACCTTTGGTATCTAACAAAATGTCGCCGATGCCTCAGCTGATCATCATCATCAAAATGCAACTTACCAAAACTAGCCTTCTGAGCTCGCCCTCATTTGACCAAAACTTCCTCTTGATGGTTTCAAAACTGAAGTAGCCTTTTGAGCAACCATCTCCTCCCATTCGTGTTTTTATTTTTATTTTTATTTTTAATTTAGACAGTGATAAATATCATCTCCATCGCCACTATGATGGCAATGGAGTGTGGATGGTGGAGGTATCTTGTTGATCTTGCTAATCTTTTAATTGGTGTGGTTGTTGACAATGCTTTGGTTGGCATGCTAGCACCTTATGCTTGTATTGATAATGATATGGAGATGAAGAAATCTTCATCTTTGTTATGAAGATATGGAGATGCTCATCTCTGATAGGTGGAGATCCCAACCGTCCATTAACAGGGGAGATTCCATCCCTTCATTTTTTTTTTTTTTCATTTTAAGTTTTTCATTTTTATTTTTTTAATATAATTTCTACTATCCATATTTTTAGATAGATGGTACGGATCCATTTACAAAAATGCTATTTTTTTATTTTTAATTTTTTCAAATGGATCACAACTATCCATTTGCGAGATTAATGGTGGAAATATTTTTACGGTTTTTTAGATTTTTTTTTTTAAATTTTAAATGGTGGAAATAGTTTGAAGGTATTTTTGTTTTTTTACCAATTTTTGATGGTCAACTATAACCACTAACAGTCAAACTAGTTCCTGTTGTTAGTATAGGAGAGAACGTTGCAAATAAATGCAAACATTGTCTCCATCTGTCAAAAAATCAAACATCATGAGGGTATGAGGTAATTTAGTCTAATTTTAATGCTATTTCTTGAAATTTTCATGATAAATTAATGCAATTTTGTCAATCAATTACCATAAAAGCTAAAGCTAGTATGAACAATTTATCATAGGAAATTTTATTAGATACTAGATTTTACATGAGTGTTTGCTCGTAATTTAATTAACTTTGTACCATTATATAGTTGGGATCTCAACACGAAAAATATACAAAATTTCATCCTTGATAATTATTAAAGAATTACCCCTGAATTTTAACTACGAAATAAAAAATAATTCTGCATGATGTATGTTGTCAATTAAATGAAGTTTCTAGTACTAACTAATAAAGAACTTAAATCGAAGCCAAATAAAAGATAAGATAAACGTAGGAAAAATTGGTTCGGAAGATGTATGAATATATTAACTCACATGTATTGTGATGCTTCTCGAGCCAGAAGGTGAGAAAAATAAAAGCCTCAGTGATCACCGGATGAACTTCAGATCTTCAGAAGTTACTCCATATTCTCAAAAGGTCGTCTGAAACTGTGTTTACAATAATTAGTCACTCACTCTAATGGGCATATATGCTACATATGGTTTGTTCAGTCTTCGATTTTTAAGATATGGTCAATGCAAAATAGTTTTAAAGTTGATTGGACATGATACTACAAGCACTGAGGTAGTGGAGGAGGAATCTAGTTTAATATAATTACACAGTAAGAAGTTTATTAATTACCACGTTTCATAAATGTAAAACTTTTGTTTGACGTAATTAATACGGGGTCCATGAGAAAAATAAATGTGGAAATTAATCTAGCGAAAGTTTCAAAATGTGTCCATCATAAATCCCAAGTTCACAAATCTATTATCTATTAATTTTAATTGCCATGGTCCATATATTTCACGCACATACTATTTTATTTCTTAGATTTTAAAAGATAACTAAAATACAATAACTACAACAAAACAGTTCATCTATACCGGGCAATGCCCGGTATGGTTGAGTATCCATACCGGGCACGTGCCCGGCATGGAAGCCACCAGTATAAATACTTGAATTATCCATACTGGGCATGTGCCTAGCATGGATAATCATTATCCATGCCAGTCACGTGCCTGGCATGGATAATGATTATCCATGCCGGGCACATGCCCGGTATGGATATTTTCAGTGTCCATTTCATTTTTCAGTGGCCACATTAGTCCTCAGGAGAGCACACCCAGGAGAGCACAGCACCAAGTAGCAATGACAAATTCACAAAATGGGGTAGAATCTGTAAAATATATTCATTTTCCACAATTAGTGACAACGAAAAGACTAATCACAACAACAACAACAACCAGATCTGCGGACGGCGGACGCACGACGAAGAGAACGACAACCAGATCTGCGGACGGCGGTGCACGACGAAGAGAACGGCGAACGGCGCACGGCGAAGAGAACGGTGAACAACAACAACAACAACAACAACCAGATCTGTGGACGACGGCGCACGGCGAAGAGAACGGCGAACAACAACAACAACAACACGGCGAACAACAACAAGAAGAAGAAGCAGATCTGCGGATGCGGCGCATGGCGAAGAGAACGGCGAACAACAACCAGATCTGTGGACGGCGGCGCACGGCGAAGAGAACGACAAGCTCCAGGAGCGATGACCGGTCGACGAAGGGGGAGGCACGTCGGCTGTAGGTTGGGAGGGAGAGGTTGGGAGAGAGAGAGAAAGAGAGAGAAAAGAAAGTTAAAAATGGGGGAAGAAGTGAGTGGGAGGGAGAGCAAAAAAACCCATAATTCCTTATCGGGCGGGTCGCGCTCGGTAAGGAAATTGGGTTATCCTTACCGGGCGGGTCGCGCCCGGTAAAGATAATAGGATTAGCCATACCGGGCAGGGTCGCGACCGGTAAGGAAATAGGATTATCCTTACCGGGCGCGACCCGCCCGGTATGGATAACCCGTTTTCTAATTTTTTTTTTTTAAATTTAATTTTAGTATTCATACCGGGCTTTTAATGCCCGGTATGGATACTCTGGAATAGTTGCGCTTTTTTGTTGTAGTGAATTTTTGTTATTAGTGTCTATTGTTATTCAAACAATTGATTTGAATAGGGAGAATTATCCCCAACCAACCTGAAAGTTTGGTATTCACAGGCACGTGCAACGTTTTGGTTTTTGTCAATGTCCTCCCCTAAACTAATGGTTTGACTGTGGTTGACTGTTAGTTACTTTTCAATTCCCATTTAGTAATAAAACCTCGTAAGTATATGGATCGTATAGATTTCGTATAATGGTTGTGGGATCATCTTTATAGAGACGTAAGAATCAATTACCAAACTAGTGCTAGATGAAAATAAATAAATAAAAACAAATAAAAGTGTGCTAAGATTCCGGATTTCACTTAGATTTAAAAATTAATTATCAAAAAATCGAAGATTTATCGATTGTGGTTGTCGCTAGTTTATTACTAATTTTCTCAATACATCTCTTCTGATAATGCATTGAACATATTTTCATCCACCGACACCTATCTTCTGATGGCTGTCGAATGAACTAGAACTCATTAGGTTCAAAATAATATACCACCGAAGTTGGATTGGTATTTTTATGAGATACTCGGTTGTCATTAGAACACTTACGGTGACCCAACTGTCACAAGAGTGACCTATTTCCCTTTCCTAACCTAGGGTAGACATTTATCAAGTACTTTATTTGCTATTCCTTTCAATCTCAACACACAACCTCAAATCATACATTTGGTGGCCAATCACATACAAACATTAAATTCTAAAATCCTTACTCAACATACACAATATCTTCAAGCAAATGATAATCAATTCTGTTTATATAAATATTAAAATCCATCATCTTCCTAACACAACATGAAATATATGGAAACATACAAAGAAAAAATTGCAAATACAAAAGAAAAGTTGAAAAAATAACTCATGAATCTCCCTCTCCCGAATTTGAATCCATTGACCTCCTCTCTTTTGAGTTCAAGGTTTTGCATCCTCTTCTCTACTTGTAGAAAGCTTTCCCTCTAAAGTATGAGTGTGAGATGTTGGTGGGTGAAGGTTGAAGGTAAAATAAGGTGTTTAAGAGGTGAGAATAAAGAGTGGGAGAAGGGGCATGAGAGCCCCATTCTCAGCCCCTCAAAACTGTTCTCAAATGGTGAAGATTGGTGTATTTATAGGTGGAAGAGTTAGGACATGAAATGAGATGCAAAAAGTAAAAAATGTCCTCTTAGACAGCTCTCTTGTATGTTTGACAGTGTGTTGTGTTGGTTTAGAGGCTGTTAGATAAGGGAGTGCGTAACTAAGCATACAAGAGGCTACTGTTGGTGTGAGGCACATTGGTTTGGGCACTTGATAACAACTAGGCATATAAAGAGGTGCATTGGAGGTATAACAAAGTTAGTGCGCGTGCTGCTTGGCAGGGGAGCGAGCCAATAGGTGTACTTTGGACGGTAGCTAGCGTTTAGCAACGCACTGGGAGGGATAGCAGTGTGTAGCTGAGCACACTGGACTGCTTCTAGTATGTGGGCACACTACCATGCCCTCTGGATTAGTTGAGGCAGTGTCCAGGTTCGCGCTAGATTTGACCCTTGGTCATTAAAATAGTCATATTTTTCTCTATGAACCTCCGACTCATGAACCGTTAGTTGCTATGGAAACTAGACACCTGTATCTTTAATTTGATAGGGTATAACTCACATAATTCAAAAAGATGACTTCACACAAGCTCTCACAAATCAATCCATCTTTCGCATCCGACAATCCAAGATTATGTCATTTTTTTTCACAAAACCTAAACTCAATGCTTCTTTGACTTGATTTTTCATCAAATCCTTTTAACCATGTGCACATGTCATTTAGAGACTTATTCCCTAAAAAACAATAAAAACATATAAAAAACGCTTGAGAACAAGGACAAAAATATAAATTTGGAGACTTAAATCTCCACTAAAATTACTCTTATCATTGACCGTTTGAAATAATTGCAATAAGGGTATTTGAGTCATTTTCTCTATTTTTTTATTTTCTTTAAAATTATATTAATTCCTAGCTTGTTTAGATCTCTACTGTCCATTTGGATGGTGGGGATTCATTTAAAATAATTTAAAATTTTAAAAATTATAAAAAAATTAAAAATTAAATGATTTTGAAATTTATAAAAAATAAAATTAATTAAAATTAAAAAACTTTCTAAAAAAATTTAACCCGAGATTTGTATTGTCCATCATGTTAATGGACGGTGGTGATTACTTTTAAAAATTAAAAATTAAAAAAAAATCTTTTATGTTTTTTTTTTTTTAAAAAAAAACATGGATGGAGATCCAATCTCCATTCATTTAAGCCACCGAACCAGGTTTCAAAAACAAATCGACATACTCTTTCTCTCTCTCTCTCTCTCTCTCAGTTTCAAAAACTCTTTCTCTTTCTCCTTCTTTCTCTTCCTTTCATTCTCAACTTCAACAACATTACCCAAAACTGAGAACCGATCCATCCCTCCCCCAGAACCGATTAATCCCTCTAAAACCCATCTTCATTGGCCTCTGGCCCTATCCAAAACCGATCAATCACTCAAAAACCCCTCTCTGCCAGCCTCATGCTTCCTCTTCGACGATACTCCCTCTAAAAATAAGGTAGGGAACAGGTCGTTGAACAAACCCTCAACCTAGGTTCGTTAGATGATGACGAACCCACCTGGGTTGGTTTGATGATGAACCTAACTAAATTCATACCAGAAGACAATTTGAGTTTCAAACCTAAATCGTCGAACTCAATATAAGTGATTGATTTTGTGCGTTTGGGTTGATTTTGATTTGAGTAGATTTTGTGAAATATTTGTGTTGATTTTATGGGTTTTGATTTTGATTGATGTTGGTTTTGATTGGGGTTGAAGATGATGGGGTTGATTTTGATTTGTGTTAATTTTATTGATTTTTATTTTGATTTTGATTTTATGTGAGATGTTAGTTGGGTGATGAACTGAATGCTGGTTAGGTGATGATAAATGGCCTGATGAAGATGAACTGAATGTTGGTCTGATGATGAATGAGAAATTAAATTAAATTTTTCTATATATATATATATATATTTTTCATATTAATCTTGACCATCCATCTCAAAGATCAATTGATTAGATCCATTTGAAAAAAAAAAATGTATAGTTAAAATTATTTTTTATAGTTAAAATTTAATCATCCATCTTTAAGATAATTGGCTTAGATCTATTTGAAAAAATTATTTTTTATATTTGAAATTAAATAGATTTCAACAGTTCATTTTCAAGATGGACGGTTGAGATTTTTTAGGTTTTTAAAATTTTTTCACACAAAATATGGGTAACTATGTCATTTTAGCCAAAAAGTAGCTAGTCAGGGGCAATATCATCCTTTTGCTCTATTTTGTTAGCCTCTAGTTATCTTATACGGTTAACCACGGTCAAACTATTAGCGCAGGAGAGGACGTTGTAATAAAAAGCAAATGTTGTACGCGTCTATAAATATCAAACTTTCAGGTAGGTTGAGTGTAATTCTCCCAATTTGAATATGTTTGCTTTTGAAAAAATAAAAGCTCTCTTAAAACCCATGTGAATTTGTTTCCTTTTCAACATAAAGGATGCAATAGGACTTAGAATTTCTATATATGTTAAAAAAGGATGTCAACTGCATCTTGAAGAGGCCGAGAATATGTACTCCTAGGATGATAGAGAACGCCTAACTTTTTTCTTTTTTCTTTAACCTAAACAGTGCCTAAACTACATATATAAAAAGATTTCTTTTTTCTTAAACCTGGAAGCTACAAACTCTAATAGAACGATTCACTACTCTTCACTACAATCAAAACCCTTTTACAAGTAATCAATTCTTCTAGAATAAAGTAACTTTGGGAAGTGTCACCGACCATGCATAAGGTTTTTGTATAGTTAATCTTTCTTTAGTGGTATGTGAAAGTACATGCTTTCTTCATAAGTTCTAAACAATTGTGCTGTTGAATGCAAATTTTGTGCATTATGAAGCCATTCTAGTTGAGACCCAATGCAAAATCGATAAAAATATAGTTGTGTACCTTATTGTTAGAGATTGTCTATTTGTCAAACTTTACAAAAGAATGGGGGAGTGACTTGATGAGGTTGGTTTTAAGACATACTTCTTACACCTATATCAACACTACTGAAATTGCAAGTTTGAGTCATATTAGTCTCCCAAAATCCAGAATTAATTATAATTAGTTCAAAAAAAAGAGAATGGATAGCATA
The DNA here is from genome assembly GCA_021234005.1 of Nephelium lappaceum. Taxonomy (NCBI): domain Eukaryota; kingdom Viridiplantae; phylum Streptophyta; class Magnoliopsida; order Sapindales; family Sapindaceae; genus Nephelium; species Nephelium lappaceum. The sequence continues at coordinate 5,837,367 of CM038010.1, read as the reverse complement.
TTTTAGAATATATATATATATATATATATGTACTTGAGGAGTGACAAAAGATAACCCACATTTACATGAATTTGGTTGGGTTTAGAAAAAATAACAATCTTTGAACAAACTTTATACTTTTAACTTTTTGTTTAAACTTTATCCTTGTGGTGCTTAATGCATGTACTGTATATGTTTTTGATCAATCCACGTAATAAAGGTCTGGCGGCTATTATGAATATCACTGGCATCATTTGAGAACCTCTCCTTTTTGGTTGGAAAACTAGCTTTACTAAAGTAGCTTGGCTTTTAGTAACTTTCTCCGAAGCTGAGTTTCGTCTTTATTAGAAAAGGAATGTTCATAAAATATATCTATGATATGACCCTCCACTTAGTATGGATTTAAAAGGGGGGTGCGGTTGATTTGGGACCACAATTCCAAGAAATTGCGTGGTTTTGTCTTGACTTGACAAATTTCCGTTGTTTTGTAGGGCAAATTCCAAAGGGTATATTGTGTTAAGGGTTTAGTTACCTTATCAAATCATAAACCTTACCCATAAATTATAGCTCTTTGATTGGTTTTAATAACTACCCTTACAACCAATTTAAGGACTATAATTTATGGGTAAGGTTAGTGATTGAGTAAGGTAATCAAACTCGTGTATGTTAATTTACATAATTGTGACTCTTTATGTTTTAGTGGGTAGCCTTATAATCCACAAGATTAGTTATTAGATTTTCATATCCATTGATTTATACACAATTCTTTTTGTTTTTATAGTTACAATGTGAGATTTATCCTATTTTTTTACTTCACATATGTGACTCTCTAACATTCCCTTTGCATATGAATAGTTTGTTATAACTAACTATAATTGTTCATAAATATTAAAAAAAAACAAAAAATTGTTCATAGTTTATAGTAGGTTATAAAATTTTCTAAGTCACAACACTTTCACGTTTGAATATTTGCTCGGTTGGTAAGTATCTATGTCATTTGTTTCTATAACTCAGGTTCAAACACCAACAAACCCACAAGCTCATCATCTTAAAAAAAAAAAAATGCACTGTCATTATCTTTAAAAAGAAAAGAAAAAAAGAAAAAAACGAAGAGAAAGAAACAGCACATGTGTAAGTGAGAAAGAGAAACAGTACATGTGTGCACTTGTGTAAGTCACTTGTGGACCATGCTGACAGGTGCACTCCATTTGAGTTATTAGATCACACTTTATAACTTATACTTCCTTAAAGCAATAGCCATTATTATAAAGTAACAGCTTATGGTTAAAACTCACTATTATATATAAATGATATTCAAATAAACAGTACGTCAAATGTCCCAAATTTCTTTTTTAATATTTTGTTTCACTTTCGTTTGTATTCTTCTAACTATAATTTTAAAAATTATACAACACAACAAATGAATTGTCACTTTTATATATGATTTAAACTATCACAGAAGAAAATAGAAAACTATACCTCCAGACAAGTGTAATTCTCTACAGAGCTGCATCAAAAGGTGATTTCAGAGATGCTGAGCGTTTCTTCAGAGAAGATGGAGAAATGTTACGTGCCAGCATTACGGAGGGAGAGAAACATGTTCTTCATGTGGCAACAGAAGCCAAACAAACTGCTTTTGTAGAGGAATTGGTGAAATTGATGCAACCAGAAGACTTGGCTCTACAAGACAAAAAACACAACACTGCCTTTTGTTTCACAGCTGCTGCTGGACATATACAAATTGCTAAGATTACGCTGAGAAAGAGTGAAAGCTTGCCAAAAATCAGAGGCTGTAGAGGATTGACACCACTCTATATGGCTGTTATGTGCAGAAAACGGATTTAAACTTGTGGTGGAGAGATCAAGTTTGATCATATGCAATTATCAACTTGTGGTACCGGGGGATTTTTCCTTTGCACTTGTGAGAATAGCTCTCTTAGAAGAAATCATCTATGGAACGCTTCGTTGACGTGCTACCATGATATTGGTATGCCCTTTTAATAATAATATGACACGTGACTTTTATCTTTTATAAAATATTAATGTTGATTTTAGATTAATGGGTATTATGACAATCTTTTGTAAGTAATTGTTTGTGGTAGGACCTGATGGACTTTTGATAAATTCAATATTAATTTTAAAAAAATTATTAAAAAAAGGATTCAAAAGCTATCACCAAATAAATCATGAAAATTTTTCTTAGTTTAGGTAGTTTATTACATTTTTCATTGTCGTTTACCTACACAAGGCAACTAATGGAAAAATATTGAAGTTTTGGACAAAGTTAATACCTTGTTGTCAGTGTGATAGATATAAAACCTTAATCTTTGTGTGAAAAAAAATCATTAAGTGTGATAGTTAGAGAAAATTCCATTTTTTAAAAAACAAAAAACAAAAATATGAAAAATTAAGCTTTTTTTTTTAATGAAATGAGAACAAGATATTTTGGAGGAGATCAAAATCCGACAACTTTCTTTTTTAAAAAATTTTTAAAAGGTAAGAAAATCCATTTTTTAAATAAAAATAACATCCAGAAACTTATATTCTTTTATTTATTTATTTTTTTAAAGCAGAAAAGAAAAAGAAAAGAAAAAAGGCATGCTCCAAAATGAAAGAGATCAAAATTTATTTTCTTTTTTGTAAAAAAATAAATCTGGAAATTCTCCATTATATTTATCTTTCTTATAATCAATTTTTTAGTTTAAATTAAAGTACTTCTTTTTTGATGTACGTAATACACATGTACGCTGTAATGGACATATAAAATCTATAGTACATTGACTTAGAGTAGGTCTCATAATTAACTTTTTTAAAACCTAACATTTTGTATCCTACACAAATAAAATAAAGAAGACATAGATGATCTTGACATAGGATAATATCGATCAAGATATTCTGACGCTCAAGTCAAATGGTAAATAATATTAATATATATAAGCAAATGAAAGCATTCGACAAATAATGTCATTTTGTGGTTCAATCTAAATATAATAAAATAAAAGACGAAGCGCTGATAATGCAGATTATAACGAGTCAAATGATAGCAGTATGTGGTCGTCCGACCGATAGGGGATAAACAAAGTAAATAAACATGTAAAATATAAATATAATACTTTTAATGCTACTCGACATGTCAGCATAGGAGTAGATGGGATGTGATTCTAGCATTATACTGTTGTATGATAACAGTGGAACAAAATGATATCAGTATAATAGTATAACAACGTGATGACAGTCTGAATGATTCGAATACCTCCAGGATAACTCATCCTTCACCAGGTCTGATCCGCAACTCGAGTTGCCATCACTATCACTTTGTGACAAGCATTTGGTTCCCTCAAAGACACTCATTTAATGGTCCATGATAGTCGACGAACTGGTTTCAGCGTGGAGCATCATTCCTCGGCCTGTGTTGTTGGGCGTAGTAGTGCATGTGTGAAAAAGCATGATGTCAGACGGCTTGTTCATTAACGAACACATTGGGGACAAGCGGAAGTGCGTCGTCGGACGCCGAGTGGAGGGGGAAGGCCTAGATATCAAGACTCGTCGCATGGTGATCGAACTCCATGATAATGGGTCCAACGCTAGAGCCGTAAAGGAAGAGCTAGGCCGCTATGTCTGTGCAGCAGCCGTTCATTTTGAACGACACCACCACACTACTGGAAGTCTGCTGTTTCTTTAATATTTGTTGCTCTCGTTCCTTCTGGTGGATAAAAGCATTTCGAGACGGCTCGAGTAGAAGGCTTTAATGGCGGTGATGGAAGAGGAAGCCACCATATTTGGAGGCCAGGAGGGCCAGATCACGGCGAGTGACAAATTATAAGAGAGCGGCTAGCGTTGTTGGAGGTGATGCTAAGGAGAATGACATGTGGAGACCGAGCCCCCCTCAAAAGAGAGCCAGAGAGAGAAAATTCCCCCACGTCCATGGTCCACGCCCATGCTAGTGAAGATTACTTCGTTTGGGCTTTGAATTTTGTTTGGGTTTGGTTCGCACTCCGGCCCATCATTTGTGTACAATTTTTTACCATTACGCACGAGTATCATTATGAGAAAATATTAGGGACATAGCTAGGATTTTTATTCAGGGCAGATTAAAGTAAATTTTTTAAATAAACTCTGATAGTACGAAAACATTTTATAAATTAATAAAATATAGATATATTTAGTTAAATGAGATATAATAATTTTTACCCCTCAAAATTCATATTATATGTAAATTTGTTAACAAAAGTAAAAGCAAAAAGATTTAACAAAATATTTAAGTAATCAAATTTATCAAATATAAATTATAGCTAATGCTATGGAATCAATAATCTTTCTTTAAATATAGACAATCTATATTCTAATAATCATAATCTATAATTACTACCTTAGTTCAAAATAAAAAATATATTAGGAGAAACACCAAAAATATTAAATTTAAATAATATATTATGCAATTTATGATTAAAAAAATGTAAAATATGAAAAATTCAAGTAAAATTTCACAAAATTATCACATACGTAATATTTGCATAGAAATATAAATACAAATAAGAAAATACAAGTAATAAGTTTAGAATAAATATATATTTTTTATATCACAAGAATTAATAAATGAAATATATATTTATAAAATTTAAAATAAATAGAATATAAAAGAAATCTCACTTGAGAGATATGATTGATGATAAATCCAAGTGATAAAACCAGAGAGAAAGAGATATTAGAGATTAAAACTTATTTGTACAGGAAAAAAAAAAAGAAAAAAATTCAATAAAAATTTTTTTAAAAAAAAGAAAAAAAGAAGGAAGCTCAAACTAGGAAAAAGAGAGAGAGATTAACAAGAGAAAAAGAAAGTGAAATGTGAGAAAAGAGAGAGAAACAAACAGCACCCATATATTAAACAAATTTAAAATAACAATAATATAAAGTTTTTTTGGGTGAGCCTATCCTAGCCCCCATTATGCTACTGAAAAATATAGATACCCCTCCAAACACACTTTAACTAATTAAGTTTTACTAATAGCATAAAAAAATGTTAGTTTTTAAGAAGACGATCATTTCTAGTTAATAAAATATAAAGGTCTTGGATCCCATATAGTTTAATGTGTGAACTCATCATTTATTTTTATAAAATATATAGTTTATCAGGTTTAGCTATCTTATTAAATGAATAAAATTACTCATCAATAACAATATTTAGATTGATTATAAAGGATGATTATTGAAGATTCTTCAATAACCCACCATTACAATTAACCTAAGGATCGTTATTGATGAATAATTTTACCAACCAATAAACTAGTTAAACCCTTAGTTTACGACATTCAAATTTCAATTAAAGATTTTTTAACCAACAAAGTTGAGATAAAAAAAAGATAAAATGAAATAAAAATTCGAGATGCTAGACCAAATAACAAACCACTTACATTATATCTAACTTTAGACATAACCTTTTAACCTTTTATTGGCAAAATGATATGCATAATCTGATATGCAAGAATTTTAGCGGAAACAAATATACATGATATGGTACAGGCTTTTGAAGTTGAGGATACAAAAATTCATATTAGATGAGATTTTTTAATAAATTAATAATAATGTACGTAAAAAATAACTAAAATTATAATAGTAAAAGATAAAAACTTCACATTGGTTAATTTTTATTTGTCTCCGATAACCCCAAGATAACAAAAATTGAAAATAAATAATACATTTAATTAAGTATATACAATGATGCAATTTAAAAATCTCAAATCCTAAGGCATTAGATATGTTGGGGATCCCAAGCTTGAGTAGGAATATATATATATATATATATAAATTAAACTTAATAAAATAATAAATCTACAGTTTATTTTTTAATTAGTATATTCATGAATATGTATAAGACATCAAATAAAAGTTTTATAAAATCTAATAAATAAAAAAAATTAAAAATTTTAAAAAATGCAAGAGGGGGAGCCCTTGTCACACACTCAGTCCACCAGTTTAGTCTATTAAGGACGACCTAGACTTCTTGGGCATTAAATATGCAGGGGATCCCACACTTGAGTAGGACTATATATATATATATATATCAAACATTTCCTATGTTCTTACTCAAATATATATATATATATATATATCCGTATGTATGGATGTTATGTATGTAGAAATTATTGACTGCTAACTGCCTAATGAATTTATGATGTATATATATATGTGTCAAACACTTCCTATGTTATTTCGTTTTAACTGGTATCTTTGGCTGCTTATTGGAGTACATATGTATGGATGTTAGGTATGTAGAAATTATTGGCTGCTGATTGCCTAATGAGTTTATAATCTGAACAAGGCTTGTTCCACGCAAAATAAAGATAAAGGAAATTCTGCAGCCTCAACCGTTACATTTACTAAGGCCTTAACGTTATGTTAATTTGCAAAAGAACATGCTCATAGTCACAGATGAAAATGACTAGTGAAATGATAAGAGAGCTTACCAGAGAGTAGATGAATAGAAGGGCTGTTAATGTATCAGGTTGCATAGGACAGACTACTCTGCTTGTGTATCCAGTATTATCAATGGAGCAGCATTGACAGACTACTCTGCTTGTGTATCCAGCATTATCAATGGAGCAGCGTTGATCATTTGATTATTCTGTCGTGATGAGTTTTCCCGCCATTTTGTACCAGTTAGTTGGAGTGAGATTCTTGACTATATATTAGCTTGTATTGTGTAATTGTAAATCAAGAAAGTAGAAATGAAAAACAGTTAATAAACACTTCCAAACCCTTAATTTTTCAATTCTTTACATGGTATCAGAGCCCTCCAACCACCAGTGCCTCCAGCTGCTCGAAGCCGCACGTTGCCGGCCCTATCGTGCACACCAGCTTCGTCCTTCTCATGCTCCTGAATCCATTCTCCTTCAACTCTGCCTCACCTGAATCCATTATCCGTCACCGTATCCACCTCCAACGCCACCGAATTCGACGACACCGCCACCGCCTTCGCACTCACCTGCTTCAAAATCTCCGCCGTTCCGTTATCGAACACTAGAATTTTGGATCTGACGACGACGGTGCAAATATCTTAGCCATCCTGTGACTAATCATCCAAGATGGTTGAGTTCTCTGTGTTACCGCCATCACCAAATATCTCTGTTTCTTCTTCTTCGATTGATGGAAATAGAGCTCAAGATTCGTCAACAATTGAGTTCGCCATGCTTGCCAAGTCAATGAACTTCAACCTTCCTGTGAAGCTTAATCGGGACAACTATATTCATTGGAAAGTACAGGTTTTACCTGCAATCGAAGCCTTTGAATTAGAAAAATTCATTTCAGATCCAAGTATAGTTCCACCTAGGTTTATTGAAGTTCAATCTAGTGAAAATGCTGGAAAAGTAGTGGTAGCCAACAAAGAGTTTACTAAGTGGAAGAAAGCAAATAAGTTGCTGATGTGTTGGTTACTTTCCACCATTAGTCAAAGCATTATAGGAGAAGTAACAGGTTGTACAAGTTCACATCAGATTTGGAAGACATTGGCTGATCTTTACTCTCATCAATCAATGGCAAAGGTGCTTCAATTGAGGCAACAACTGTAGTCTGTTAAAAAAGGTTCGAGCACAGTGAGTGAGTTTGTGTTAAAAGTCAAGAGTATTGGTGATGCAATTCAAGCTGTAGGAGAAGAAGTAAAAGAGAGTGAACTGATGATGAATATATTAAATGGTTTGGGTCATGAGTATGATCCAGTAGTTGTGATGATAACATCTCAAAAACAAACAATGACTCTTTAAGAGGCTCAATATCAACTCATGATTCATGAACAAAGAATTTCTCATTTGAGTTCAACCTCACAGCTTGATCCGGTAGGTTTGAGTGCAAATGTTGCTTCTGGGAGTCAGAATAATAGGCAAGCATTTAGAGGTGGTTTCAACAACAACAATAGAGAAGCAAATGGTCAGAATTTCAGGGGAAGAGGCAGAGGCAGAAGTGGTGGTAGATGGAATAATGGCAATAGGATTCCATGCCAAATATGTGGAAAAATGGGTCACACAGCTTTGTATTGTTATAATAGGTATCATAGAACTAGTCAGGGTAATAATCAGAATTACACAACTGGTTCCTCGAGTAATCTTGTTCAAAATCAACCAACTCATTTTGGGAATCAAGCAACAACTAGTTCAAGATCGTACCAAGCCAATGTTCATCAATCTATTGCCTATTTTACCACTCCAGAAATTGTTTGTGATCCTGCCTAGTATGCAGATAATGGGGCTACAAATCATGTAACCTCAAACCTTAGAAATCTGACAATTCATTCTGAGTATAAGGGCAATGATCGATTAGCTGTTGGAAATGGACAGCAGCTCAACCTCTCTCACGTTGGTAAAATTTCTATACTCTCTAAGAATCATCACTGTAATGTAACACCATTGGTTTTACATAATGTTCTTGTAGTTCCTTCCATTGCAAAGAATTTGTTGAGTATTTGAAAATTTACACTTGAAAATAATGCTTATACTGAATTCACTGATAATTGTTGTGTGTTAAAGGACAAGATTACCAAGAGGGTGTTGCTTACAGGGGTGCTTAACAATGGTCTTTACAAGCTTGATCTGGTCTGTGTTAAAAATCCCTCTACTCTTCCTACAAATTGTTTTGTTTCAGCATCAAACTTTGTGCCTAGTTCTTCTAAGAAATCTGCAAATAGTCAAAATAGTACTCATGTGAGCAAGTGTTTTTCCTTTGTAAATACTGCTACAAGCAATGAAACTGTAACCAAGAAGAGCATTTATTGTCAAACTCTCATGTGAATGCAAACATGTGGCATATTAAACTTGGTCACCCAGCTCCTTTGATTCTCAAAAATATTCTACAAAAATTGCATTTAAAATGCACTTCTAAAGATCTTGTGTTTTGTGATTCTTGCAAGATTGGTAAAATGCATCAGTTGCCTTATCATCTATCTAGTTTTCAAGCTTCAAAACCTCTTGAGCTTGTGTATACAGATGTTTGGGGACTTGCCCCAGTAATGTCTGTTGAAGGTTATAAATATCACTTGGTTTTTGTTGGCTCCTATTCTAGATGTACTTGGTTTTTCCCTTTAAAGTTGAAATCAGATGTTACAAGCATCTTTTTACAGTTTAAAAGGCAAGTTGAACTCCAATTGGAAAGCAAGATTAAATGCCTTTAAGCTGACTTAAGAACTGAGTTCAAGCCATTACTTCCTCATCTTAATAGCTTTGGAATTCAGTTTAGAACCTCATGTGCATATTCTTATCAACAAAATGGAATTGTTGAGAGAAAACATAGGCATGTGGTTGAAACAGGATTAACACTTCTAGCACATGCATCTATGCCTCTCAAATTCTGGGTTGATGCCTTTCAAACAGTTGTCATCTTAGTTAATAATCTTCTAACACCTGTGTTAAAAATGAAGTCTCCTTATGAAACTTTATTTAACCGAATTCCAAATTACAATTTCTTCAAAGTCTTTGGCTGTTCTTGCTTTCCAAATCTGAGACCCTTATGCCAAACAAAAGTTTAGTTTTCACTCAACTAAATGCATCTTCATTGGTTACATTTTGAGTCAAAAAGGATATAGGTGCTTACACCCTTCTGGCAGGATTTACACCGCAAAAGATGTCATATTCAATGAGTTAGAATATCCATTTGCTGCATTATTCCCTTCTTTACATAGTAAACTAATTTCAGCCACAAATACTTAGCATAGTTTGCCTGTTTCCACTTTAAAACTAGTTCAAAACAATCTTGTTTTTGTTCTAGTTTCTGCTTCTTCTGCTGATCAGTTTCAGTCATCTCAATTGTCACCTATAATTGCTCACTCTCCTTCTAGTCAAAATCCCTCTAGTTTAGACCAGAATGAGCAGCATCCTCAGCCTAAACTTGTTCCTTGTCACCTAATGATTACCAGATCTAAGGCAGGTATTTTCAAACCAAAGGTGTATTCCTTGAGTGGTAGTCATGTTCAAAATACTAACACGACTGCTCTAGAACCAAGAACTGTCAATGAGGCTTTGAGTAATTCCCATTGGTTTAGTGCTATGCAAGAAGAGTTCCAAGCCTTGATTAGAAATAATACTTGGACTCTTGTACCCAATAATTCAGCTTTGAATGTTGTAGGCTACAAATGGGTGTATAGAACTAAGTTCAAACCTGATGGAACCATTCTTAAGCACAAAGCAAGGTTGGTGGCAAAGGGTTTTCATCAAACTATTGGCCTTGATTATTTTGATACTTTTAGTCTGATAGTTAAGGCCTCTACTATCCTAATTATATTCACCATTGTTGTCACAAAGGGTTGGGATATTCAACAAGTGGACATCAATAATGCTTTTCTAAATGGTGATCTAAAGGAAGTGGTTTACATGGAACAACCACCAGGTTTTATAGACTCTAGATTTCCTACTCATATTTGTAAGCTTAACAAAGCTCTCTATGGCCTTAAGCAAGCACCAAGGGCCTGGTTTTTCAAGTTGAAAACTGCCTTGTTTGAGCTTGGTTTCAAAAATAGCAGTGTTGATATTTCTTTATTTGTCAAAACTGATCAGTCAAATATCATTTATCTTTTGGTCTATGTCGATGACATTCTTCTCACAGAAAATAGTCATTCTATGGTGCATGAAATCATAAAAATCCTGGACTCTAAGTTTGCTCTCAAGATCCTTGGGCCTGTCAACTATTTCTTGGGTTTTGAGGCTTCTAGAACTGATTCAGGTATGACTTTATGTCAGTCGAAATATGTTACTGATCTGCTTGCGAAAACCAATATGCTGCATAGTAAACCTTGTCCTATTCCTCTGTGTTCAAGTTCAAAGCTTTCTAAGCATGACAGTCCACCATTCTCAAATCCTTCTTTATATAGAAGCACAATAGGTGCTCTTTAATATCTTACTAACACCAGGCCTGATATCTTTTTTGCTGTCAATAAGTTAAGCCAATTCTTAGCTAATCCTTTAGAGGATCACTGGAAGGCTTGTAAAAGAGTTCTAAGGTATCTAAAGGGTACAATTTCCTATGGCCTGCATTTTTCTCCAGCCTCAGATTTGACAGTGGAAGTGTTTAGTGATGTCGATTGGGTGTCTTGTGTAGATGATAGACGTTCCACTACTGGCATTTGTGTGTTCTTGGGAGGAAATTTAGTTAGTTGGTGTTCAAAGAAACAAACGGTTGTGGCTAGATCTAGTACCGAGGCAGAATATAGAGCATTGGCTCAAGCTGCTACAGAGGTAATTTGGCTTCAATCTATTTTCCATGACCTTGGTCTCTTTGTTCCACATTGTCCTGTTATTTGGTGTGATAACACCAGTGCTGCTGGTCTTGCTCAGAACCCGGTTTCCCATGCTCGTACCAAGCATATTGAAGTGGATATTCATTTCATTAGAGAGAAAATTGCTGCTAATCTCTTATTTGTCCAATATGTTCCTACTTCTGAGCAAAAAGCTGATATACTTACCAAGTCTTTGCCTTATGCTCAGTTCTATTGTTTGCGCTCCAAACTGACCATTATTGATTCCACCTTGGTCAGTTTGCGAGGGGATGTTAATGTATCAGGTTGCATAGGACAGACTACTCTGCTTGTGTATCCAGTATTATCAATGGAATAGCATTGATAGACTACTCTGCTTGTGTATCCAGCATTATCAATGGAGCAGCGTTGATCATCTGATTATTCTGTTGTGATGAGTTTTCCCGCCATTTTGTACCAGTTAGTTCAAGTGAGATTCTTGACTATATATTAGCTTGTATTGTGTAATTGTAAATCAAGAAAGTAGAAATGAAAAATAGTTAATAAACACTTCCAAACCCTTAATTTTTCAATTCTTTACAAGGGCTGTTACGTGAAGCAGAAGTGTCCATGTGAGTATTGTTTGGACGTTCATCTTGGGTGGATTGGATTGAATCAACATTTATGCCTATTATGTCAATTGTATGTGCATCTCGAATTTCAGGAAATGATTTCACATCCCTTGCCTCCATTTTCTATAAAGTTATGGAATCTAATTCTCATCATTTCTCTCGCCAAATAATCCAATTAACACAAAAATAATGCAGTGATCACCTATTGCTATAAAATCTTAAGCTGCATATTTTTATTATACAACTAACAAATATTCAATCAATACACTTACAAATATAGAAGTTTTGATCAAAAGAGAATCTGAACAGCATGTGATATATTTGGAGCAAAAATGAAACAAACGGTCTAACAATCCAAATCTCATGGTTCAAAAATTCAAAAGAAAAAAAAAAAAAGAATTCTAATTTTTTAAGTAATTTTCAACTTATAGATCATATAAGTAATTGTTCATGCCTTTATCTGAACAAATTGATGCGAACCCCGTATATATCGATACGACACCCACAAGTAAATTGAAACACAACCCCAAGAAAGATAATTCAGATTTCAAGAAAATCTTTGACCCGTTGATTAGCAAATCAAGAACCAAAGATATAACGACGTCACTCCCAAGAAAGAGATGAGAATGTGGGAGATAAGTCAAGATTGATAAATCAAGAACGAATCTTGATGCAATTCTCAAAGTTCACAAAAGAACAATGAAAAAAAGTTAAAACTTTATTTCATCAACAACTTCTTTAAAATTTAGGTTTAATAAGCCTTATATAGGCATACAACCTTAATCCTTGTTGTAAACTAAATAAAACCCTATTTTTTAATTGACTTTGACTCTTTAACTTTTTGACTTTGACTTTGACTCTTTCCTAAACACACCCATATTGAGTTTTTTTAATGACTCAGTTTTCTAATTAAAACTTAATAAATTAAACTAAATTAAAAACAATCCCATAATACAAATTAGGCCCAATGTAAATCAATTAAATAAATAATAGCCCAATTGCATTATAATCGACACCCAAGCCTTAAAATTTCCACAAGATTGATGTTTTTGGACTTGTTCTTGAACTTGAATAATATTTTGAAGTCTTGATGTTCCCTCCAAGCTGTCCAAGTCATGTTATGCAAGACTCTTGGCCCAAATATCTTGAACGAGCCCATTTAAAGCTTCCTTTATCCTTTTAGCTCGAGCCCTCGTCATAAGTCCTCCATTGATGCTCAAAGGATCCATAGGCTTGCTTCCTTGGTTTCCATCACAAATGGATGAGCACATACATGTTACATGAATATATGTACTTACAATTATATATGATGATTCCTGAGCTACAGAAACGTGAAAGAGAAGCTTAGGTGCGCAGATAAACTTGAGAAGACAATCTTAACGGTTAGGAAAAATGGTTCCCAACGTGTACGTGTTTGGCATGGCTTCCAAAAGAGGTTTAGGAGGTAGAAGCTCTTTTGGGAGTGTTTGGATGATCTTGCAAAATAGCTTTTGGATTTTGGAAGAGCTTCCAGGAGAAGCAGGTTGTTTATAATATCAATTTTTTTTTTTTTTTGAAAGAAAAATTATATTAAGCAGAAATGGACAAAATACAAGATTCGGTGACACCCTGCCACCCACAGACCTCATTCGAGGACAAAGCAATTGAGGCAAGTTTATGCGCTAAGTGGTTACCCAACCTAGGGACGGCTTGACACACCACCACACCTACCTCAACACAAAGAGCCTTAATATCACCAACTAGAAAATCACTATCCCCTCACCCCTCGCACTGAGAGTTAGTGTCACCGACGGTGTTAGTAGCATCAAGCTCAACCGTGTGAACTGGCAGTCCCAGTCTACACGCAAGCAGCAGCCCCTCTCGAGCCGCTAACAGCTCACCCACCGCTGGCGAGAAACGCCCTAAAAGTGGCCTGGCCTCAGCCACCACTACCAGCCCCTCATGATTCCGGATAGTGACCCCCAGCCCACGCCAGTCTTTATTGGGGTTGACAGCCGCATCAGAATTAAGCTTCAGCCCCCCAGGGTGAGGCGGGCACCAGGCAAGGGGCATCTTGCAGCCTGGCAGAACTAGGCTGTGAGGGGAGCACTGCAGCACTGGTCTGGAATTCCCTGAGGACCCCTACTGCCCACTTAGCCAAAGTTGTCGGCGCCTTTGAGCTCAGGCCCTGAAAGGAGGCATTTCGGTTGTTCCACACAGCCCACACTATTATACAGGCTAGTTCTGAAGCATTCCTACCTCCCAATCTCCTGATATAGACCATAGCGTCCACAACCGATCCCTGAGCAAAAACGCACCCTTCCACAATTTGTTGTAAGGCCGCCCAAGCCAGCTGAATTGAGCTGCAGCTGAATTGAGCTACAGCCAGTTTATAATATCAATTTTGGTTTAATACTTTTTTGTAATATCAATTTTACTCTTCGAACTATAAATATCAAACTGAAATTCCCGGGCATATCCTTCCATATGTTTTGCTCTTCTCCTTTGCTGTTGGATTCTTTTCTTCTTCTTTCTCACCAGATCTCGTTGGAGAAATCACGGGGTTCGCTTGAATCGATCTCCTCCTAGCTCTGTATCTACTCTAAACACCGTGAATACTGAGTAGTAAGCCCCTTTTCATCATCCTCTTCATCTTGTTTTGTTGCGTTTTCTTAGGGTTTTTTATTTGATTATAATACGATTCGAGAAGAAACGAAAGGCACATGTTCTTGCAGAGACCTAGATCGAGACTCGCTCGTTTTTTGATTTCCAAGAAGCTTGACTATCTTCAATAGATTTGCACTGTCATTGTTTTCATCTTCTTCGTGTTTTCTTCCGCATGTTCTTGCTTGGCTCTGTCATGGACAAATCTGATGATTCCTTGCAAGAGACTGATTCGGTCTCCGGAGCTTTGAACTTGTTCAAGGAGATTGGTCTTTAGGATTTTGGTGAGGATTTTAGGTTCAAGCCTTCGAAGCTCATGAAGAAATTCCGTAGAGAAGCTGGAGACTACAATTTGACCGTCGTTTTGGATTGGAAACTACCCCGTTTTGGTAATAGGAAGCCTCGGCTTGCATTGGTTTGTAATCTGTAATGCAATGTTATGTTGTGTTGTGTTGTTAGTTAGCTAATTTGTTTAAATATTAATTTGTTTCAATTTTGATTTGTGGTTTTGAAGGTGTTTGCCAATCTTGTGGTTGATCCACAGCAATTGCTGGTTGTTACTGTTGCGATGCCCTTGCGAGAGATTGGTTATTCGAATAAGGTAATGTCATTGATCTGCATTGATTTCTACTTTTGTTTATAAGTTTCACATTTCGGTCCTGTGAATGGTATTGAAAATTGGAAGTATCGATATAGTTATATGCTTGTAGCTTCAATTGACATTCTAATTGTTTAAGTTATAGAAATCTAGTTCATAATGCTAATGTATCGAACTTAAGAGGTTTCAGTAGGAGATAAGTTTGTAGGAATCTACTTGGCAACCGGAATGTAGTAGAATTGGAAAACTATCAACATAAATATTTGGTGATATACTTATTTGCAATGTAGTTGGCACTACTGGGTAGTTAGTGTAACTGTATTTGGATAGCCTCCCTTGGTTGGATATGAGAAGGTATGAACAAGTTCTTCAGAGCTTGAAACTCTTATTTGTGAATTTGTGAGGAACATGTGCAGATATCATTGGCCGAATTAAATGTTTTTTTGACGTAAGTGTGATTGTTGAGGTGCTATTCTTAAAGATCCCAAAATTTTCAAGTTGCAGGGCAAAATGTGGTTCTTAAGTGTACACTGTCCTTTGATGAAACCTAACTAGACTGAATTAATAGAGGAAATGGGGAAATAGCTAATGTAATTGTGGAATGTATAAAGCTCCAATTCCCATACTAGTGGAACGTATCTTAAAGTTAATGTAGTTATGTCAATGAGTTATATCACCTTTTAGCTTACAAATTGCAAAAGTACTGCCACTTTCACTTTGAATTTGTTGTTTCCTCAGATTTTGCTCACCATTTCTTTTGCTTTTGTGTTCAACATTGGTTGTCTATATAAACATTGTCCCATTCTTGTATAATTAGTGACAACAGCTCAACACCTAGCTACATTTATTGGAAGTCCTTTCTTTTTTTTTTTCTCTTTATACAATAGTTGTTTCTGATCCTTGAGGTTATGATATGTCTCATCGTTAGTGAATATTGGTATTGTGCTCTTTATTAGCTCATTTCAGACTAGCAAATATTGCATGTAACAATTCACACGTTGAAAATGTTCTCAACAACAAAATGGCCGAATTTTTTTTCCCTTTTTAACATTTCTATTCTGTTGACAATCTAGCTTATTCTTTTTTCATACAAATGAAAAAAAAAAAAGATCAATAAAGAAATAACTTAATATACATATGGTTGTAGGGCTGCTACAGGTGAGGTGGGCCAAAGGATGTAATAGTTCTCTTTTCTTCGAAAGATGAGAGAAGTAGGAGAAATATTATCTGGCTGGCGACATTGATGATTACTTGGAGGGTAATTATAATGATGTTTGTGGTGCACATGATTTTGGAATTTTCAGCTTATGGAGTGGAAGAACTGAACAACCCTTACTAATGTGGGTTTGATTATATTATTAGTGCAAATGTCTGTGTTGATTAGTTTGCATGTTACAGCGGATGCTATTTGCATCTTAGGGATTCATATAGCAATATTTGGGTCAATCATGGAGTTGTAAGCATTAATGTTATTCAACTTGTAAGTATATATGTACGTGTTTGTAATATATGCAATAATGCTTCTTTTATTTTCATATGATAAAAATTTTTGGGCCCTTATGTATTTATCTAAATTTTGCAGAATATTATTGAAAATTTTCAACATGAGTAGAAACTTATAAATGAATTTTTGTCAATATATTTATTTTAACTAATTTTTTTCTATGAGAAATATAATAAAAAGATATCTAAATTATTCCATGTAAGGTAATTTTTATATAAAAATAATATTATTTACTCTTATTAAGGTATAAAAGTCTTATTTTCTAAAAATAAAGAAAGTTCAAGAGTCACATCAAATTAGAAGAGATTTCAAAGTTTTCAAACTAAACAGGTTCAAAAGCTCTTTTATAGTTTGTAGGTTTATTGAAATAGTTTAACTAAACAGTTTTAAAAGCTCTTCTAGGCTCAAATGACTTTTTGAAATATATTATTCAAACAACAATTGAAAAACTCAAGTTTTTACTTTTCTTCTTTTACTATAAAAAACCAAAAGTAAAAGTAATCCCAAACTATCGCTACAAGAAAAAGGGCTAGCCATATATACAAGGATATCCAGACGGGACATTAAAGGCTTGGTATAAATACCAATTTTTTATTTTTATTTTTTAAAATACATTTCAGTATCATAGGTATGATATGGATAGTTTTTCTATATCGAGCATATAAAGGCCCAATATAGAAAATGCTATTAAAAGGGTAGGAAATGAGCCACCCATCATTTTCCCTCTTTTCATACACTCACTACTTTTTTCTCTTACATCCACTCTTTCCCAAACCTTAGCCACTGCCTGTTCGACCGATCGTTCGTCTTGGCATCATCGATGAGTTCTTCTTCTCCCATTCTTTTTCTTCTTTTTATTCCCTTCTTTTTCTCTTTTTCTTCTTCTCCCTCCACACCACTACCGCGTCACCAGTCTTTTTTTTTTTTTTGCTTCTCATTTTTCCATTTCTTTTCTTCTCTTTCAACCTTCATGTCGTTTTCTTCCACCAGCCCGCCATTCTTGCTCGCCGTCGAACCGTTCATCTTCAATCATTGTTTTTCTTCTTCCTTTCTTCTTCTTATTTTTTTTTTTCTTTTCGTCGTGCATCCATTCCTCTTTGTCGATCTGTTGCCTTCTTTGCTTGCTTCCTTTCATCCGTTGCTTGATCAGCTATCACTTGCTTGATTTACTATCACTTGCTTGATCTGGCATGCCACTATTGCTTCATCCTTAGTTTTGTCAAATTTATGTATTTAGAGCAAGAGTTAAATACACAAAACTCCTCTAAGGTAAAGCTTAATGCAAGCAGACACAATTTTTCATTTTTGAAACACAAAACCCCCTATCCATTAGTCAAAGTTAGTTAGGCTTGTCTGATATAAGGGTATTTTCATCTTTTACTAAATTAATTCCATTTTTATTGAAAAATTGATCTCCACCATCCAAAAAAGTAAAATTAAAATAAATTTTAAATAAATAAAATAAAATAAAACTTTTAAATCGTAAAAAAATTTAAAATAAAAAAATTAATAATTTTTGAAAAAAAAGGTAAAATGATTTTCACTATTCATCAACATGATGGACGATGGACATCATTAAAAATAATCAATTTTTAAATATATAAAACATTATATTTTAGGGGTAAAGATCCAATCTTCAAATTGGATCTCCACCGTCCAGTAAAAATAATGGATAGTGGAGACCCAATTCGAAGATTGGACCTCCACCTTCAATTAAGTTTCATCCTCAATCTACCATCAACAACTACCATCGACATTAATCCACCATTAATCCACCATCAGCAGCCAACATCAACATCAATCCACAATTAATTATCATCCTCAAATCAACATCAACCCATTCATCATCATCATCCACAAAAAATTAAGAAAAAAAAACTTTCAAAAAAAGAAGTTAAAGATCTGCAAATACCCAAATCTTCTTCATCAAAATCAAATCTAGAAACTTCATTAACTTCATCTTACATCATCAAACCCTAAAAACAACTTCTGTAGATCTTCTTCATCGAAATCAAACCCCAAAAACTTTATCAATTTCATGTCACATCATCAAACCCTAGAAACAACTCCCACCATCAATTTCGTCTTTATCTTCCAAATCCTAGAAACAAATTTTTTAGAGGTTTGATGTCAACTTCTTCATCTTCAAACCCTATAAACAACTTCATATTGAACTCAAAAACAACTTCAAGTCAAACCCTAAACTGCATTGTCAAACTGTAAACCCAATCTTTAAACTTAGCATCTTCTATCAAACCTAGCATCTTCAAACCCCAAACCCAATTTGTTATCAACCCAACTAATAATCAGACCAACACCGCCAATAAAACCTACCATCATCAATTGAACATTACCAATAAAACCTATTATCATTACCATCATAAACCGAATATCAAACCAAAATCAATGGAACATCAACTTGGTTCGCTAATGATGTTGATTGTTAATGATGATGGTGTTAAAGATGAAGGGTGCTGAAGAAGAAGGTATAGAGAGAGAGACGGTGGGAAAAGGAAGAAAGAGAGATTTTTTTTTTTTTAAACTTTTTTTTAAGATTTTCTTTTAATTTCTAGATCTAAACTTTTTTATTTTTTTCAATAATAATTTCCACCGTTCATCAAGAATGATGGATGGTGGAGATTCAACAAATTTTTTTTTCTTCAAATTTATATTTTTACATTTTTAAATTATTTTTTTATTTTAAATTTATTTTGAAAGTTTTAATATAAAATTTATCCCTTATTCATAGGCATTTTTGTCATTGTACAACATTTCTAGGTCAGTTATTACCTTGAACTGCATTTGATTGTTAATGTGGGGATATTGTGTTACAAAAAACAAAACAGTAACGCGTCTGCATTTGACTTAACTTTAGAGAGGTTTTGTGTATTTAACTCTTATAATAATAATAATTCTTACATGTAGCTGATTATATATATATATATATGTATATCTATATATAAGAGAAATTAATTGTTAGAAGATTTTTCTTTTTTTATTATTATTTTTATTTTGTTGTTTATTTTGATTGTGTAAATTGTTTTGATGTGATTTGAGAACTAAATGATGTTGAGGTTGTTTTGTAGGTTCAATGTGCATATATATATACATACATATATATATATATATATAAGAGAAATTGATTGTTAGAAGATTTTCTTTTCTTTTTTTATTTTTTTTATTTTGTTGTTTATTTTGATTGTGCTAATTGTTTTGATATGAGTTGAGAACTAAATAATGTTGAGATTGTTTTGTAGGTTCAATGTATCATGGTTCTCCTTTGTTACTTTCACTGTTTGACCTTCTCAATGCTAAGAGGTGTTATTTATTTAGCTTATTTAATTGATTGCTTTCTTTGCTTCAAATTTTGATTTGATTTCATTCATGAACTGTTTGTTTATATCTGTCACTACAACAAAACAGGTCATCCATACTGGGGCATTGCCCGGTATGGTTGACTATCCATACTGGGCGTCTGCCCGGTATGGATATCGCCGGTATGGATAACAGGAGAATCCATACCGGGCATGTGCCTGGCATGGAAAATGGTTATCCATGCCGGTCACGTGCCTTGCATATGGATAACTATTTTCCATGCCAGGCACATGCTCGGCATGGATATTAATTTTAACTTGTCAGAATTTCCATGAAAACAACACGTAATCAACAGAGGATAAAGAAAGTCTGGTACATTGATTTTGCATGATAGAAAGCCTGGTCCAGCACTGTAGTGCCTGGAAAATTCTTGCGTCCATCTATAGTCCAATGCCTAATCCAATGCATGGAAACACCGGGCACCAAAAACAGTCTGGTGTGGTTGTAGGCATAACCTGTAACCTGTTTACATATTTTTTAACAATACTGCTATAAAATTCAATAAAACAAAAACATTGTTATGAGATTATGACTTTATTTATTTCTTTTGTTTCTTGAGTGGGAAACAAAAAGACGATAACAGAAGACTTTATTTCTGCATAACTAGATTTTTACAGCAGAATTTGTCTAGGTCCTCCCTTCCTCTATTACTTACATTATACAGCCTGAAGATATACATAATTATATTGAAAAGACAACCTAAGGAAAAGCGGAAACAGACTTGATAATCTTAAAACAAAACGGAAGGAAGGTTACCTTTAAGTTAAGGATGAAACTGAAAAAGATGAAATCCAGATGATGGTTCCGCTTGGAATTAAGGCGTCCTTGATCATTGTGACGATTCTGCTCTTGATGAAATATCCATCTGTTTCTCGTGCTGCTTCCTACATGTTGTCACTATTAGTGATCTGAAATGGCAAGATTCCATCTTAAGAAGCTTTAGAGGGCTGCTAACATGTACATTGTGGCTTAGAAAGAATTTCACCACCAGCGGAATCTTTGAAAAGAACCTAGTTTGATCAAATTTGTTGCTGGAAATGAAATATGAAGGTGGTTGTGCATTAATCATTTAGCAAAACTACTTTGGATTTATGAGGAGGCAAACTAAAACAACATAATAACTACTTAGCAGTTTCAGGGATAAAATCAAACCAGAAAGGAAAAAAGTAAAGTGAAATAGAAATATAACCTTCACATTCTTCCCGATTCTCGCATTTTTGTCAATTATAGCTCTCTTGATGTGAGAATTCTTGCCAATTCCAATCGAAACACTGCCCTTTACAGTGAGAAACCTTCTGGCGGCATCCATCTGGAGCGAGAGAATAAACAAACAAGTGATTTTACAAAATGCAAGTAACATTGTCACTCAAGCCAATTCAACTACCAATTTTATTATTATTATTATTATTATTATTATTATTTTTTGTAACATGCGGTGCATAAGATTTCAGAGTAAAACTACACATCTCAATAGAAAATGGATTACCAACAGATCATTAATAGTTAAGGCACATTACCTCATAATAATCCGCTCCGATCAGTAAAGTATCCTCTATGATCGCACCTTCTAATATGCAATTTTGCAATTCTGCATAAGGAAAAATAAGGTTAAGAAGCATTGGCCCTCTCCAACCCCTTAATGACCCAACAACTACCACTCACCGTCGTTCTTCAAGATGTCCATCGATTTCCCCAAATCAAATGCCGACCATCACCTTTCTTAAACTCCAATGCTGACCAGTCACTCTCTCTCTCTCTCTTGGTAACTATTATCTCTCTCTCTCTATCTTTTGGTAACTGTAGAAGAGGGAAATAAGCGTTTTGTATTTGTTTGTATACGAGGAAAATTTTCTTCCAATATTTGAAATAGATACCACTTAAATTCAATTTAATTAATAATTTATTGACAGTCCCAAAACTCAAGAAGTAAAGAGTGCTACATAAAAAATTTCCCCATATTTCTTTCAACTTTTTTTGCTTTTAAGGACATGTTAGAATCTCATCCTTTCGATGATTGACTTCGATTTTTGTAAGTTTAATTTCCACTAATGTAAAGCTCCTCCATTTAGATGTTATGTCACCAATTCATAATTTTGCATTCTTTAATCCTCCAATAATCAAAATAATCTTCCAACTTCTTTCAATAATTGAAATGAAATAATAAGTGTCATGAAAACCAAATCATAGAAGCTTCAAACCATAATTATAATAGGAAGGCAAAAATATTAAGCCCATTGATAATTAAATCACCCCATCTCAAATAACTGAATTTCATATGACAATTTAAATCTGATCATTAAGGATATGTGACTAGTTGGAGACTTTGTTTTGATAATGGTTGGTAAATTTTGTAATTCTGAATGATAACATTACACAATCCACCCACTTGATAGATCAATTTACTAGGCAAAACCTATAACAGAGACACCTTCTTCGAATATATCAACTAAAAACATTCAAAAACCACACAACACGAATTTGAAACAACAAAATCGACTATATAATTCAACAAGCAAACAAAATTTTGGCTTATTTGATATCGAAATCATATGACGAACCTTAAACAAAGCTTTGAGACGTCTCTCAGGGTGGTAGTCCACCAGCAAGTTATCGACCACCACCATCTTCTCCAGCGCCTCCTCCACATTCCTCGCCTCGATCACAGAGTCGTCGCGGTTGGTGTTCAACACTAGCACCATCCGCTCGTACTCCTCCTCCGTCGTCGTCCTCGCCTGTCGACTCTTCGCCTCCTCCGCCTTTCTCGCCATCTCCACTTGCTTTTGCTCCCACCGCCGCCGTAGCTCCGTCTCCATCACCTTCGGCACCGGCACCGGCACCGACACTCTGTTCGCCTTCTTGTCTAGCTTCCTCATCGACTTCTCCAGCTTCTTCTCCTCTAGCTCCGCTAAGCGCCTCGGTGGTCGCGCGTCGAAGAAGAAGAAAGGAGGAGAAGAAGAAGAAGAAGAAGAAAGGGAGAAGAAGAAGAACAAGAGGAGGGAAGACTCACTGGGGGTAGATCGACGGACGGCAACGACCGACGAGGAGAACGACGGGCTTCTAGAGCGGCGATAGGCCGACGAAGGGGGAAAGGCGTCGGCGGATAGAGTGGGAGAGAGCTGATGTGAGAGAAAGAGAAGAGAAAGAGGGAGAAAATAGGGTGAAAATTGGGGGAGGGGGGGGGAGGGTGGAATGATGGGTGCGGGTGTAAACCCATTAGGCATACCGGGCGGGTCGCGCTCGGTATGGATAATCCAAATATCATACCGGGCGGATAGCACTCGGTATGGATAATCCAAATACCATACCGGGCGGGTCACACCCAGTATGGTACTTGGACTATGCATACCGAGCGTGACCCACCCGGTATGAATAACCTAATTGCCCATACCGGGCGGGTGGTATGGATAATGTCTTTTAATTTTTTATTATAAAATATTTTTATCCATACCGGGTGGAAGACCCACCCGGTATAGATAATTCGAAATCCAATCCGAGCGCACCCCGCCCGGTATGGAATTTTGATTATCCATACCGGGCATAACCGGCCCGGTATGGATAATGCGTTTTTATTTTTTTTTAAATAAAATAATTATATCCATACCGGGCTTTTAATACCCGGTATGGATATTCCGGTATTGTTGGATTGGTTTGTTGTAGTGTGTGTAATGTGTAATAGAAGGCCAACCCAATCATCTTCTTTGTAGGTATCCATTACTTATTAACTGTTTGAATACTTTTTTATGTCATAGTTTGAGACTTGAATTGCATTGATGCACAATTGCTTTTAATTTAAAGGAAATAGGAGGATTATTTGCATTCTTTGTCTATCTACCGCTTTCATGGTTACATGTGTGAGAGAGGATAATTGCTAAACTATTATGTACTGATTTTGTTTTTTAAAGTTCTATAAGTTATGTACAGCTCAATAGCTCCTCCACTACCATGAGCAGTGAAGAAGGAATTTGAAATGTACAGTACTTTAATTATAATCCCTTTGATTGTGTATGTAGTGCTCTTGCTGCTTTGTTTTGACTGATTAGAGAATGTTTTCTGTCACTTTTTAGAATTATAATGTCATTCAAATTTTGTGTCACATAAACAGGTCTGTAATTTTAATTTTTTTTTTTTTTTTTTTGGTTACTACAATTCGCTATTCTTCTCTAACTGTCTGATTTTTTTTTTTTTAAAAAAATATTTAATTGTGTGTGTGTATGTTTAACTATATGGTTGGTTGATAGGTTGAGCTGTTTAAACTGTCATTTGAGGTGGTTGGTTCTAGGGCTTGTATGTTTGTTCTCGTCTGACTTCTGCACTGTAATTCAGTTATGATTATCCAATTTAGTTACATTTTTTTTTTAATATTTCAAATTCCTCAACTTGGTTGACTTTCAAGTTTTGTTGTTACCTTGATATGCTTTTCTGTTTTGCCATGTGGAACCTTGGCTCTACTTCTCTCTTTGATTCGTATATGCAATTTTGAGACCATAATTATGATTTGTGTTTGAAATATTATAGGTAACTTTTCTCAAATACCTTTACAGATTTTTTGAATCTTGTGAAAATTAAAAGATGGTGACAACAAGATAAAATGTTTCCATACATCAGACCCGAAATTTGGCTTTGGCTGAAATGTTTATATATATATATATATATATATATATATATATAAAAGAAGCTAAGCTTGTGTTCTGGTTGCACATAAGGTGTTTGAGAAATTAATTGTTAGAAGATTTTCAATTTTTTATTATTATCTTTTTATCTATCAATGTTTATTGTTGTTAGTTTGCAATATAAGCTTTTGTTGAAAAATGCAAGCTTATTGTTTATTATGGAATTTGTTTTTTAATGGGTAGGTTGTGCTTTTTTGAAGTATGAGACAAAAGATCTTGCTGCATTAGAGGCCATCAATGGAAGGTTTGTCTTGACTTAGTTGGGTTTTGTTGTCTAGAATTTATATGTATTGTTTTTTATGATATTTCATGTAGTGATCTTTCATACAAAAATAGTTAAGTTAGTTGTATAGGACTAGACGTCTGCATGTGGACATTAGAAGGCATATTTTCTGTATCTTGTGAGTTAAAGGCACAATAGTTCCCATCATAATAGGGAAAACTCTGTTAAAATTTTTGTAAAATTGATCAAGTTTATATATATTATTTTTATATATTGAGTTTGTTACTCATATGCTTTTGTTACTAATATATGTTGCTTGTTTCCATAACAATTTTAGATATTGGCCAAAGGTATATCTAGTGGTCCGTCTTTAAGTGGATTAAGTGGTAAGAAGAAAAGAAAGAGAAAGGGTCCTAAATGATTATATCTATGTTGTTAATAACATTTTTAAGTGATTATATATAAATGAACTTTTTATGTGTGTTGTAATATTATTATTATTTTAACATAAAATTATATATTTTTTCTCAAAATAAAAATATGTATTATATTTTTTTATTATAAAAATGGGTATTATACTGGGCTAGCCCGATATGAATAGTATTATCCATCCGAGCTCATGCCCTGTATGAATAAATATATCCATTGGTTGACCCACTTCTAGTCGGTATAGATAACACTATCCATATCGGGAGAGTGTCCGATATGGATATTGTCAGCAGCTATACTGGTTCTATTCATACTAGACACTCTGCATGGTATGGATAACACTATCCATTTCGGGAGGGTGATGGGTATGGATATTGCTAGTAATTATACTTGTTTTATCCATACTGGGTGTTCCGCACGGTATTGATAGTCAATTATATTGGGCATTGCCCGGTATAGTTGACTTGTTTTGTTGTAGTTGGTTCAGTCTTCTAGTGGTCAATAGGAAATACATTTTAAATCAATTAGGTTTTATTGTCACGCCCACTAAGATTGGTGGAGAAGAATTATAGTTGATTGATAAATTCTCTTTCTCTTCTACCACTAGCCTTGCCTTTCTCTCATATACTTTTACCTTTAAGGCCTTGTTTGGTATGAGGAATTGGATAGAAAATGATGGGATGGGATTGGATAGGATGAGATAGGTTGAGATTAAATTAATACTAAATTGTGTTTGGTATAATTGAGATTGAATTGAATTTGATTTGATTAAATCAATATAATATTTGTGTAAATTGATATTTGAGTAAAATATAATAAATTAATCTTTAAATATACATATTTGATATAAAATAAATAGGAATAAAATTGTGTGAAGAAAGAGCCAAATGTAGATTAGCTGTAACATAACCCAAAAAAAAAAAAGTCTACATGGAAGCTATGTAGATATTATATTGCATAAATCAAGACTTCCCAGGGAACATTGGCCTCGTTTATGTTATCAATGATAATTTTTACTGAATACGCCAAATCAGTTGTTTGGAATGCTTAACTTCAGCTCTTGGATGTAATGGAACGTTGGGATTCTTTAATTTCGATATATATTCCATATCATTTACTCCCATTTTATAATCACGATTATTATTATTGTGAAAGCAGTCCAACCTCAAGTTTTCTTTCTATAAAAATAATAGAATAAAATAAAAAAAACTTCAAGTTTTTATCGAAAGGACGAGAGATATACCTAATTAAAATATATTATGAGTATCGTTTCAGAATTTTAATTATTATGAGGCTTTATTGTCAAATGATAAAATAAACTTTAAAAACAATTATATATATCAACTTAAGCTTAGGAAACAACGCAGTATCCGATTTGAATTGGTTTTTTTTTTTTTTTTTCTTTTTTAATTTGTATTTTTCGAAGTTCTAAATTGCATAATTCAATTTAAGGTATATGTGAGATGTACATATATGTATAGTCTTGTAATTATGAATTCAAGAAAGTGGACATAATTAATTTTCAAAAAATGGACATAATTTATATTGTCTAACATGCCTTGGTGGTAAGAGTGTTCATCTAACTTGATAATATCTCAAATTCTAGTCGCTACATTGTATGTTGTCTTTAGAAAAGAAGAAAGAAGAAATACAGTGAATCCGAAAATTTTGATAGACTAGGAAAATGGTAGAAAAATTAATAGTTGCAAGTTATAGGTCGCATGAAGGTGGTACAAATGTATTGAGTTTTAGTTATTTACTTTCCTATCCTCTCGATGCGTTAATGTTTTCTAAGTATAGAAAGTGGTTTAGTTTTGCATAGCCTCTGGTCAAAACAGTTGGCATTTTAGGAGAAGCAGATTCGGAGGTGAAATTCCTTTATTGCTACTAGACAAAATAATTAGCCAGTTCGAAGTAGCCGAATTGAAGGTAGAAATCCATTTTCACCTTGTTAAAAATAGTTTGACAGTTCAGAGTATAGTAGAACTAGAGGCAAAAATATTTCTTAGCTGTTAGTTTATATATTGGGCAATCTCGAGCAAGCAAAGTTAGGAGCAAAGTTGGGAGGCCTAAAGGTTGGAGCACCTCAATGAACGCCCTACCATGCTGTTGGAAAGTATGTCCAAAAGCATAATGATCTCTGATAATGTAAATTCCTTAATTAATGTTCTTTTCATATTTAAAATAAGATACTTCATCTAGCATTGCGATGTAAGATTATCTTTGGCAAGGTAAAACATTTAAGGTTCCAAGACTAAAAAGGAATAAAGAAATCATTCATATAAAGTTTGTTATATATATAATGTAGACATGATTCTTTATCCAGTCTAAATTTTTATATAACTTAAGATAATAGTTGGACATCTTATCTTGTTAAAGTTATAGGTCTCTTTTGTTTCAATTGGGAGTGACGAGTTTCAATTCACCTAAGTTTATAACTTAGAACAAAAAAGTCTAGTTTATTGGATATGGATCATGTGAGGTAATAAAATTCTATTAATTGCTTATATAATTTTATTGTTTCACATCAAGGAAAAGGAGTGTGCGTCTCAATCCTAAAATAAATAATATAACGTATAATTGTAGATTGTAATATTTGAGCTATCAATAGGTGATGGTTGATATGACCTAACTTTCCCAATAATTTGATACTATGATTTATTAATTATATAGAACTTATATTTATAGATGTGGACATCATGATTTTTATTTTAATTAATAAAAGTAACCGCCACCTTATGGGTCTCGCAAGTAATTGGATAATAAACTCGGCCCCGAGTATTCAATAAATGATATTTGAATTTTAATTTCTTGAATAAATCAGGATTATCCATAAGATGAAAGACAATCATATGAAATAAAATAATTAAAGGAGTGAAACTGTCTCGCAAATCTGGCTTTGATATTTTTTGTAAGGACACTCATTTTGCTAATTTGCCTAGGGTGTACAATTTTAGTTTTTTATTGGAATAAACTAAAATTAATGGACGGGGTTCAATCAATTATGAGTTAATTAGATTTGAACCTAGTTTACTAGAGCTTGAGAATAAAATGGCCAACCCGATCCTAGTCTACATGAAGTTAATGGATTGCTAATCTTGAATCATATTGGGCTCAAAAGTTGGACTTTTGGACTTAGATGAATTAATTAAATAAGAGTGGTGATATTTCTACCCCTCTAAAATTGTATATACACCCCCGAAATATAATTATTTTAAAATTCCAACATTGTCCTTCCCCCCTAAAGCCTTTAACTTACAACAAGTGTGAACTCTTGTTTCTCTGAAAAATCAATTTCATCACTCTGCACGTCTTTCCAGTCAAAACTCCAAACTAGGTTGGCCACAAAATACTCCAAATGAAGCATTGCCAAATCAAGCCTCGAATATATCCTTCTCCCAGCCCAAAATGGCATCATCTTTATCTCCTTACTCCTTGTTATATCAAACACTTCTCCACTACTTGTCTGATCATGATATCACCGCCATTCAAAAACCTCTCAAGATTAAAAGCCATTGGATCCTCCCACACTTTTGGGTCCCACCCCATTTCAACCACCATGAAATTTATAACTCCATCCTTTGGGATTTTGTACCCACCAAACTTTACATCCTTAATTTAGCAACACAAAATGCCTTAAGAGGTTGTCTCCTTAAACTCTCCAAAATCACTGCTTTTAGATATGACAGTCTATACAACTCCTCTTTCTTCACTTCTTCTCCCTGCAATGAAAGAGACCAGAAACGGCGTTGTTATCGCCTCCTGTAGTGGCTTTAAAGTACCTGGACTTGGAAGACTGAGGCAATAGTTCTTGAAAAAGAGAGGATAGGGCTAGTGAGAGAGATTCATGATCAGCTTGAGCCTGTGAACCCCTAAAGATGATGATGATAGTGTTGGAGAATAGGAAAAAGAAAATGATATATTAATAATTTATAGGGTGTGGTTATAAATTTTTAATATTTTAAAAATAATTAATGGGACAAACTTGTGAAAAAGGATGTACATACAATATTTTTAGGGTGCCAAGATCGCCCCTCGTTGAATAATTATGGATTGGACTTTAGTTACCACTTTACAGTGGGTGGCAAAAGAGGCCCAAAGGGCCTGGTACTCCAAGCCCACTCTAATATGGGGTTAGGACCCATGAATTAATACATTAATTAATTAATTATTCTCCAAGTAATTAATTTTTTATTTTTAATTAAATAGAAAAAGTAACAAAACAAGAAATTGGATTCGTAAAGAAAATTGGTTTCTAAAATCAAGAAATTCTAATTCTAAAATGAAATCAGCATTGGCTGTATCCTCCAACCAATCTTCCATATTATCATTGAGATGAATCACCTTGAAAGTGTGGGCTCCATTTTTCTTGAATTTAGTATGTGCGAACCCTACAAAACTCAAGAAAATTATCAAATTCCAAATCAAAGAAAAATCAATTGCTCTTGAGCTTGTGATATGCCAAAAATTAGACAAAGTCCAAAAGTCTATTATTCTTGTCAAAACTATCCTATTTACAATTTTCAAGAATAAGACTTTAATTTTCAATTTGATTTACATACATCGAGGTTGATCAATTGATTTTTGATCTATATATAGGTAGAGAATCAATTAAATTATATATATATATTAATATATTCGATTCATACTTTGAGAATAATTTTTGAAACCTAATGTTTGGTAATTCCGCATTCTTGGCTTTTGGAAAAGCTTTTTTGACAAAATTTTCCCCTTCACATTCATCAAGGAGTGCCTTAGGGCATGTTAGATAGCACATGTAGCCAAGCCACAAGGCACCTATATGCCATGACTTGACGCTTGCATTGGCACCTATTGTATGGTATTTCCCTAAGACAATTATACAATATTAATCTAGATTATTTTAATCCATATAAGGAGTTTTTGTAAATTTATTGAATATATATTATGATATCTCGATTTATATGCTTCAGCTATTTAAAAACCTTCATGTATTTTCATATAAATGGTAGAATCAAGTCATTCATTATATAGATATCCAGTCACTATTGTCTATTAGCATATTAATTAAAAATTGAAATGTAATGGTACCATAACAAGGGAATGAGTTTCATTATAATCAATATTAGGTATCTACGAGAAACTTTATGCTTTGAGTCGTGCCGTGTGTATATATATATATATATATATATATCTCAACTTCCTTTCCCTCATTATGTTATGTACAGAAATCCATTTATACCCAATAAGTTTGACATCTTTAGGTGTTTGGACTATAGATCAAAATAATTCATGTTTGGCTAAAAAAGTGAATCTACTTGAATTGTTTCAATCTATTGGGTCTAATCATGTCTTTACTTGTAATCTTTTATTTATTTATTTATTTTTAGTAAAGCTTGCAATCATTGATAGTATGTATATTATTTTTATTATTTAAAATCTCAATAGCTATCCTATATGAAAATATGTCATAGATGATGTTTTATTCATAATTCCATATTTCTCTTATTTAACTCATCTTCCAAGTTCATATAACTTCAAAAATTTTGCCACTTCAAGGGCTTTCATTAATTCAAGGACTTGTGTTGCTTTAAGGACTTTAATTATTCTCGCGTAAATTTAAATAGTATGGATCTACTTATAACTCAAGTTTTATTTGCAATAGGATCTTGAATTTTTACTTTTCTCTTTCTAGGGATAACATCTTTTGAAGCAAGTGGTCAGCCATGCTTCTGGCATACAACAGATGATTCATATGCCGCAATTTGTTTGGTTATTCATTCTAGAACAATCACCTAGGCTAGTACATTAGCAGCTAGTATATATGATTTTATTACTCTATTGACATTGTTCAATGCATCTAGTAACTGATTAACAATTATTTGAATATGAACTATCCTACACACTTCATTTTCACATTAAGATGTAGGTTGATCTAAATGAATTAGAGTATGAACCTTTCAAGATAATTCACGCTTCTCTTTAGGAGAAGTTTGTTTGTTTTTTTTTCCTTCGCGTGGAAAATTTATTTTATCAAAATGACATTTCACAAATTGTGCAGTAGAAAGATCACCTACCAAAGGTTCTAGACATCTAATAATTAATGATAGGTCATACCTAACTTATATTCCCAATCATCTTTGAGATTCCATTTCAGTTTTGGGAGTAAAAGCAATTGCGACGTATACAACATAATAAAAAATTCAAACATAAGTTGTAATGGAGAATATTGATGATAAATAGTGGGTCAGATTTGGATTAAGCCAGCAGCATATAAAATAACTATGTTGGCATAAAAAAATTGGCAGTCATGGATGTAAAAATAAAGTTCTACAATTACCTAAAGATCTTTATAAATGATTCTGCTAATCTGTTTTATGCGTGAATATCGGAAACTGAACGTTCAACATCAATCTTGACTACTTTGATATATTCATCAAATGTATTTAAAGTAAATTGACGAGCATTATCAAGGCTTATGGTCTTAATTGTGGAAATTGAGCTTGTAGCTAGCCTTACAATCTGTGCAATTAATCTAATACAAGCAACATTACAAATTGATGATAAACATACACTAGCCCATTTTGCAAACGTATCATTTAATTAGAACCGTAAAATAACCGAATAGTCCACTAAATGGGTGAATTCTTTGTAAGAATGATGAAGATGCAAAACCTATGTTAAAAGATGGTTTGATTATCAACTTTTCTTCAGAGCATGGAGTACCTATATTTTCATTTAATAGTAGGTTCTTTGAATTCTTTAATGGATGCCCATGTGAATTTTCAGTGATCCTACGTATTAATAAGGATTCTGAGTAACCAAGATGGTCATGCCAAAGCATAAATATTTATTTTCAAGAACTTCTAGTTATCAACCGCATAAATCTCAACTTTTGGCATAAATGTATAATATAATCCATGTAAGAAAGCACGTAACTTGTACCAATGAGCTTCTGGATCGAATAATCAGAAGTAACATAGATATTCAACTTTTTTATGATCAACTGTCTCAATATGATTTCCATTAATTATGTTGTATATCTTTGAAACCATGCAAATTTTTTCAAGATTTGCTACAATACAAAGCATCATTGATATAAATTTTGGTACCATTTAATAACAGAATATGGCTCTTCTGAAGCCTTTAATAAGATCTTCTCCACTTTTATTTTAAGTAGAGTCAAATATAAGAAGTATAATTGATCGAATTGTGTGTGTTTAGATTAGGGGTGGGCAAAAAAATCGAAACTTACCCAAACTGACCTGATGTAGATCGACCTGACTCAAAAATGTCGGTTTTTTAAATTTATTTTAGGTTGGGTCGGTTTTCAACATGCAAAACCAATGTTTTTCAGTCTCAGATCGGTTTTGGGTAGAAAAAACCGACCTGACCTGGAAAACCGACATTATAAATATATATATATATATATAAGCTAAACTTTACAACCTATTCTCAAATCAAACCTTAGCAGCTGCCAACCACCTCTTCTCACTCTAACTCTCATCTTTTTCAAGCTTGTCTCTCTTTCTCTCTCCTCTCATTTTCTTTTCTTTCCCTTTTGGTTTCTTTTCCCTCTCTCTCCTCACTACTTTCTTCCATTTCAACTTTTTTTCCCTTGTTGTTGTCGCTACATGCATTGAGGAATTATATTGATTTTCTCTCCTTTATTTCTCATGTCTTGTTTTTGTTGCTTCCGATCGGCCCCAAACTCTTCTATTGGGAGGAGATCGGCGACAATCTCATCGATTGGAATGAACCGAGTGATGATGTTTCTAGTTTTTTAGGGGTTGATGATGTAGAGAGAGAAAGATGGAGGTTTGGAGTGGAGACTAGAGAGAGAAAAAGGGACTATTAGTGGTGGGAGGTTAAGAGTGGTGGTGACTGGTGAGTTGTTAGGGTAGTGAAGTGATTTTGTTTGGTTTTTTATTTGTGTGAGTCTGTACTCTTGTAGAGAGAAAAAGATGGAGGCGTGGGGTGGAGACTAGAGAGAGGAGAGAAGATTGTTGATGGTGGCAAGCTAGGAGTGGTGGCGACTGGTGACTGGTAGGGGTAGTAAAGTGATTTTGCTTGGTTTTTTAATTGGGCTTAATGGTTATTTGGAGGCCCATTGGACTAGCCCAAACCGACATGCATTGAACCGACTCGAAATAACTTGACGCCTATCAATAATTTGGGTTTGGTCTGTTTTGAATTCTGAAAATAGATTAAAGTCCGTTTCAGATTGGTTTTGTCTAGAACTGACCTGAACTGACCCACGCTCACCCCTAGTTTGGATCGTGAGCTAGGCATATATCTCTATCTTGCCTTTTAGTGATAAACAATTGAGTGTTAAGATCCATATCCTTAAATCAAAGAAAAATAAAGATAAAAAAAAAAATTAAAATACACAAATAAAGCAAGTTCAATAATCTTAAGGGGTCGATTGTTTTTTTCACTTATGAACTTAATAGTGCTGAATTACACTTATTAGATTGTTTTGATTTATTTTTTTAAGTAGTTAGACAACTTAAAACCATCTAGAAACAACTAAAAAATAAAGAAAAAAGGTAAGAGGCCGTTTATTTATTTTTTCTTTATTTATTTAAAGATTAAACACTGCTGTTGAAAACTGAAAAATAAATAGCAATTCAAACCTGAAATCTGAATGAAATGTTTTTTTGTTTTTTTTTTTCTTACATTTGAATATATAGTAATTTTCTTTGTTTTTTAAAATTAAAATTATCTGAAAATTAGTTGACATTTACATCATTTTACTATTAGTTGTTATGTAACCTCATTTATCATAACACAAACAATTATAATAAATTATTTAACAAATACTAAAGCACTTTTATGTATATATTAATAACATTTTTAATGATAATTAAAATATGATTAATTATTATAGTAAAATATTTGTTTTGAAAATTATTATACATAAACAAATTATTATAGTAAAATAAATTAAATTTATATATTTAAATAAAAAAAAAATATTCTTAAATTAAATTAGTTTTACAGTAAAAGTTAAAATTGTAAAGCAATATATGTTTTGTTATTGCAATATTTTATTAATTACATTTAAAATGAATATGTATAATATAAAATTAAAACGAATTTGGAAAAATATTATTTTAAAATGATAGATTTGGAATAATATATTTAAAAAATTATTAAGTAATTTGGTATTAAGTAAAAAGTAAGAAGTAAAAAATTATAGCTTTTTATTTTTAATGATTTTTGGGTAGTTTTAAGTGGTCTGATCACTTAAAAAAATAAACAAAAATTAATTAATAAGTGCAATTTAGACTCATTAAATGAAAAGTGATAAAAACAAACAGCCTCAAGAATTTATAATTTTTCACTTAATTACAAATTACTTAATAATATTTAAATGATTATATTTTAAATTGATCCTTCTAAAATAACATATTTTCGAATTTACCCTAATTTTATATTATTTGAATTTTCTTTTCTTTTTTCCCTTGATACTTACGAAAAATATATTTGAAAAGAAAATCCTAAATATATCTTATCCCAAATTGTCTTGGAATTAAATTACTATATTTTAATTTACAATTAAATATTCATGTTTCTAGTCACTTTTTTAAATATATTAATGTATTTAATTGTATAAATATACTTAATGCTACTATATTTTTTAATTATACTTTAATTATGAATAAAATATTATTAATATGTATATAAAAATGTTTTTAGAATTTATTATATTATTTTATTTTCAGTTGTTTATATTCATTAAAATTACATAACAAAAAATATTAAAAAGAGTATAATAAATGTCAAATTACTAGTTTTAAAATAATTTTAACTTTAAAAAACAAACAAGTTTACAATATATTTAGAGGTGAGAAAAAAAAAATTTATTCAGATTTCAAGTTTTAGTCATTATACAGTCTTCAATGAATTATAGTACTATTTAGTCTTTAAATAAAAAAATAAACGACCCCTAAATAGCTATTGGTTGACACATTTCTACCATTTGTCTATACATATCTTTTTCGAAAGAATTTTCTTGTCGTTATTTCATTCTATATCATAACATAATTATCAATAGGCTTTGTCTATAAATCTTTGCCCTTTTCTTGTATAAACACCCATTAATATCTTAAAAATCAATAAAACCATCCACTGATGGGATATGTTTTCATAAGAATATATTGATCTTATTTCTTTATATAGCTGCTTTAGAATCATGTGATACAAAAATATATAAAATATTTTCCGCAATTTTATTTTACCACCTATCTCAAAATGTGTAGCATTATACACTTAAATAATTTACGGCCTCAACAACATCTTGTTGGGATTGGGTAATTTTCTTTCTCAAATATGTAAAATGATATCAAATAATAATGCATCAAATAAGAAAATAATTCAGTAATCAATAAAATCTCATGCTTTTATGTTAGAATGTTAGATTTTTTGGAACTTCTGGCCCAATTCTAAACCATAAGATCATAAAAGAAATTTACAAAAATTGAAAAATTAGAGTTCGAAACAAAAATTATAATTTGATTTTCTATATGCTAAAAGTCACAATTTTATTTGATTCAAAATTATTTTTGGTTTTGATTAGAATTTAACGTCAAATGTTTTATATCATGCTTTTAAATCACATTCAGAACTTAAGGCCTTATTAGCTTGTAGTTAGAACATCAAATTCTAATAAAAGATGAATATGCCAAACTTTTGGTTTGGACTTTAATATCTCCTTTTTTTTTTTTCTTTAATTTTTTTCCCAGTATTTGGGTTGCCAAATATTCATCAAATGATATATATTTTGATCACCTTATAATTCAGAACTTTTGTCTCATATTTTCAGATCTTTAGGTTCTTAATCCATAACTTCGATTTCAAATTCAAAACGACAAATTCTCAATTGATTTAGATTTAGAAACTTCTATTTTTTTTCTTTTGTTTGAATTTGAATTTAGAATGGTTCTATATTGGATCCTAATTTTAAAAAATTTCGGTTACAAATGATCATATGTAATTACATCACTTAAACAAATAATTGAAAATAAACTAAATTTATTTATAGAGCTGATAGATCCAATATACTGTCAACGACAGAGCATGCTCGTAAATATACTTAGATGCAATAAATCATATTAAAATATTCGGTAAGTAAATTATTCTTGTAAAGATCCTTTTAATTTGCAAGAAATCATGGTCATAATGTGTTGTAAATCAATGATTAGAAATCAGAATAATGAAAACCAAAAATTGATTAAACTAAAAGCAAATAAAAGAAACTTTGTATTTCTGAAGTTTCATTGATTTTTAGATGATCAAGGCATTATTAACGATGAACTTCTTCTTATAGTGGTTTTTACCCAATTGTAAACATCAATATACATGACAAATGCTAAGTGCTCATGCCATTATGTAGATGACATTTGTCTGTCTAATACCACTAAGGATAACATGATGAAACATGGGGACTTTCCACCACTTAAAAGTATTGATAAGAGACGTTATCCCAAACTAGTGATTTCTTTTTTCTTTTTTGCCTTTTAAGTAGACATCGTACTAGTTAGAAGTCTACAAGGTCCATTGAGATCAAACATAGTACTTATGCATCCCAACTAGTTCAGATATGTGCTTTCATGAATGTCACTTATTTGCTCTTCCCAGAGATCTATAGTTTAGATTTCTATTTCCATGAGTGTCACGTATTACTTGCACGTCTCAGATTCTATTCTCATAAACAACTTACTTGTCCTAATATCTACTTCCATGAATGAGAGATAACTATTCACATAATAAGGGAAAAAAAGGCTATCCATATAAGCTATAATATGTTCTTGACAAGAATTAAACTCTTAACTCATTAGAGAACAAGAAGGTAAACAATCACCTGCAGTAAGCAACTTGTCCTAGATATCTACTTCTATCAATGAGAGATAACTATTCATATAATAAGGGAAAAAAAACTATCTACACAAGAGATAAGAAGTACTTGACAAGAATTAAACTCCCAACCCATTAGAGAATGAGAAGGTACAATCACCTATAGTAAAAGTATTCCCATAAACAACATACTTGTCCTAGATATCTATTTCCATGAATGAGAGACAACTATTCCTAAACAACTTACTTGTACAAATATTTACTTCCATGAATGAGAGATAACTATTCACATAACAAGGGAAAAAAGCTATCCATATAAATTATAATATGTACTTGACAAGAATTGAACTCCCAACTCATTAAAGAATAAGAAGGTAAACAATTACGTAGTAAGCAACTTGTCATAAATATCTACTTTTATGAATGAGAGATAACTATTCACATAATAAGGAAAAAAACTATCCACATAAGTTATAATAAGTGCTTTGGCGAGAATTGAACTCTCAACTCATTAGAGAATGAGAAGGTACAATCACCTACAGTAAGAGTATTCCCATAAATAATTTACTCATCCTAGAGATCTAATTCCATGAATAAGAGATAACTATTCATATAATAATGGGAACAAACTATCCATATAAACTATAATATGTACTTGACAAGATTTGAACTCCCAACTCATTAGAGAATAAGAAGGTAAACAATCACCTACAGTAAGAGGTGGTTTGTTCTCCTAAAACGGTGATTAGTCCATAATTGTATGACAAATATATCTTTTTAATTTATAAAATTAATATATGAATTATACAAAAGTGGAAGCTATCAGGAAATGCATGACCTACTACTTGCTATGGCTCGGACTTGGAACTTCAAGGTTGTAATCCACTGACCAAGTTACCTAATGATCAAACTTAAAAAAAAAAAAAAATCATGATTTTCTATGGATGAATAGTTTTCTTTATTTTTTATGAATCTTAATTAATAGGCAAGATGACGGGGAAAGTAACAAAAGTGATTTGTAAACAAGAAAATATTTAACAAGTTCACATCATTTTCAATATGTATATAGATTGATTACTTATTAATATCATCACATGGAGGTTGTAATATTTAACAGTTACACATCATTTTCATCATTAATTAATTATGTGTATAGATTCATTATTCTCTTTGGGCACATATGTAGATTGGTTGTTCATTGTTCTACAAAAGCATAAAAACAATGTTTGAAATGTCAAACATGTTAAGGATAATAATGATATTTGATTGAATTTATTTCAGTTCTTGTCAATTCATATTATATTAATATCTTGTCGTTGAACAATATCATTTTAGGGCTTTCAATACGGTGGAAGGAAACTATTACGCGTGGCAACGGCGTACAGGATTAGGGCTTTCAATACGGTGGAAGTGTTTGTCTTTTGTCTTGACATTGTATGATTTTATAGCGTTTAATTAAATATAGTTAATTTTGTTTTGAACGTAATTTTTTTTTTTTTTTGACAAATACAGTTAATTATTGTATAACATTTTAAACCATATTTTATAATAATACAAAAATCTTTTCAAAATGCGATAAGTATGAAAACTACAATTGAAGAAGCTACATGTGGGATTAATATATATTTCCTAGCTGACATATATACCTATTAATAAATTCTATGCACTCAAACAAAAATTTTTGTTTTTGTTGAAAGAGGAAACAATAAAATTTTTATTTGATAAAAATACTTAAAAAGAAAAACAAAACAATAGTTAATAGCATAAAAATTAAATAGGGAGTACATAAAATACAAAAATAATAATAATTAGGGTTTTCTTGAAATTACAAAAACTACTTTAGGAATTAGTAGAGTTTATTTAAATTAAATTAGATATTTTAGAAACTAGAAAAGTTTTTAATTAAATAATTCAGATAAAATTATTGATGTAGTTTTAATTATATGAAATTTTATTATCAAAATAAGAATGTAAAATCAAAAAAAAAAAAATTAATGATAATTCTGAGACCTTCAATTCTATTAAGGAATGGCAAAAATATCTTATCTGACCCAAATCGGTGGGGCCCCAATCCTGTTGGAACGGGTTTTGGATATTGAAATCGGGTTTCGAATTGGGTTTGGATCAAAGGTGTTTGACTCGGATTTATATTTAGTAGGGCTTAGATCAAATACTTTTAACTCAATTCGACTCAGTAACTCGTTTTATTATATTTTATTATACACTATTACTATCTTTATTAGCATCATCATCATCATCATCATCATCATCATTATAGTTTATTTTTAAATGTTGCGTATTATTATTTTGTTATGAAACTTTATTTTGTATTAATTATTATTTTGGTGTATATAATAGAACCTTGATATGTGATTGTTATTATTTTGGTGTTTGTACTAAATGATTTTATATTTTCCATAAGCTTTATATCGATATTATCTAGATGTGATGTTAAATTGAAGCAAAGATTGAGTTATTTTAAGTTTTAATGTTTATTTATTATTTGTATATTTCTCTTTAATATAAATTTTGTGACTTGTTAAACTTGAATTGGATCAAAACAGGTCGGATTTGGGGTAAACCACCCTAAATAGGTTTCGGTTTGCGGAGAAACTGGCGATTCGCCCGGGTCATGGATTGGGTTTTGGGCACGCCATCAAAAAATCATGTTGGGTTTTGTACAAGCTGATCCAGCTCTGATCTGACCCATTTTTATCAGTAATTCTAATGGTGTTACTTGGCAATTTAAATGCAATAAGAAAGAAAAAGCCATGGATCTAATCTTAAAGCTTAATGCCAAAGAAGGATAATTTTGGTGAGATTGTGTGCAGTAGTTGTAATATTTCACCAGGAACAGCTTTTGACTTTTTTATCAAATAAATGAGAGTAACTCTCTGATAGACTCTCATAATTTCCTTACAATTTCCTGATTGAAATTATGAGTTGGAATCATATCTTTTCTACGCTAATGATCACTCCTCTTTTTATGTTGAGCTGTCATTGATGTCGACTAATGTTGATCTTATTACATACTAATACGAAAACTTTTGTGGTTGAAAATTAGAAAATCAAAATATAACTTGAAATAAAAATGAGAAGAGGACTTATAGCTCGTAGGCTTAAATATGGAATCGTTATTTCGATGATTGAGACACTGGAAAGAATATAATTTATATATATATTAATTAAAATTTCATGGAAGATTTTTTTTCTTATATGAATCTCAATTGTTACCGCGTTAATTACATTAAAAAAAATGGCTGGTGAGATGTTTTTTTTTTTTTTTGACAAGTCGGGCTCTCCACTTCTCTTTATAAATAGCTGCTATCTCGACTTCGAGTTGTCAAAAAAACACTAAATTGAGATTTGATATTCCTATCAGCAAAGAGATCATGGGTGATAAACAAACAGCTCCTCAAGATATCTTCCATCATTCAACGACAGGAAGGGTTCAAGGTGATCCTCCTAGGGTTTCACCAGATGGTGGACGGCGTCAAGTAGGTGATGATTCCGCCTCTAGTGGTGCACCTGCTTCAACAACTCCTACTCACCAAGAGGCCTTTCATTGTCGTGGAGTAACAGACCCTAGGCCTGCAGCTCGTACTCCCCAAGAGGTCTCTCAAGTAACAGGCTCTACGGGTGCAACTCCTACTCACCAAGAGGCCTTTCATCATCGTGGAGTAACAAACCCTAGGCATGCAGCTGGTACTTCCCAAGAGGTCTCTCAAGTAACAGGCTCTACGGGTGCAACTCCTGCTCCCCAAGAGGCCTTTCACCATCCTGAGTAACAGACCCTAGGGGTGCAACTCCTACTCACCAAGTAAAAAAAAAATCTTCGGGTCCATCTTCAGGCAACAAAAAGTGAAGAAGTAGATTCGTCGGGGAAGAGTTGGAAACCATTTTCATGCTATGTTGGAATTGAGCCTTTTCAATCCCAACATGTAGTCTGTTTTATTTGCTTTTTATATAGTGTCTGTGTTTGGTTTATTTGTTTATTTCAATTTCTTCCTCATAAATATGATTCTCTCTTTGTGTTTATCTCTCATGCAAATTTGGTTCACTCTCAAATCTGAGTCTTTCTCTGTTTGTCTCGTGTATTTAATTTTCTCTCTTCCATGAGAATTTGGATTTTCTTCTATATATATATAAATAATAATGCAATATTTTATGAAACGGGTTTCTTATAATTTATAATTGTAGTTGACATATTACTGTAAAATATTGAAAAATAATTGGATAAAATATAAATGAAAATGAAAATACTAGTATTAGAAATACATATTTCCTGTGTTCTTCTATATATATATATATATGCATCATCAGGGGATACGAGTTTTGATACAAATTTTAATACGATTTGTTAATCATTAAATGATAATAATTTTAATGACTTAGACCTATTCACATTTTTACATTAAACTTGATTTTACACTTTACATAAATATATTAT
Source organism: Nephelium lappaceum (assembly GCA_021234005.1). Taxonomy (NCBI): domain Eukaryota; kingdom Viridiplantae; phylum Streptophyta; class Magnoliopsida; order Sapindales; family Sapindaceae; genus Nephelium; species Nephelium lappaceum. The sequence continues at coordinate 5,795,814 of CM038010.1, read as the reverse complement.
CTCTCATCTCTTTATCATTATATCATCTCTCCTTTTTTTAATTAATATTAAAAACAAACCAATTAATATTCTTCTCATCAATTAAGAAGTCATCATCTCTCCTCTCTCCCATTAGCATTACATATACTAACTCGTTTTCAACCCATTAAAAATTGATTGCTTTTATTAGAGTAGCCAAACACTTTAACCCTTCAGTTTTTGAAGGATATGGATGATACATTTTGTGATTATGTGGTCTCTCGGATGGACATCCTACCGACCAGTTAACACACAGGTCTGCTATAATGGAAACTCCTATGTACCTCTTCACATTTCTTCAAATCTATTCCCTGTTCAAAACCATTAGTCTTTTTAGACTAGTTCAATCTTTGAACTGCCAAGACTAAGAGAGTAATATATATAAACATATGTAATGAGGGATGATCATAAGCATATCAACTATAGTACAGCGAAGTTATACGGCATTAAAATTTGTAGTAATAAAGAGATTAGTTTAACTTACATTTACACTATTAAAACTATTCAAATGTTGGCTCAATTTTTACTAGGTTAAAAATCAATTAGTATGTATATATATGTGTGTGTGTGTGTGTGTGAACATATGCAGCGAGGGAACATCATAAGCATATCAACTACAGTCCAGCTACGTTATACGGCATTAAAATATGTAGTAATAAAGAGATTAGTTTAACTTACGTTTACACTATTAAAAGTATTCAAATGTTGGCTCAATTTTTAATGGGTTAAAAACCAATTAGTATATATACATATATAGAAGAACACAGGAAATATTCTTCTCACCAATTAAGAAGTCATCATCCCTCCTCTCTCCCATATATATCCATATCTATCTATCTATATATATATATATATATGGGGTAGGATTGAAGGACATAAATTTTGACATAGACCTTGATATAATTTTTAATTTTTCAATCATTGGATTGAAAAACAATTAATGGTACAGAATTTTTTTTTTTTTTTTTATACTACACTAGATTATTACATATGCACACATTTCGCTCTCTTCACTATGTTATTTCCTATTCTCTATTTCTTCTATTTATTTATTTTTTAATTGATTTTTTATTTTAGACTATTCTGATCAATATATTTGTTTAAACATATGCAATATAGATTTTATTTGAAAGTCATGTTGAGATCTTCAAATTTGTATATTGTTTACATGATTTGGTTAACTAAATAGAGAGAAAAAATTAAATGAAAATTGAATTAATTTTTTTTTTTTTTATTTAAAGATAGAGTACAATAGCATGAAGTGTACAAATTTAAAATTAAAAGTTAATCTACATCATTCAATGTTTTTTAATCCAAGGGTTGAAAAATTGCATCAAAACTTGTATAAAAAATTGTGTCCTCCGATCTTGCCCCATATATATATATATATATTCTTTTCTGTTCATTGATGCGAATTTTGTGATGATATGTTTTTCCTAGCTTTATAGTTTAGTAACCATATTGTGTTTATCGCTAAAGATTTTTTCTAAAACTTAGCGGTGGTGTAATATAAAACTGTTTTCAAGAAATACAATAATAAATTATCATCCATACGTATAATAAAGTTGTCACTAGGTTGTCTAACTTGAAAATTGGTATGCTTACTTTGTTTAGGAAAAAAAAATAAAATACCTATTTCATACTAATAATATAGTATGAGTTTAGATTGTTGGTGGCTACAGTGGATCCCCAACCCATGAAGTTTAGCCCATCAGTTAGACGTTCTTGGTTCGATCTGTACTCAGGACCTTGAAAGCGAGGACAATTTTTCCATGCGATGTATGTCTCTTCTTCCAATTCTAGGAGCCCAGTTTCAAATCACTCCTCAGAGACTCTAATAAAAAACATTCAATAACCTACACGGTATACATAATACTTGTGTAATAATAATAATAATAATAATATAGTATGAGTTTAGCTATGTTATCGAATTACTAACCTTATCTCTCAATTGAAGTCCTCAGATTGACATCAATAATCACCCTTACCATTAACTCAACAGTTTTAATTGAGGGATAAGATATGTGATTAAATAAGATAACTAAACTCAGTTTAATATTTGGATAGGGTGGTTACTTCTTTAAAATAAAAAGTAAAGAGTTGAATATCAGTTGTTTAATTTCTCAAGTCTTTCACCTTCTGTTTCTTTTTTATTTTTTATTTATTTTTATTTTTATTATCACTAGATTTTATTATTAAAGGAATTATTAATTTCTCGAAGCAAGACAAGGCCGTTGACTTGAAAATCTTGTCGATTTAATGCAAAGATCTAATTATTTACTTACATGGTTAAGGATAATTCAAATTGATTTATGATTTATCTCTATATCTAGAGGTCCACTATCATTTCCCTACATCGCTGTCTAAAATTAATTGTCATAGAGAAAACAGGCATTTATGCTTCCAAAGTTATGAATTTAAATCATATTTTTTATATTAAATTTTAAATTAATTATAATAATTTTAAATTTAAGTAATAATAATAATATAGCATACCTTATAAAAGAGAGATTCGGTTTTATTAAAAAAAAACTAATAAATGTCTTGTCAAAATTCAAAATCCAATCATAGTAATTTAGAGAAAGGTTGATATATCACAATCATAGTAATTTAGAGTATGGTTGATATATTATAAAGCAATATAATGTTGTGGCACATGTTGTTATGTATATTATTTTTTATTGTATGTGTGAAACTCTTTAATAAATTGGACCCAGATGTTTGTATATGTTGTAATCACTCGTAACGTACAAATGATTATGAAGTTCCCAACGAATTAAAGAGCAGCTCAACGGAAAACAACAAAAAACTAATCAAGCTTGTTAAAGGTTGTGAAAACAATCACAAGACTAGTGCTCTATCTCAATAATATCACGATGTACCTTTGGGCACCTAATTCCCACATGTCATGTTAGGACGTCCTAACTTTAAAAAGTAAGGATCAACCAATCAAATTCATCTATTATATATTTTTTTTTCTAAAACAAATTCTCTTTCTTATTTAATTTAAATGGAATTGATGAATTTGATTGATTGATCTTTACTTTTTAAAGTTAAGACGTCATGATTATAAAATCCTTATATATATATATATATTTAACATATTTATTATTTTTAGAGCTAATAAGAGCATTAGATACAAACACATAAAAAGGAATATTAATTAGAGCTAATAAGAGTAGTAGATACAAACACAAACACAAGAACCATGAAGTTTTGAGAGGTATCTATTTGATTAGCTAAGCATTAGATAGTACTAATTAATACTTAAGGTGGTTACTAATTCCATCAAGAAAATCATTAACTCACTAAAGAGGCAAAGCATCTTACTTAATTTTTCATTCGATCGATTATCCAGATATTCATTTTAAGTAAAATCATGATCCACTAGTGCCATTATTGCAAACTGTAAGTGTTAGGTGATATGCACCATCAACTCTACACAGAAAGATCTAATAACTACATATATGGACAAGCTATAAATAACCATAGGAACCCACCAATTTTGCCCACAAGTTTCATAAAAAATCCCCAAATAATGGACTTTCACACTTCTACTAGAGATGCAAGTTGTTGGTAAAACTGTAGGCGCTTGCTTTTCGATATACCCAAAAGAAAAAAATATGCTTCTGTTTGCAAGAAATCATATTATAAGTCCAAGAGATTAGATTGATGAGTACAATATAAACATGTCAACTTGTCTTGTTGCTTTGAACTAGGGTCTTTGTTTACTTCACTTTACTGTTGTAAATGATGAAATTTGGTGTAGAGTAATGTGAACAAAATGAAATATATATCTGGTTTTGATTGTTTTTATTGTGATTTTGTTTTTATATATTGTCATACATAAGCTGAATACATGCTGTTTTAGTTATAATCCATATATAGTACCTTTATTAAATACTAAATGAGTGAATAGTATATAGCTAGAAACCAGTAACTTTGACTTACCTGTTTCTGGTGGCAATAGTTGAAACCTCTAGTTAACAACGCACATACTTTCACCAAAACAAAATATTTTTGTCTTGTTATATTTTTTATTATTTTTTAATTTTTCACTTAACTTGTTTTATTAGGTGGCGTTCCAGAAGAAGAAATATATCATAAACGAAATGAAGAAGAGTCATCATCATCTTGATTTTATTTTTTATTTTTATATTTATATTTTTTTGTTGTTTTTGAATGTAAATTAAGGATAAATTTTAACTTTAAAGTTTATTTGTTGTTTAATTTTGATTATGGCATGTATTTTGTAAAATCTAGTAAGATGATTATGGAATGGATTATGTGATATGAAATTAGTTTAATTTGATTTAGTAGAAATTAAAAAAAAAAAAAAAGAATCGTTTTTTTTTTTCAAAAATCAGGTTAGGATCTTGGATCCATTGAATTTTATAGTCCATAAATATTTTTTTAGAAAATTTTGAATGTTTTTTTGGAAAAATATGGGTCGACCAGATTTCACTGGGTCAACCCGTTTAAATCTGAATCTGACCCGTTGATCTGGATCTGAACCAGTCAAAACCGGGTCTGAAGAGACTGAACCATACCCTCAAATTTTGAGGGTATGGGTAGGGTCTAGACCCTCAAAAAAATAAAAGGGTCCAACATAGGTCTGGGCCTGGTGCGGGTCCAAACCTGCATTTTGCCAACCTTATGATAAAAGGATTAACTAATAAGGAAATTCAAACATTAAATTAAAAGTAAAATTTCAAATTTAATCTTAATTCTAATTAATTGAAACACACTTCCTGATTAGAATTCATATGATAAAAGGATTTTTTTTTTTTTATCGTACTAAAATTCTAAAATCCATATGATAAGAGGATACTAAAATTCTAAAACTTAAAAAAGCTTTAACACCAACACTAGTTCGGAGTAGGATTTGTTATCAAATTTGCCTTTGCCCTTGCCTTTGCCTATATATGCTCTAAAAAATCTACTAAAAGTTTATTAGATCATTCTCATCTTTAAATTCGACACAAAAATTCATTAGTGGATACGTGGGTATAGTATAGTCAGTGCTCATGCAAAATGGACAACCACACTCTACCCAAGCCATAGGACGACAACACCCTACTCAGGCCTGTGCCGGTGGTGCCTCATTGTTCTTTATATGTAGGTGATCTTGATTCTTCTATGACTGAGAATCAGCACATAGAAATACTTTCCAAATTCGGAGAATTGGAATCTACCATCCTCTGCCACGATGTCATGACATTGCTTTTGTAATTTCAAAAGATTTGAAGACGCAATGTGTCAATTTCTTTATAATGTTGGATTTACTTCTTGATCATGTATTTTCTTTAGTTTAAATTATTTTTAAGCTATAGATATTGAAGTATATATGATCACAATAATAAAGGTAAATAGTTATAATTTGAAAATTTCCATAATAACAGCCTTAACTAACACAAGTAGTCTAGGTATTGTATGATAATTTTAAGTTGAAAATATGATTCAAAACAGTTAACAATCCAATTCTTATGTGACTATAGCATGATTGGTATAGTTATTTTAAAAAAAAAAAGAAATATATATTAGCATGATCTGTATAGATTGTAATATGATGATATTCATGACCTGACCCTTGATATTCTTGATCTGTATGGACAACCACACTCCACCCAAGGCATGAGGTAAAACACACTCAAGTGTTTCCCATTTGTTTTTATAAATACATATGTTAAGTAACAAGACTCAGGAGAGTACTCAAAGTGGATCCTGTCAGTAAGTCACCAATCTATTAAAATACGCCAAACCTATTGCAACCTTTCTTTTAAACAAAGAAACACCACTTTTCAACCAAAACAGTAGCAGGACAGATTGAAAAACAGACTAAAAACAGTCCAAAAAATAAAGCAGCAAAACGTCAACAGAACCCTATTGGGATTTTTAATATTTCTTATTGTGGACTTATATATTAAATAACAATTATATTATAGACTATCAATTTTAATAGGGCCAAGTAAGTGATATATTAATTGGTCTCTACAAATATCCATTGGGTATAGACTTAAGTGTGTAAAAATCTAATACTAATGAAATTAGGGTTAATGGTAACCTAATTAGGTTAGTATATAAAGAATATTATAAAGGATTATGGTTCCGAAGTCAAATCAATATATGTAATATTTTGCTCACTTTCTCCTTCCCCATTCAAGAAAAAAAATATAGAGCAACCTAACGTGATTTAGCTGTGGAAGACTCAATCATTCTCAAGTTTATCAATATGAATTCAGGTATGTTTTATTTACAATAATACTTAATGATTTAATATGAGTTTCTAGATTTTGGTATAGGTTTTTTGCTTATTAAAGTTTTAATCCAACAAGTGGTATCAGAGCCAACTCATGTTAAATCATTAAAGTTAATTGGTTTAATTTATTATGATAGTGCATTCTGTGTTTTCTACTAGCATTTTTTTTAGAAAACAATTGAAGAATATATATACAATGCACTAAAGAATTTGGATTGCATACTGCATGTTTGTTGACCACGTTTTTGTTTTGTTGTTTTTTTTTTTTCACTAAAAATCAAGGCAATCATAGATTTATCTATTACTGCTTTGTATTTTTTTGAAGATTAAACAATATATAGTAACAGAAGCTACATGACAAACAACTGAAGGATATATGACTATATATATATATATATTTTTAACAGTAGCCCCAGATTCTAGTTGGGTTCTTAAAGCAAGAATATATATATATATATATTTATATTGTTAATTGGCAAGTTGTCTCGCATGTAATTCAATGGAATATTAAGATATGTATGTCTATTGTTTATTCAAATAATGACCGGCTCAAAGGAAGATTGTTATTTGGCCAAATAATAGGTATACTTGTGGTAATAAATATGTGACGATTATTAGGTTTTCCATTTGAGCAATAAATCGGTCCAAAGAAAGGTTTATTGTTTAACCGGATTAATTGTCAATATTTGATTACTGCACGGAGAGTACCATTTACAGTTGATATTTTTGTCCAAAGACTAAATGTCAATGTTGTGCTAGGTAACTTGTTTTAGGGCCCACCATTATGGAAATTATTTAATCATATCATGTATAAATTAATTAATTAATTATTCTTATATTATGACATGATTATTAATTATGAGCTTGTATTTGATTTTGTTCTCAAATTCAGTTACTACTCCTACTTCAACAATATCTATCAATATCAATTCCATTCCTGTGTTTAATGGCACGAACTTCAAAAATTTGAAAGAGAACGTTATAATTGTTCTCGGTTGCATGGATCTTGACCTTGCTCTTCGGGAAGAACGATCTGCAGCTTTTAATGAGAATAGTTCTACTGATGAAAAGATGAGCTTGGAGAAGTGGGATCGTTCTAATCGCATGAGTCTTATAATCATAAAACGTTCAATTCTGGAAACTTTTCGGGACTCTATGTCTGAAGAGAAAAATGCTAAGTAGTTCCTTGAGGAAATAAAACAACGTTCTGCAAAAAACGAAGAGGTTGAAACAAGTATCCTTTTGGCTAACCTTGTTTCAATGAAGTATAAAGGAAAAGGGAATATGAGGGAGTATATCATAAAGATGTCTCATATCGCTTCCAAGCTAAAGGCACTAAAGTTATAGCTGTCTGAGGACTTGCTGGTGCACTTAGTTTTTATTTCTTTTCATGCATAATATAGTCAGTTTAAAGTGAGTTATAACACTCTAAAGGACAAATGGACTCTTAATGAGCTCACATCTCACTGTGTGCAAAAAGAGGAAAGATTAAAGTGAGAAGGTCTTGAAAGTGCTTACTTAGCAACCATCTCTAAGGACAAGAAAAGGAAAAGAGGAAAAGAAGCTACAGTTGGGACATCACAGCATAAGGTGCAAAAAAAACAGGATGAAGAGTTTACATGTTACTTTTGCAAGAAAGCTGGACACATAAAGAAAGAATGTCCTAAGTACGCCAATTGGTGTGTCAAGAAAGGTACGTTTCTCAATTTGGTTTGTTCTGAAGTTAATTTAGCTTTTGTACCTAAACACACTTGGTGGATAGATTCTGGTGCTACTACTCACATAAGTGTGTCTATGCAGGGTTACTTGTGGAGCCGAAAGCCAAGTGATGCTGAAAGATTCATCTACGTGGGTGATGGCAAAACAGTTGTAGTAGAGGCTATAGGAACTTTTAGGTTATTATTAAAGACTGGTCAATTTTTGAATTTGGAAGAGACTTATGTAGTACTGTCATTTAGACGGAATTTGGTTTCAATTTCTATTTTGGACAAATTTGGTTATTCTTGTTCATTTGGAAATAATAAATTTAGTCTTTTTTAATATTCAAATCTTATTAGTACTGGTTCTTTATCTTTGCATGATAACCTATATTTGCTGGATACAATTGCCTCAATTAATGAAACCTTGCATACAATTCATGAGATACAAAACGAAAATTAACTGATAGGGATTCTGTCATACTATGACACAAGCGTTTAGGTCATATCTCTAAACAGAGAATTCCAAGACTTGTGTTTGACGAAATTCTTGATCCCCTTGATTTAACAGATTTTCAAGTCTGTATTGAGTGTATAAAAGGGAAATAGACAAACATTAGGAGATTAGGTGCTAACAGTTGTTCTGATGTCTTAGAACTAATACATACTGATATTTGCAGATCGTTTCCTATAGTCTCTTGGAATGGTCAACAATATTTTATTACGTTCATAGACGATTATTCAAGATATGGGTACCTATATTTGATACATGAGAAGTCTCAATCCATAGATGTATTTAAGGCCCATTCAAAGCTGAAGTTGAAAATCAATTTGACAAGAAAATTAAGGTTATCAAATCTGACCGTGGTGGTGAATACTATGGTAGATATGATGGATCTGGTGAACAACGTCTAGGACCTTTTGCGAAATTCTTAGAGGAATGCGGTATCATCCTGTAATACATAATGCCAAGTGAACCTAGCATGAATGATGTTGCTGAGAGACGAAATAGAATGCTTAAGAACATGGTAAGAAGTATGATAAATCATTCTTCTTTACCAGAATCCCTCTGGGAGAAGCACTAAAGACTGCAGTATATATCCTCAACAGAGTTCCGAGCAAAGCGGTAGCTAAAACCCCTTATGAATTATGGATAGACAAGAAGTCTAGTATTAAGCATTTACACATTTTGGGTTGTCCAGCTGAGACAAGGCCTTACAAGCCAAATGAAAAAGAACTGGACTCAAGAACTGTAAGTTGCTACTTTGTTGGGTACTTTGAATGGTCAAGGGGTTTTAAGTTCTACAATCTTACTACTAGAACGTTTTTTGAGATGGAAAATGCAAGATTTCTTGAGGAAGTTGAGTTTGTGGGGGGACATAAGGTTAAAGACATTATCTTTGAAGAGCAATTTCTTTCTCTTCCTACTATTGCTATTGATAATGATAAGACTTTTATTCTTGACATTGTTCAAAATGTACTTCTGGAATATCAAGACAAAGTAGAAAAGCTCCCTATGCAAAATGAAGAAATTATACCTGTAGTGTAAACTCAACAACCTCAAGAGAATATACTATTGAGACGATCTACTAGAGAAAGGAGAAGTGCGATTCCAGATGACTATGTCATTTTTCTCCAAGAACATAAGGTTGATATAGGAGTGGTGGAAGATGATCCAATCAACTTCCATCAAGCCAAACAAAGTTCTAATTCTCAAAAGTGGATTAATGCCATGAATGATGAGATGAAATCCACGAAGGACAATGATGTTTGGGATCTCATTGAATTGCTTAAATGTGCGAAACCCATTGGTTGCAAATGGATATTTAAGACCAAAAGGGATTCAAAAGGCAATATTGAGAGTAGAGGTGGGCAAAAAAACCAGACCGAACCAAACCAGCCCGGTCTGAATCGAAAAATTGATTTTTTTTCAATTTTTTGGTTCGGTTTAGTTGTATTTTTAAAAAAAACCGAAAATTTTCGATTCGGTTTGGTATTGACTCAAAAAAACCGAACCAAACTTTAAAAAAAAGAGGGGTAGTATATAAGGGTCAAACCCTAACAATTTTTCGTTGTTTTTCATTTTTTCTCATTGTGACTCACAGACTTTGCCGACAGCCTCTACACCATTCTTCTTCGTTCATCAGGTAATCTCCTTCATTCTTCTTCCTCTTGAGTCTTGATTCTTCTTCTTCTTAATCCTTGTTCTCACCCATTCTTTTTTATTCTTTGTCTCTCAGATCTGTCTCTCGCCTTCAAAGCTGACACCATGGTAAATCACTAAATCTCTTTAAGTTTTAAGTTTCTTCTTAGATCAAAATGTTTTTTGTTGGGGTTGTTGTTTGCATGTATACATAATCACCGTAATACATATAGTAGTTGTTCTTCATGTTGTTTGTTTTAGTTAATTGTGTTGCTTTTCCTTCTCAATAATGTTGCCGCTGCTGAAGTGTGTAACTGCTTGTGTTTCCTTTGTTTGATCATTTTGATTTTTAAGGTTAAATGGTGGGTTGGTCCTACTGCTTTCCATTTGCTGGCTATGTTGCAATGTGCTGGATAGGTTATCTGCTTGGGGATGGATCTTCCAAGCTGCCATATTTGTTATGAGTCAGACAATTAATTAGACACCTAATTAGATTTGTCTGATGAAGTTATTTTGTATCTCAATGTCCTTGAATCTTTGTCATTGATCATGTTCATTGCATTTTTGTGGTAAAAAAATTGTCACACATATATGCACACATTATCATATACAAAATCTTGAAAGACTTTTTCCCTTTTGCCACCAGGCCCACCACTGTTATTTTATTGTGTAGTTGTTGCACCCTTCTTGTGCTGTCTCTGTTATGTCAAACTTGGTATGCAGGACACTCCATCCTTCAGAATAAAAAAAAAAAAAAAAACATTTTCACTTTGCAGCACATCTAAGAAAATACAATTTCACTTTGCAACACATCCAATACATGCAACATAATAAATTGGTTGGACATCAACAAAAAGAGAGGATTACTTCATATGCAACATAATAAATTGGTTGGACATCATCAAACTTTTTCGTTTTATTTATTTAATTGTTTGTTTTGTTTAAGCTTTGGTTGTTATTTGTATGTGTATATAGTCAAGATTTGGTGGTGCTCAATCAAATGTGTTTCTATTTTGTTTTATTTTTATTTTTAAAAGATCTATTACTATTTTGTTTTATTTAATTGTTTGGTTTGTTTATATTCTATTCTATGCCAAATGTGTGTTCCATTCAACGTTTTTTGTTTTATTTGTTTAATTATTTGTATTATTTAAGCTTCAATTGTTGTTTGTATATGTAAAAATGTTTATTAATTTTTCATTTCAGTTTTTGTTGATTTCATATTTTCATTATTGAAATTTCAGTAGCTTTTTTTTTTTTTTTTTTTTTGTAAAAAATCTACTCTCATGACCTATGTTTTGTTGACTGAGTTTGTGCTTGTACTTGTAGTGAATTTATATAGATGGATGCTGATGAAAGTGTTGAGTATGATTAATATGAATCTATGTTTGGTGGTGGTGATGGTAATTGTGATGATGTGGTTTCTAAGTGTAACACTCCCTACCCGCCTTTTCACCAGACGACTCCAAGGGGCGCTACAATCATATCTCTTTTTACAAAATCTTTAATTATAAAATCATATATTCATTTATTTCACATCAAAATACGAATTTCAAAATCAATTTACAAAACTTTATTTTACGTGGAAAAACTGACGGAGTTTCCTCTGAAATTCAGACTTTCCTAATGTGTTACAAGTCATTATATTCATATCCAAAGCATTTCTTCCACAAACATATTCAACAACTGGAACCAAACTCCGTTTGGCTCATCATTTTCCATATACACAACATTATCTCAAAATATATACACAACTTGATTTTCTTTACCAAAAACAACATTTTAAATCCAAATATATCCATATATGCGCATGAATACAATTTAAAACTTTTATATACAAAACAAAAGATAATATATATGTACCCAAAAATGAATATGGAAGGATAGATGTGACTGTCTCAGCTCACTATAGATGTGCTTTCTCTTCAATCTTCGCCCTCCTTATGCAATCTACTACCTACGTGCGGAAATTCCAATGCGATAAGCATATTTGCTTAGTGGGTGTACACCAAACTCAATATTTATATTTTAACACAATCAATTTATAAAATTGATAACAAAATATCACAATTTATCAATAATTCAATTTAATATCCAAAAGAAATTAAAAACGATACATTAATCAAAAATAATTCTCATAATAACTTTCAATGCCCCTAGTAAACACAAGCACGAAACCATGGATTGGTAGTCGGGTTTTTCGGCATCGGACACTCGGTGACTACCCGCCGGACTATCATATAATCATGTATATTCGGGGCTGGACACTCGGTGCCTCACAACCTCCGAATTCACTGTAACTTTTCATAATCGGTCGGTACAGACTCAAACGTCGCAGTACTGCTCTATGACCCTTATTGGCATGCCACTCCAATCCCCATCTATCTGTGTCAAAGCTTACTAGGGCTTGAATAACAATTTATTTTCAAAATTCGTTGGGTTGGTTTCGTTTAAACTTTTGGTTTCTAATTAGTTTTCAAATAGAAATCTGACAGCATAATAGCTGCGTTTCGGAGGTTTCCAAAAAACCTGAAAATATGCAATAACACATCTAAATATCTCGTCAATCCAACCCAATTTTGTTTTTCCATAATCACACAAATCAATTTTCAAATTCATCATTTCGTTTTTGTCATAACCATATAAATTCATCAATTATCACAATTCAAAATAATATATTTCATCAGACATATATCAAAATATTCACAAACAATATTTCAAAGCATCAAAGTATTCAAAAATCGAAAATATTCTATTTATAAAAGCGAATTGAATAAAGTGCACACCAACCTTATTTACCACTTTTTGATTTCGATTTATTCTTCAACGGTAGCTCACACTTTCTCCTTTCCTTTTCTCTGGCTTCCTTGAGCTACCTCACCTTCTGGATTTTCAAAAATACATGGATACTCAATAAAAGCTCATTCCATAAGTTAAAATGCATGATTTACTATTCCTAATGGATCCAAATATTTTCAAATCTCACCAACCAAAAATCGTCAATCTCAAACCCAAACAACTCACCCCTATTCCTTTTCGCATTAACGTCGTTTTGAACTAGTTTTGGGGTGGTTTTGGACTGATTTTGGTGAAAGATCTAAGCTGGTTTCGGGTTATTTTTCTTCCTCTTTCTTCTCCTCTCTTTCTCTCTATCTTCCTCTCTCGGTTCCGCCGCGATTTGTGGCTGATTTTGCCGTCGATCGACATCATTTCTGCAGCTGGTTCTGCACGCATCTGGTTCCACTTCGTTTCAGCTCGGTTCTGCACACGTGGAAGACTACTTTCGACTTCGGTTAAGCTCGATCTTAGGTGTGTTCGGCGTCAGGTTCTACAGGCGTTGGACAGCAACTTCTTCCTATCTGATCAGGGTTGTTCACGCGGCGGTTCTACTCTGTTTTGGCGTCACGCGTGCGTTCAGTTTTTGCCATCGATCTACTCTGCTTCAGGTTGGTTCACGGGCTAGCTGGCGCGGTCGACGATCGTCGGTCGGAGGTGGCTGGTCGGCTCCGGCGTCGGCAACTTCTTCTCTTCTTTCTTCTTTTCTTCTTCTTTCTTCTTTTCTTTTTCTTTTCTGGTTTGCAACAATGTCTTTGGTTTCTATTTTTGATTTGTTTGAAAGTCAAATAAATATTTTTGGCTTCTATTTTGCTCCCCAACAAATCCTATAATACCAATTTCATCCCTTAAAAATTTCATTCTCATGCCTTAGATTTTATCTATATTTTACTATGACCATACAAATCAAATCTTATCTTCAATTTAATCCCTCATCTCATTAATCATAATAATAATAACAATACTATTCATGCATATAAAATTAGGGATGTTACAACTCTTTGGTACATTTCAAAATGCCAAAGTAAGTTTCAAAATGAGCTATTTTGTTTATATGATTCACAATCATATTTCGGAAGAAATTTTATAACTATTTATGACTTTGTATGAAATTTACGTTTACTAAATTTTATTAAAGGTTTCATGTATTCTTTATGTGCCAAATCTATTACTTTGCCATGCTATGTTTGAGATTTCCGTTTGAATGATTAAGTAATAAAGTTTTATTTTAATGTTTTATGAAGGTATTTTGTAAAAAGGAAATGATATGGTTATGAAATTATAAGCACTCATTGAGCTTAATTAAGCTCACTCTTTTCCCGTTTTATTTCAAAAACCTCCTTAGGTATGAGCGTAGACGACCAAGGCACGAGATCTCCTCCATTGAAATAGGTGGGTATAGACTTGACGAATGCTTCCTTTGCATGATTATTTTGCATGACCTGGAAAAGTTAAACGCCACTTATTTTGTTACATTTCATCTTATGCTTTAGTGGCTTTTGAAACAAATTCTTGTATTTTTATATCTTTTGGAGTGTATAAAGTTTTATGAATTTCATTTGGATTATGAAAATTATGTATTTTTCTAAGTAAATTTCTTATTAATTTTAATTATGACCTTTGGCCTATGGTCAATGTTTTCTATGATTACTAAATCATGTGATTTTATATGGTATGAAAATGTGGTTATGCTTTGGAATTCTATATGATTTCTTTTGAGTGGAAATGGAGAGAAAATTTGAAAGTATGTATGTGGAAGTAGTTGGGTTGAAAAATGAAAATAGTTTAAAGTGTATTTTACTTTGTAGGAATTTTGGAAATATTAAAATTATAGTCGTTATGCCGTAAAAATTTCATTTGAAAAAAAAAAATCCAACTCATTCTAGTTTTATAAGTAAGGAAAGAGTTTAAGAGTTCGCTCCATGGATTTCTGTTGGCCCAATCAATAGGGGTTAGATGGATTCCGTTGGGGCCCCAGACAGAGCTTTTCGGATGTTAGTATGATATGATCTGGATTGGGTCTTGTCACACATTGAGTTTATTTCATTCAAATTTTTCATACTTAATGACTTTGGCATTTTACCAAACACCTAATCTACAACATTTTTCATTTACAATTAACTCAAATCAAACTTAGGGCTTCTCCTATATAAACCTTAGCTTATCAAACTTTAATAGCTCCATGTAATCTACTCTTACTTTAGAGCTCTTAAAGTTCAACTTATAACATACATAAAAACTCTCATCAAAATCCAACTCAAACATCAACACAACATCATTCAAACAAATTCAAAGTTGATGAACTAACCTCTGTTTGCTTTGTTTTTGGCTCTATGCTTGATTCTCTAGCTTGGATTAATTTGAACTCTTGATTTGAAACTCAAAAAGTGCTTGAAATCAACTTGATTCCCTTGATCTATGCATTGGCCGAACACTCTCCCCTTTCTCTTTATCACTCTCGGTTTTGTGGCGTGAAATGGCTAAGTGTTTGAAACACTTCTTCCTTTTATACTTCTAACTTTCTCTAAATGATAGTCATGTCTTTGGAAATTTTGATTTGTGCCCTTGAACTTTGGCTTAATTCTATCTTGACCCCAAATATGAAACTTACTTCTAATTAGTCCCTTATCATACTAACTTATAAGGACTTAAAGGGAATTGATCATTTTACCCTTCTATTTATTCATTTATGCTACAATTCGGGTTCAATCAATTTCTAAAAATCCTCTACATTCTTGGACAGTTTCATTAATCACTTAGAACCTCAAAACATCACTTAATACTAGTATTAGGGAAGCCATAAATAAAATTGAAGGCTTACAATTTCACCCCTCCTTATAAAAATTTCGTTCTCAAAATTTAAATTTCATTCTCAAAATTGAAGCCATCTGTCCTTTGCAGTTTAATTTATGTCCTAGAATCACCTTAACAATTATTCACACCATATATGATATACACATGCCCAGAAATTATAAATCAAATTGCAAACTAAGAGTTGTGGAGATTAGCTCATAAATAATCCATGACAGAAGAAAGGATTAGGATGGCCTCTTGCTAGCTTGCTTTCAGTTGTCTGATGTCCCTACCTCTCACTGTTTGTCTGACGTCCCTACCTCTCACTTTTTGTCTGCAAGCAGGTGTTGACTTCGTCTACCATATAAGTCAACCACAAATTACAGATTTTGTATCCTTCAATAATTCTGGATTTTTTATTTTTCTTCTTTATCTTTGCATTTGATGGGGAAACATACATGTATACGTTTATAACATTGCCACTATGAACTAAGATTATGTGTTCGTGAACATATACATAGCTGGCAACTGACAGGACTGAATCTGGTTAGGATATAATATTATATACGATATATGATTTATCCACTCCATATATAACATACACATGCCCAGAAATTATGAATCAAATTGTACACTAAGAGTTGTGGAGATTAGCTCATAAATAATCCATGACAGAAGAAAGGATTAGGATGGCCTCTTGCTAGCTTCCTTTCAGTTTTGTCTGACGTCCCTACCTCTCACTTTTTGTCTCAAGCAGGTGTTGACTTGGTCTACCATATAAGTCAACCACAAACTACAGATTTTGTATCCTTCAATAATTCTAGATTTTTTATTCTTCTTCTTCATCTTTGCATTTGACGTCGAAACATACATGTATACATTTATGACAATGCCACTATGAACTAATATTATGTGTTCGTGAATATATACATAGCTGGCAACTGACAGGACTGAATCTGGTTAGGATATAATATTGTTTAGAATAATGATTGTTTTTATAATAGCATTTTGTTTAGAATAATGATTTTTTTGTTTGTTTGTTTGTTAATACGTTGATTCAATTTTACATTTTCAGATTTCATCTATATATTTCTTTGTTTTCTTTTAATTTTTTTTCTGGTATGGTTGCAACTCTGTGTTAATTAGATAACAATCATGCAGTATTATCTTTGTGCAAACATTATTAAATGGATTCATAATACTCTTAACGATTCTCACACTCTCAATACCTTGCTAATGATACTAAACATACAAATGCTAGTGACTCACTTAATCCTCAATATGTCTATAACTCCTCTTAATTCTACCCACAAATCTCTATGTCATAAGCTAACCAAGTTGGTCTATTGAATCTACCGTTGCAGCTCAATTTTGCCTTTAATCCAATGAATGTTCCATATCACTCTCATGTTCACCAACAATTTGGATATGAATTCTCATTTCAAGATCTATTAAATGCTTCCAAATTTCCATTTGACACTCAGGTGGTTAAATTGGTCATTTTATTGACTTAAAAAGTATTAAAAAATCTAGTTAAAAATATTAAAATCAATTTAAAAAACAAAAGTCAAAAACATCACAGGCAACCAAATAAAACAATTATTAACTTCATTTACAAACAGTTGAAAGATCACGTAAACAAAATTTGCAAAAATTCAATTGAACTGAGTAGTAGGGAATTCAAACGTGAGGTGCAAGAAGTTAATGAAGCTTTGATTAGTAGATTATAATATTAGGTTGGTACAATGTATTTTGAACCGCATATGGTAAAGTCAATATTTTATTATTAAATCACATTAGACACTGATCAAAGTTAATATTGGAGCAAATGATCATTTTTTAATATCAAATTACATGGAACATTGATCGAAGAGAGTTTTTTTAATAGAATAATTTAGATTACATATAAATATATTTTATTAAAATAAAGTATATGCCCTTTCATAGTTGCAAAAACTTCAAATACTTAGATTATTTGTTATAAAAAAAATTAAGCAGCATCGTTGATCTTACATATTCATTTATTTTTACAATAAAAAATTTGTTATTAAACAATAAAAAATCAATTACGTTTACACTTTAATTATTTCATAACATATGATATAAAAATTAATATAAATTAAATCATACATATATATATATAGTAATTCTACCATTAGTGACTCTTAACTTTTAAAAGTTAAAATGAATCAATCAAATTCATCCATTATATATACATACAGTTGTTAAACAAAATTTCTTCTATACCATATTGATAATAATATTCTCATGTTACTATTTAACTTGAATTGACTCTTTGAGTTTTTAAAGAAGTAGATTTGGTTTGATTAGAAGCCAGTTTGTTTGTTTTGTTTTATTTTTTTATTATTATTTTTTTTTAAATGATAACAAAAGGGAAAAATTTGAAAGATTTTTTTCATCTCTAGTATTAATTATACAACCATTGCATTTTTTTGGTTTTTCTTTTCCTTAGCAATACAGATTGTGTTCAGGTTCTTAATTAACCTAAAACTTCTAAGCTCTTGTGTAAATCCGTACAAATTAAATGAAAGAATTGCTCTTTTTTCTTTTTAACAAAAGAATTGATTTTTATGATTGAACAGTATATGTATTTATGAAGAACATGGCTTTTTATGGTCTTACCAACTTCAACCAAATAAAAAGTCATAGGGAACCTACTCACCACTTGTGTTATTAATTAATGTTTAAATAATATAATAATACATTCGACTCATAGAATTAAAATTCTTTAATAAGTGTTTAAATTATTATAAATTATTTCCATCGTTAAAACAATTATTAACTTCCTTGACAAACAATTGGAAGATGATGTAACTTGCAAAAATTCAATTGAACTGGTTAGTAGTGAATTCAAACGTGAGGTGTGAGAAGTTAATGAAGCTTTGATTAGTAGATTATAATATTAGGTAGGGTAAATGTATTTTGAACAACATATGGTAAATAATTTTATTATTAAGTCACATTAGACATTGATCAAAGTTGATGTTGGACTAAATGATTGTTTTTTATTATCAAGTCACAGTAGACATTGATCAAAATGAATATTTTTAGAGAATAATTAAGATTACATGTATATATAAATTATTAATATTATAAATACCCATGTATAGTTGCAAAAAGTTCAAATACCTAGATTATGTGTTATAAAAAATTAAGTAGCATCGTTGTTCTTACCTGTTCATTTATTTTTATAATAAAGAATTGATCATTAAACAATAAAAAATAAAATTCGTTTGATATGTACACTTTAACTATTTCATAACTTATGACATAAAAATTAATATAAATTAAATCATACATACATACATACATACATACATACATATATAACTGGCTTCTAATCAAACCAAATCTACTTTTTAAAAAGCTCACAAAGTCAATTCAAATTAAATTATAACATGAGAATATTATCAACATGGTTTATAGAAGAAATTTTGTTTAACAACTATATATCTATATATACTTCAAAAAAATTAACTATATATATAAAAAGATAACACAAGGAAAATATTTCAAAAATTTTTTATCACTGGTACTAATTATATACCCGCGGTATGTTTTTCGTTTTCTTTGCAATACGGATTGTATTCAAGTTCTTTATTATTAACCAAATAAAACTTCTAATCTCCTGTGCAAATCCTCACAAATTAAATAAAAGAATTGCTCTTTATGATTGAATGGTGTACGTATTTATGAAGAACATGGCTTCTTAATTACGGTCTTACCAACCTCAACCGTAATTTGTGCACAGAAAATTAATTTAAGCCCTAATTATATTTTGTGCTTTCTATTTATAGTATGGTCAATCAGTAACATAATATTCTTCCTGTCATATTATTAAACGTTTTGAACTCTTGCATATCAATTATTAAAACGATAAAAAAAAGGTCCATAAGGACCAATTATTTTAAACATTAATAAATATATAAATCTGTGCAAATATATGTTTTTAATTTATGAAATTAAAATATGAATTATACAAAAGTGGAAGCTACCTGGAAATGCTTGACCTTCTACCTGCTACGGCTCGGACTTGAAACTTCAACGTTGTAATCCACTGATATGATCAAATTAGCCAACAAACAAACTTAAAAATATCACGATTTCTTATGGATGAATAGACAAGGTTATGGGGAAAATTACGGAAATGATTTGTAAACAAGAAAACATTTTCGCAAATAAGTCTAATTTATTAATTTAAAAAAATAAGTTAGGAAACAAGTTTTCAAAAATTTTCTTAAAAACTAGGATTGAATTCAATCAAGAATAACCACATTGAATTTAATATTAATCTTTTTTGAGGAAAAATTTAATATTAGATTGTACTTGTTGAATTTGCTTGCTTTAATTGGATGTTCTACCAATCAATCTTCCGCTCTACCACAAAGTTAATTATCCTCGGAGTGTAGCCACTATTATTGAATTATTGAATTATGAAAATCCCAACAAAACTAAAAAAATAATCAAACCCTAAAAAAAAAGTAAATAGAGATTACTAGGAGAATACACATTTATTCAAAATAGGAAACTAGGTGGCTGAATGGCCACCCTGTGCCTTGGATGGCCATTTGGCCACCCCACATGTGATCCTAAGGAAGCCAAAGCCACCTTGGCACTTGTATGTGGCCATTCGCCCACCTTGCATATATGCATGGAGGGTTTGCTAATCCCATGCATTGGGATGCTAAAACCATTAAAATATGAGTGACGATATTTGCACCCCTTCAAAATCGTATGTGTATCCCTAATTTTTTATATTTTCAAAATTCTAATAGTACCCGTAAAGTGGGTCATTAATATTTTTTTCAAAATATATTATCAATTTTAACAATTTATTTTTTTAAAGTGGAAGTTACACATGGTATCAGAGCTGTGGTAGAGATCAATCATGGCAGAAATGAGTTCACAGAGAGGCAATGGCTCCAATTTATCTCAGATGATGAAATCACAGGTGAATCCTCTTGCTTCAAATCTGAATTTCAAGCTCCCGATAAAACTCGATAGAAACAATTACAATTTTTGGAAATTGCAAGTATTGCCTGTGATTAGGGCATTTGATTTAGAGGATTATGTGCTTTATCCAAAGCTAGCACCACCAAAATATATTAGTGTTAGGACTAGTGAATCTGCAGAAGTAAAACAAGTAGTGAATGAAGATTTCGTGACTTGGAAAAAGACTGACCAATTGATAGTATGCTGGTTGTTTTCAACCTTGAGTGAAGCTATTTTTGGTCAAGTCACACACTGCACTACAGCGTATGAAATCTGGTCCACTTTAGAGAGGTTGTATGCACAGCAATCCAAGGCTAGAATTCTTCAGATTAAGACAGAATTGCATGGAACTAAGAAAGGTGCTATGTCTATAAACGATTATGTGATGAAAATTAAGAATCTTGGAGAGAGTCTTGCTATTGCTGGATTGTTGTTGTCAGATGAAGCTCTGATACCATGTGAAAATGAAAGCAAAACTGTGAAACTAAAACAATAACAAAAATGAAATCAACAAGAACCCAAGCAGAAGAAAAAGAAGTCAAGAGCGTTTCATTGATCACAAAATATGCGTGTGTAACTAACTAAATGCAATACAGAGAACATTGCCTTATATAGGTAGTTAGCTGGATGTCCAGCTTGGCAACATCAATGGACAGAAAACATAGATAATGAATGGCTAGGATGAGCTACTGGGCTTTAAGAACTCTGTCTAACATGAAGTGCATGACCTTCTACCTGCTATGGCTCGGAACACAAGCAAATAATGTTAACACAAGTGACGTCTTCAAAACAAGGAATGGAGCATATTCTCCCTGAAAATCTGACTTAATTTTAATAGAATGAACTTACCAGCTTATGTGGCATAGATCCATCTCCCCATGTTCATTTATCATTTATTTCAATTCCTATCAATTCTTATTATATTAATATATTGTCGTTGGAAATTACCAGCAAAGATCCTATTTGCAGAATTAGGGTCTCTTGTTTCGAGGTTTGACCTCAGAACAATCTCTTCTGTGAACCCAAACCGTTCAAGAAAACTATCACACGTCATAACCACGTCAGGATTAGGGCTTGTTTAGTGTTTGTGAACTGTGTACTTGTGTTTATAGTATGTGCTCTCCATTTCTTTATAAATAGAGTTGCTATCTCTAACTCTTGAAAGATAAAAAGACAGAAACACTAAACTGAGATTTGATATTTCAATCAAGAGGGAGAGAGAGATCATATGGGGTCTGTATCAAATGGTCCACCAACACAGCAAGTTAACGAGACAACTCCTCCTGACATCTTCCAACGTGTTCATGGTGCACCAACAACAAGAATGCAGAATCCTGGGGTTTTACCGGATAACCATCATCAGTCTGTTTTCTACAGTGGACAGCGTCATGTAAGCGGTGGATCTGCCTCCAGCGGTGCAACTGCTACAACTCTCACTCCCCAGAATGTCTTCCATCGTGATACAAAGTGAAGAAGCAGGTTATATAGTTGTTGAATATTTGATTATCTCGATCGTTTCTACTATATATAAAAAATGTTATATGGTTAGTGTTTGCCTTTGGATTATATTTGTTTTCTTTCATGTTTTCAGTTTAATGTAATATCTTATCCTATAAATAGGCTTGTGTTGTTTCTTTTATATTTTACAAGATTCGGTATTGGATGTACTTGCATGTTTTAATTTCTTTCTTGTGAAGCAGTAATAAGATTTTCTCACTCTCTGTTTGTCCCTCTCTTTTGCTTTTCTCTCCCATACACCTTATTCTCTCTGTCTCTTTCCCTCTCTAGCATATCAAATGCCTTAAAGTGGGTTTGTTTTTTATTTATTTATTTTTTTTTTTTTGAGGTATTGGGATGAGCCCAGATGACAATTGAGATTAAATTGGGAAGACTCTAGTGGCACAGTTAGGATAAACGGCTTCCATAAAACTAGGAGCCACCCACACCTGGGTGTGGGAGAAAATTCCACCTTTTATTCTTTGAAAGTGGGGTGTCGAACCTTGGACAACACCAAGACTGGCTTTGTGTGCTTATCCTCTGCACTCCAAGGCCAATGACAAGTGGATTTGTTATTATTCATAATATAATTCGAAATATCATATATGGTATATAAGCAATATTCATGCAAATGAAGTTATTGGTATTAGCAAGTTGTTTTTCCGGCAGATCACCAAGCAGTGTATTACTATGATCTGGCAACATGTGTTTGTGAACAAAATAAAAGACGATCCTTTTAAAATAATTTTACTATGCGGGAAAGACGAAACACTTTTTAAGTGCTATATTATTCATAGAATATTCAAGAAGTCAATCTTAAAGTACAACCTTCGTGATGAAACAAGCGCAACCATTAAAGTATTAATTAATAGATATCATGATTTCAAGAAAGTTAAATCAACAGTGGTCCTGCTGTTGGGAAGCTGAAATTGAATTCAGATGTGGCAGTTAAGGCAGGGAAGAATTTTTGTAGGAGTTGGGGTAGCTATACGAGATCATTCAGGCTTTGTTTGAGCTGCTCTTGCTAAAATTGTGAAAGGGAACTTTTCACCTCAAGTGGGAGAGCTGTTAGCTCTTAGAGAAGGACTTCTCCTAGCTCGACGACTCGATCTTCCAATAGAGGAGATTAAAGTAGATGCTGTAAATATTGTTAGTACATTAAATTCAGATGTATCTTTTGTGATGGGGCCGAGTTTTTGATAGGGGATATTAAATCTCTTGGTGGTTTGGTTGGTTTACAGAGAAGTCAAGCCATTTCCAGAAATGAAAACCGTCTGACTCACAAACTTACCAAATTTGCGTTTTCATCTTTGGTGGCCCGATCATTGCTGGTTATCGGTGCGTGTAAATATAATCTTTCCAAGCTTTCGGGTTCTTAATGAAGGAATTTTCTAAAGAAAAAAATGAAAAAATCAAAAGTGGTCCTACAGAAATAGGAAAAAAAAAAAAATCAATTCAATGACTAACAATTGTTGCTACTTGTACTTTCAATACTATGGAAATATTTTTGTCTTTTTAGTGTCTTGCTTGATATTATATGATTTTATAGCGTTTAATTAAATAGCATAAAGTTAATTTCATTTTGAACGTAAATTAAATATGGTTAATTATTGTATAACTTTTTATACAATATTATAGAATAATACAAAAACCTTTTCAAAATGCGATAAGTATGAAAACTACGATAGAAGGAAGCTACATGTGGAGGAGGAGGACCTCCACATGTTTGAGACATCCGAAAGAATATAATTTTTATATATTAATTAGATTTCCATGGATGATTTACATTTTTTTTTTCTTATGTGAACTCAACTGTTACCGCATTAATTACATTAAAAAAATGTAATTAATCCAGATCGTTATTTGACTTTTTTGATCAAATCTAGAGGCTACATGTGTCACACTTCGAAAATTGAAATTAAAATTTTCGTAATGAAAATTTGAGTCTAAAAAAGTGAGAAAAATGGAGTCATGAAAACCTCAAAGGGGTCACCACACGTTATATGGAAGACCGTGGAGGTGGATACTACAGATGACTATTTTAAAATTTTCACCACACGTCATGAAAAATGTAGAGGACTTCTTCCACGCCAATGTGAAAGCTATGTTGATCCAAATCGTTCTTGACTATTTTGATCAAATCTACGGGCTGCAGACACCTGTCAAAATTTTGAAAATTGAAATCCAAAATAGTGAAAATTTGAGTCTAAGTTCAAAGTGAGAAAATGGAATCATGAAGCCTCTAAGGGGTCACCACACGTCATATAGAAGACCGTGGAGGTTACTTGGTATGGTGTATAAAGGACCAAGCTGAACAAGCCAACACCAAGTCTTTTTTTATTGAATATAAATCACAGATGCAGTTAATATTCAGTATAAGACATTGATGCAACCTTTCAACATTGGAAAAATGCGGCAATCGATAACTAATTTAGTTTATAAGTTTCACATTATAGTATAATAATTACCTGTATATGATTAAATTCTCTTAAGATAGACCTAAAAGAGTTACCTTGACTTTCCAAAAAAAAAGAAATCTAAAAGAAATCTAGCATCTATAATTTACCTTTAAATACATATTTCTGGACGTACTATATTAACTTTACCGCATATTTTGTCTTTAAAATTGTGTTTTCCTTTTTTCAGCACGTATTAAATATATGTATTCGTGTCTAAATGCGTTGAAAAAATTAACCAATAGTTAAATAGTCAACTTGCCACCAAAGCAAAATCAAAGTTATCCTTCAAGTCTCAAGAAATTGGATATGTAACTGCCCTAGGACGACAATGACGAGTATTTAGACGAGAATTAGACGGTGAGATTATGATGAACTTGTTAGCGTTTTTGGGTAGCATTATCACCTGAAAAGCAGAATAAACCATTTGCAGCAATGACTTCAAATAATGTCTGAACTTTGACGGTCAACAAAGCCAACAATTCTAGAGAAAGAAATTCAAAGAGTAAAAAAGTCTGAAGCATTTGTATTTTAGGGCTCTCTATATCTTTAGAATCCATTTCGAACTATTTTTGTGATTGGAAGAAAAGGGCGACACTGCTCTCAAGTTGCATAAACTTAGCATTTGTTTGAGATCATGAAATTTTGAGTAATTCCAGTTTGATTGAGAAACAGATTACTGCACACATAATATATGCATACACCATAATATATGTTTTGTTTTTTGACACTATATATGTTCGTAAATTAAAAAATCAACAATATAAATTAAATAAAAATGGAAGCTACCAGGACATGACTTTTCACACACTATGACTTGGGTTCGTAACTTCGGGCCATAAGGTAGTTGAATAGTTTAAGTTACCTAACAAACAGATTGATAAATATTACAACTTTCTAGCTAGTGTTGAATATTTTTGTCCATATGAACCCTAATGGACAAGGAAGATGTATCGTGAATGAATTAAAAAAACCAATAATGAACTATTTCTTAACAAAGCCACAACAGTTGAGATTATTTTATATATTATATATATATATACACATCATTCCTTAAATCCCATAGGTTGATTCTATCGAATCTGATCCATTTTTTCATTGAGCGAAGGGTACGAAATAAATCGGATTGATTTTTTGATCACAAGGACTATGTGAAATCTTCAGTTTTTTCCTCTTTCTCTATCCCTATCCCATAGGTTCAATATCGAGAATCTAAATTATTTGATTAATCTCTTAAGAGTAATATTAGACTTTTCAAATTTTTTGTCAAAATTTATATCCAAATAAAATTATGTTGAAATTATGTTGTATATCTTTGAAACTATACAGATTTCTTCAAGATTTGCTACAATATATAGCATCATTGATATAACCTTTGGTACCATTTAATAACACAAACATGGTTCTTCCAAAGCCTTTAATTAAATCTTCTCCACTTTTATTTTGATGTGAAAGGCCAAAAAGGTCCACTTTACAATGGTAAAATTCGTTTTTACCCAAATTCATTAAAAAAAAATCCTATAATTTTTAACAAGATAAGATGCTTAGCCATTATTTTAAATTTTAAATTACTATTTAGATTAATCTAAAGAATTATGTCTACCATACATACACTTCTTTATATAAATAATTCTTTACATTTTATAATCTATAAACTTAGAATGCATTACTTTGACAAAGATAATATTAGATTATAATACTAGATGATGTATCTTATTTTAAATATGAAAATAACATTAGATATGAAATAAATATTCATCGAAAATACCATGCTTTTGGGCATAATTTCCAACACAAGAAAGGTGATTGAATAAATAATAAAAAGAAACAATAACAATGAATTATCGATAATTAACATCATCACGACGGTGGAGATTGTATTTAACAACTATACATCATTTTCAATATTAATTAATTATATGTATATCGATTGGTTATTAATTTATTATTCTACAAAAGCAAACAGCAATGTTTGACATGTCAAACATGTTAAAGATGATGATGATATTTGAATGAAATTGTTTAAATATGCAAAACAACAGAGGAAATTAAAAAATTCTAGAAAATAAAAATTTGTTTTTACCAACTTTTTTAAAAAATTAGTTTTTGACTCCTCAAATAAATTAATTATAGCCTATACCTAAATTATCCAAATTTCCCCTGCATACCTTATTCTTCTCTTTCATTGTTCATGGTATGAAATATTTGACTTATTTTATTGATTGTTTAAGTTTTGTTGAGATTTTTTTAACTTCCTTTTTGCGATTTTTCGATTTGTTGGTGTTTTGAACGTTGGGTAGAGTTAGATTTTCTTGGATTTTGCTTGAAAATTGAGATTTTTGGTGAGATACAACAATGAAGATGACGACCGGATTTATTAAGTTTTGTGGCTTTAGGTTTTGTGACCTTATAAAACCCGATATCGAGTTAAAATTCCATGTTTTTTAAATTTTAATATAAGTGTAGTTTGGTAAATTTTAATTTAGAATTGTAATAATTTGTTTGAGAGGTTAAAAATAAATTTTCATAAAAAAAAATAAAAAAGAATTTTTTTTTTTTTAATTTTTAGATAAAAGTGAATTTGACCCATGTATATTTAAGATAAAATTGATTTTGATTTTGTGTAAAAATTAAGATTGAGTTCCAAAATTTATTTGTATTAATCTACCATAAATTAACACTGTTTAGAATTTGTTTGGAACTGTAACAAGTTGTTTCCTAGAAGTTACAGCCATGTATTATAATGTCCGTTTTACTCCATGTAAATGCTGCAATATATGTTTTGCAGTTTGAAAATTAAAATTTAATTAAACAAGGATGGAAGCTACAAGGAAATGACCCTGTAAGATGTGTGTATATATATATAGAACAATTTAGAGATAAATAATTTTTTTCCATTTAATAAATACTTTAAATGTTCTTTTTTTTTTTTTTTTTTGAACTTAAAATACTTAAAACGTTGAGGAACAAACAAACAAATAAAGTTTACGCAAGTCACGTCTTCAAAACAAGCAATGGGAAAATCTGACTTTTTGATTTAATAGAATTAACTTACCAGCTTAGGTGGCATAAATGCATCTCCCTTAGTTTCTGTTAATTCGTATTATATTAATATCTTGTCGTTGGAAATTACAAGCAAAGGTCCTGTTTTCAGAATTAGGGCTTCTTATTTCGAGATTTGACAGTCAAAGAACGATATCTTCTGTGAATCCAAACCGTAGAAGAAAACTATTACGCGTCGTAGCCGCGTACATGCAGCATTAGGGCTTGTTTGGTGTTAGTGAACTGTGTACAGGATCTGGCAGCATGTGTTTGTACAGAATCGATGAACAAAACGAAAAGAAGATCCTTTTAAAATAATTTTAATATGCGGGACAGGAAAAAGCACTTTTAAAGTACTATATTATTCATAGAATACTCAAGAAGTCAATCTTAAAGCACAACATTCGTGATGAAACAAGATACAACTTGGTGCGCATCCATTAAAGTATTAATAGATATCATGATTTCAAGAAAGTTAAATCAAAAGTGGATCTACTGAAATAGAAGGAAAAAATCGATTCATTTACTAAGAATTGTTGCTACTTGTACCTCCAATACTATGGAAGTGTTTTTGCCTTTTGAATGTCTTGACATTATATGATTTTACAGCGTTCAATTAAATACAGTTAATTTGGTTTTGAATGCAAATTAAATACAGTTGATTATTAATTTTATAATTTTTTGTACAATATTTTATAATAATACAAAAAAAAAAAAAAAAACTTTTCAAAATGCGATAAGTATGAAAACTACAATTGAGGAAGCTACTGTGATGGAGGAAGACCTCTTCGACGCTTTGGCTTGGACTTCAAGCTACATGTGGGATTAATATATATTTCTAACCTGACATATATACCTATTAATAAATTATATGCACTTAAAACAAAAATTTTGTTTTTTTAAAAGAACAAACAATAACATTTTTAATTGATAATGGTAATTTAAATGAAATAAGAAACAAAAAGCCATGGATCTAATCTTAAAGCTTTAAATTCCCAAGAAGGATAACTTTGGTGAGACAGTGTGTAGTACTAGTTGTAATGTTTCTCCTGGCAACAATTTTTAACTTTTTTTTTTTATCAAATAAATGAGGGTAACTCTGTGAGAGACTCTCACAATTTCCGAGTCATATCTCCCTTCGACTGACGATCACTCCTCTTTTCACGTTGGACTATCATTCATTTCAAATAATGTTGATCTTTTTTTATTTTTATTTTTTAAATTTAACTAATGTTGATCTTATTGTATACTAGTATGGAAACTTTTGTGGTTGAAAGTTAGAAAATCAAAAAATAACTTGAAATAAAATTGAGAAGAGGACTCGTAGCTTGCAGGCTTAAACAGGGCAGGGACCCGTTATTTTGAGAAAATCTTCCATGATAGTTGGCATATCATGTGTGATATTTCAATAAGAATGTGACACATAATATTTTACTTTCATAAAAAATTAATGTTAGTCTCTTTCTTTATTTATGAGAAAATTTTAATTTAAAAAATTAGATCACGTATCACATTATTATTGGAAAATCACATCAATATTAATTTTTTATGGAAGATAAATGTCACGAATTATATTATTATTGAAATGTCACACCAACATTAGTATGACACGCCAACTAAGCTTCTCATAAAATATTTTCTTCGTAATTTTATGTTTGACACCGGACGGAATATAATTTTTGTATATATTAATTAAAATTCCATGGATGATTTTTTTTATTTCTTATGTGAATCCCAAGTGGTACTGCGTTAATTATATTAAAAAAATGTAACAACCAAGCTTGGTTCGGTGAGATGTTTTGTTTTGTTTTTTGTTTTTTGTTTTGGCATTTGTCAAATCGGTGCTCTCCACTTCTCTTATAAATAGCTGCCATCTCAACTTCGAGTTGTCACAAGAAAAACACTAAATTGAGATTAGATATTCCTATCAGCAGAGACATCATGTGGTTTGGATCAAAAGATTCGAAGAAGAAGCAAGTTAATGATGATGATAAAACAACTCCTAAGGGCATCTTCCATCACATTCCTGGTGCTTCAACGGCAAGAAGGGTTCAAGGTGATCCTCCTAGGGTTTCACCAGATGTTGATGGTCAGTCCGTTTTCTTCCATGGTGGACGGCCTCAAGCAGGTGATGAATCCGCCTCTAGTGGTGCAACTGCTTCTACAAGTCATACTCCCCAAGAGGTCTTTCATCGTCAAGTAACAAGAAAGTCATCGGGTCCATCTTCAAGCAAGAAAAGTGAAGAGAAGTAGATTCATTGGGGATGTTGGAAACCATATATTGCTAGACATGTACGAAACTATTTTCATTTTCATGTTATATGTTGGAATTAAGCCTTTGCTTTCCATTAAAGAGAATTAAAACTATTTTATTTGCTTTTTAATATAGTATCTGTGTCTGGTTTATTTGCCTATTTTAATTTCTTTCTTTTAAGTTGATTGTCTCATTTTGTTTCTTTCTGACGCAAATCTGGTTCTCTCTCAAATCTGAGTCTCCTCTGTCTATCATGTGTAATTAATTATTTTCTCACTTTCATGAATTTGATTGATTTGTTCTAACTTTTTAAAATTAAGAGATATTAATAATAAAATTACTACATATATATATTAATGCAATATTATATAAAATAAGTTTCTTATAATTTAGGGATATTATCAAAATACCCCTGAAAAAGAAATTTTTTTATATTAAAAAATGAAGTTTAGTGATATTATTTTTCATTTTAGAGAGATTTTTTGGTTTTTTTTTATAATTTATAATTATAGTTGACATATTACTATAAAACATTGACATATATTAAGATCAAATATAAATAAAAATGAAATTATTAGTATTAGAAATGTATATTACATATATGTATAGTCTTTCTATTATAAGAACTAACTAATTTTAATGATATCATTTTCAATATTATGATACATTAATTATATATAAATAATTAATATAAAGTATTAATTATGAAAAAAATTAATACATTAATAATTTATAATATTAAAATTGATATTATTAAAATTAACATGTATCTGACTAAAATTTGTTGACGAAATCAAAAGAGGACCCTACCCTTTAAAATATTTTATAAGAAGTTGAAAAAACGTAACACTTCCAGAAGTAACAAAGTATTCATTATATTTTCCAATAGTCAAACTAACAGTACAGGATCATCACGTAAAATGTTTCTCTAAGTGGGGACAAGACAAAATAGAAGTTTCATTATATATTCCGAGAGTCAAACTAGAAGTACAGTGTTTCTAAAAAAATAAATAAATAAAAAATAAAAGTACAGCATTCATGATGATCCAATTTCAACTTGGTGCTCTAAAGGTTAATCGATGGGGGAAATACATGTATGGCGCTGACCTTTTATATAAATGTGCAAATCATCTTAGTTTGTCAGAAAAGACACTTTAGGACCTTTAGCATTAGTTGACTAAATTAGATTTAATGGTTCGATCACCCTTTTAGAATGAAAAGATATTACTTACGAATTATTATAATTCAACATTATTAATTAATCTATTAATAAATGATGAAGTAACCTTAGGAAAATGAAGAAATCTTAAAAACTATAAAGAGCACTAAAGTGGCGATCAACCCTGTCATGGCTTTAAAGTATATTTTGAGATAAATTGAGATGGTTTGCATAAGTGTGCAAACAACAGGGCCCTGCATGTATTTTTTTCTTACTCTTGTCTCCATGGGTCTAAATTTAAAAACAAGAAAAACAAAATGATTAATTCTTCTAGTAGCAATTGATGCTATTAATAATTACGAACAATACTTCTGGAAAAGTATTTGGCACTTTAGGATCTTGACATTGTATAATATATATATTTTCAAAT
The DNA here is from genome assembly GCA_021234005.1 of Nephelium lappaceum. Classification (NCBI taxonomy): domain Eukaryota; kingdom Viridiplantae; phylum Streptophyta; class Magnoliopsida; order Sapindales; family Sapindaceae; genus Nephelium; species Nephelium lappaceum. The sequence continues at coordinate 5,764,218 of CM038010.1, read as the reverse complement.
TGTTGTAAATGATCTTGTCTTGACTCATGGTTGCAATTGGTGCTATTAATAATTACAAACAGTACTTTTGGAAGAGTATTTGCCACTTTAATAAATTGTTGACTCATGTAGGTCTTATTATACTGTAATTTGGAATGAAATAAAAAAATTTTCGAAGGATGAATATCTAAAATTTATGTTTTGACCTGATTTGTGCCGGTGACATCAATTGTTTTGACCTAATTTGATTGGGGTTAATTGAGAAATGACCATTATGCTTATCTATATATATATATATATATATATTGGATCCCACGTGTAGAGGACTTCTTCCACGCCATAAAAAATGTATCCATGGATCTAATGTGAAAGCTATAATTCTTTAATATCAAATGGAAGAGAGACAGGAGGAAGGGAAGGATTTGGTGAGATTAGGAGAGTTTTGGTGAGATGTGTAGTTATACCTTGTAAAAATTCCACCCAGATTTGATCTGGATCGTTACTTGACTTTTTTTTATTTTATTTTATTTTTTATTATCAAATCTAGGGGCTGGACACCTTAAAATTTTGAAAATTGAAATCCAAACTTTCGTAATGAAAATTTGAGTCTAAGTTTAGAGTGAGAAAATGAAGTCATGAAAGCCTCAAAGTCTTTTTTAATTGAATATCACTCACAGATGCAGTTAATATTCAGCATAAGACATTCATGCAACCTTTTAACGTTGAAAAAATGTGATAATCGATAACTAACTTACATTATTTTATAATTTTTTTGACATATATAATTTTCACATTATAATTTAATAATTAACAGTATAAGATTAAATGTTCTTAAGATAGACATCAAAGAGTTACCTTGACTTCCAAAAAATTATGACCTAAAAGAAATCTAGCATTTATAATTTACCTCTAATACATATTTCTGGATGTACTATATTAACTTTATCACCACATATTTTTGTTTTAAAATTGTTTTTTTTTTTTTTTTCAGTACGTATTAAATGTATCTTTGTACTAGTTTCTACAAGAAATAGACGGTGAGATTACAATGAACTTGTTAGGGTTCTTGGGTAGCCAACTATTCTAGAGAAAGAAATTCAAGAGTAAAAATGTCTTGAATTTTAGCTTACAATTAGTGAATCACTTAAACTTGGATGAGCTCCTTTATTCATATAAGAGGTTGAGTCATGAGTGTCACAATTACACTTAAAAGTTTTTACACATGTCAAATTGAGTGTTGGACATTGCTGCGTATGTCTAGTTAGTCGTCTTTCCACATAATAACATCCCTTCTTATGGCAATTTTTAGTTTAATTTAAAGGATCAAATGGTTCACATGAACAAATATTTGCATTTAAGGGGCTCTTCGAACTTATTATAATCCATTTCAAATTATTTGATAATGGATCATGTTTGTGAATAATTAGACATAACAAGATTAACTTGTATATTTCTTCCAAAAAAAAAAAAGATTAACTTGTATATATTAATATATTTAGTGATTCGAAGAAAAGGGTGGTATTGTTCTCAAGTTGCATAAAGTTAGCATTTGTTTGAGACGAAATTTTTTTTTTTTTTTTTGAGATAAAAAGAATAGTATTAAGAGCCCACCAAATATGGAAATATACAATTGATATTGACACGAAATTTTGATGAGATGAAATTTTGAGTAATTCCAATTTGATCAAGAAACAAATTATTGCACATATAATATATGCGTACACACCGTATGTTTGGTTTTTTTGACAATACATATGTTTTTAAATTAAAACATTAACAACATAAGTTAAATAAAAATGGAAGCTACCAGGAAATGACCTTTTGCACACTATGGCTTGGGCTTGTACGTAACTTCAAACCATAAGGTAGTTTAATAAGTTTAAGTTACCTAACATACGGACTGGTAAATATGACAACTTTCTAGAGTTGAAATAATTTTCTCTCTTCTAACCTTAATGGACAAGGAAGATGTATCATGCATGAATGAATAAAAAGAACAATAATGAACTTTTATTAATTAACAAAGATTATTTTAATATATATATATATATATAATCTCAACTATTGTGATATTTTAATTAATAGTTTATTATTGTTTTTTTTAATTCCATATAGAAAGAGAATCCGAATTCTTTAACTAATCTCTTAAAAGTAATTCTAGGGTTTCCAAATTTTTTATTCAAATTCATGCTTAAATGAGATTGTTTGCGAGTTGCTAATATCATATTAATTATTACATCACTCATTATTCATAAGATATTGATAACCCACATACCACGGTTGTGGATTTGGATAATAAATTTAAAAAGTCTAGCATTACTCTTGTTGCTCATCTCTTAATAGATAGCCATAAATGATTTTCTAATAATTATATACCGTTTGATCAATTGTTAACTTGTTATACATTATGGGTAAGGTTATTAAATAAGATTTTTTAATAACAACATTTTGATTGATTATAAGATTCTTTAATAATAATCCTTAGAAGCAATACAATAGTTGTTATTGAAGAATCTTATTAGATAACCTTACCCATTTGAGTAAGACAGTCAAATCCATTATATAGAGAGAATCTAACTTGACTAATCTATCGTATAGAGAGAATCTAACTTACTTGACCAATCTCTTAAATAGCTATAAATGATCAATTTTATAATAATTAAATATTGTTTAATTAATGATTAACTTGTTATACAATATCTTTCAGTAAAATAAAGATCCATTCAAATTGCAACAAGTATGAAGCAACATTTGATGGTTTGACCTAATTTAAATATCCCATATTTGTGAATTTATTAGGTTGATTATAGTAATATTAAACGTCGAATGAAAGATGTGGAAGCTACATGTTGAAGACCTCTTCCATTCTCTAGCTTGATCCTTAAGCTACATGTAGGATTTCATAATTCCTATCAGACATATATACCTACTACTAAATTAATTATCTGCATACAAACCAATAACTTATTAATTGATACAAACATTTCACAAAATAATAATAATAATAATAAAATGTCAATAGCATGATAATTAAATAGAGATTACATAAAATTAAAAAATTAATTAGGATGTATTTTAAAATTATAAAAAGTTTTAGGAATTAGGAGAGTTAATATATTTAAATTGGATTAGGATATTTTAGGCACTAGAAAAGTGGAGCATTAAATAAAGCACATGAATTTGTTGAAGTAGTTATTAATATTGAATTTCATCATTAAAATTATAATCATAAAATGAAAAAATAATGAATAAAAATTCTGAGGCCTTCAATATTGTGGTATCTTACCTAGAATTTTAAATGCAATTAAAAAAAAAAAAATCCAAGGCTCTCATCCTAAAGCTTTATAAACAAAGGAAGGAGAGATTTGGTGAGATCATGATGCGTTGTTGTAATGTTTAACCCAGAATTATTCATTGACTTTTTAAACAAATAAAACAGGATTTAGGTCATAAGATTGGAATCCAAACCTTGGAAAATGAGATTTTCAGAATGTATATTAAAGTTGAGGGAAAAACAAAAAAAGAGAAACTTGAAATAATCAAGTACGGATAGAAGATTGTAAAAGTGACTTGCTAAGGTTTATAAATAACTAATTTGGAGAAGTCAATCAAGTCTTGCAGGGAATAACTCATAGATGTGCTAATATTCAGCATAAGACAATAATCAAACGTTTGACATTGAAATACTGTCGGGAATCCATATCTATATGGTTTTATTTTGTCTATGAATGATAACCATGAATGAACATTAAATTATAGAAAGAGAGTTTTGAAGAAATTAGGGTTGAATATATCATATTAAAAAAAAAAGTATCTATATTAAAATAATCATTAATCTCAACTAACTTTTTCTCTTGGTCTAACTACTATTTTTAAAGCTACATTAGTCCCACGGTGAATCTGTGGGACAAGTGAATTCGAAGTCATACACAAGGAGTTGACCAAGGCTCACATGTTTATGTTTTGGGTAAACACAAGTATGCAAGACCATAAATTCATAATGTCTAATCTAGTTCGGTGCACTAATTACCAGCTTACAATGTACATATTCTCTTAAAATGAAATTAGAAGAAATTAAGTAATTCAATGAATTGGAATGGCATTATTAATTAATTAGGTGATTCTGAGTTTGTTACAGTTTATTTTATTTGAATATGAATAAATTGGCCGGACATGAAGCATGGTTTGACAATATAGTGGTGGTGCATCAAGAGTATAATTGTGAAGGAGACAGCTTCAGCACCACCCAAACACCCTAAAGAAAAATGGTTGATGTTTACAATTATGTTTACAATTGTACACACAAATCACAAGAAAATTAAAAATTAATATTTTATATTAAATGAGTTATAATTATAAATTATAATTTTTAAAATAATCTTCTCTTTTTTTGAACAAAAAATGGGTCTTCTTATATTCACATTGTAAAACTGTACACAGACAAAAGCCCCATTTCAGTGAACCCTCATTACAACGAAAACACACTAGTAGACAAGGTTATAATTGTTATTCAAGGTTGCTGCATTCCAGCAACCATCACTCCTGTGAAATATAGACCAAAAAGCGAAGTTACGGGCCAAGCAATACCTACAGTGCGAAACCACCTGACAGTTCTGAACTCCGAAACTTCAACTTCTTGAAACATGACTTTGATATCACGGATAACAGTGCCAACCTCTGATCGCCATTCCCTTTCCATATTTAACGCTGCTACCACAGTGGGAGAATCCACCTCCACTTGCAATACTTGTAACCTGATATTCCTAGCAAACTGTAATTTGGAATGAAATAAAATTTTTTTCGAAGGATGAATATCTAAAATTTATGTTTTGACCTGATTTGTGCCGGTGACATCAATTGTTTTGACCTAATTTGATTGGGGCTAATTGAGAAACGACCATTATGCTTATCTATATATATATATATATATTGGATCCCACGTGTAGAGGACTTCTTCCACGCCACACAAAATGTATCCATGGATCTAATGTGAAAGCTATAATCCTTTAATATCAAATGGAAGAGAGACAGAAGGAAGGGAAGGATTTGGTGAGATTAGGAGAGAGTTTTGGTAAGATGTGCAGTTGTACCTTGTAAAAGTTCCACCCGGCTTTGATCTACATCGTTACTTGACTTTTCTTTTTTTTTTTTTAAATCAAATCTAGGGCCTGGACACGTCAAAATTTTGAAAATTGAAATCCAAACTTTCGTAATGAAAATTTGAGTTTAAGTTTAAAGTGAGAAAATGAAGTCATGAAAGCCTCAAAGTCTTTTGTTATTGAATATTACTAACAGATGCAGTTAATATTCAGCATAAGACATTCATGCAACCTTTTAAGGTTGAAAAAATGTGATAATCGATAACAAACTTACATTATTTTATAATTTTTTTGGCATATATAATTTTCACATTATAATTTAATAATTAACAGTATTCGATTAAATGTTCTTAAGATAGACCTTAAAGAGTTACCTTGACTTCCAAAAAATTATGGCCTAAAAGAAATCTAGCATCTATAATTTACCTATAATACATATTTCTGGACGTACTATATTAACTTTACCACCACATATTTTAGTTTTAAAATTGTTTTTTTTTTTTTCAGTACGTATTAAATTTATGTATCTTTGTATTAATTTCTACAAGAATTAGACGGTGAGTTTATAATGAACTTGTTAGGGTTCTTGGGTAGCCAACTATTCTAGAGAAAGAAATTCAAGAGTAAAAAAGTCTTCAATTTTAGCTTACAATTAGAGAATGACTTAAACTTGGATGAGCTCCTTTATTCATATAAGAGGTTGAGTCATGAGTGTCACGATTATACTTAAAAGTTTTTACACATGTCAAATTGAGTGTTGGACATTGCTGCGTATGTCTAGTTAGTCGTCTTTCCACATAATAACATCCCTTCTTACGGCAATTTTTAGCTTAATTTAAAGGATCAAATGGTTCACATGGACAATTGTCTAGATCGGTGGGATTAGATGACTTAATCACATGATATTGAGTGCTTCTTGGACAATATTTGCATTTAAGGGGTTCTACGAACTTATTATAATCCATTTCAAACTATTTGATAATGGGTCATGTTTGTAAATAATTAGACAAAACAAAATTAACTTGTAGATTTCTTCAAAAAAAAAATATATATTAACTTATATATTAAAATATTTTCGTGATTCGAAGAAAAGGGTGTTATTGTTCTCAAGTTGCATACAGTTAGCATTTGTTTGAGACGAAATTTTGATGAGATGAAATTTTGAGTAATTCCAATTTGATCAAGAAACATATTATTGCACACATGATATATGCGTACACACCATGTGTTTTGTTTTTTTGACAGTACATATGATCTTAAATTAAAACATTAACAATATAAATTAAATAAAAATGGAACCTACCAGGAACACTATGGCTTGGGTTTGTACGTAACTTCAAGCCATAAGGTAGTTTAATAAGTTTAAGTTACAAACAGACTGGTAAATATTACAACTTTCTAGGGTTGAAATAATTGTCTTTCTACTAACCTTAATAGACAAGAAAGATGTATCATGCATGAATGAATTAAAAGAACAATAATGAACTTTTATTAATTAACAAAGTCACAATAGTTGAGATTATTTTATTTATATATATATATATATATATATAACCTCAACTATTCTGATTGTTTAATTAATAGTTTATTATTGTTTTTTTAATTCCATATAAAGAGAATCTGAATTCTTTGACTAATCTCTTAAAAGTAATTTTAGACTTTCCAAATTTTTTATTCAAATTCATGTTCAAATGAGATTGCATGTAAGTTGCTAGCATCATATTAGTTATTACATCACTCATGATTTATAAGATATTGATAATTCACATGCCATAATTATGAATTTGGATAAGAAATTTAAAAAGTCTAGCATTACTCCTATTACTCATCTCTTAATAAATAGCCATAAATGATTTTATAATAATTATATACCAATTAATTAATTGTTAACTTGTTATACATTATGGGTATGGTTATCCAATAAAATTTTTCAATAACCACTTTTTAATTGATTGTAAGATTATTCAATAACAATTCTTGGAACCAATACAATAGTTATTGTTGGAGAATCTTATTGAATAACTTTACCCATTTGAGTAAGAAAGTCAAATCCATTGTATAGAGAGAATCTAAATTCTTTGACTAATCTCTTAAATAGCCATATATGATCGATTTTATAATAATTAAATACCGTTTCATTAAAGGTTAACTTGTTATACAATATCTTTCAGTAAAATAAAGATCTATTCAAATTGCAACAAGTATGAAGCAACCTTTGATTGTTTGACCTAATTTAAATATCCGATATGTGTGAATTTATTAGGTTGATTATAGTAATATTAAACATCGAATGAAAGATGTGGAAGCTACATGTTGAAGACCTCTTCCATTCTCTAGCTTGATCCTCAAGCTACATGTAGGACTTTATAATTCCTGTCAGACATATATACCTACTACTGAATTAATTTTCTGCATACAAACCAATAACTTATTAATTGATACAAACACTTCACAAAAAAAAAATAATAATAGATGTTAATAGCATGATAATTAAATAGAGATTACATAAAATTAAAAAATTAATTAGGATGTATTTTAAAGTTATAAAAAGTTTTAGGAATTAGGAGAGTTAATATATTTAAATTGGATTAGAATATTTTAGGCACTAGAAAAGTGGAGAATTAAATAAAGCACATGAATTTGTTGGAGTTACTAATATTGAATTTCATCATCAAAATTATAATCATAAAATCAAAAAATAATTAATTAAAATTCTAAGGCCTTCAATATTGCGGTGTCTTACCTAGAATTTTAAAAGCAAAAAAAAAAAAAAAAAAAAAAAAAAAAAAAATCCAAGGATCTCATCCTAAAGCTTTATAAACGAAGGAAGGAGAGATTTGGTGAGATCATGATGTGTAGTTGTAATGTTTAACCCAGAATTATTCATTGACTTTTTAAACAAATAAAACAGGATTTAGGTCATAAGATTGGAATCCAAACCTTGGAAAATGAGATTTTCAGGATGTATATTAAAGTTAAGAAAAAAAAAAAAAGAAGAGAAACTTGAAATAATCAAGTACGGATAGAAGATCGTAAAAGTGACTTGCTAAGGTTTATAAACAACTAATTTGGAGAAGTCAATCAAGTCTTGTTGGGTGTAACTCATAGATGTGCTAATATTCAGCATAAGACAATAATCAAACGTTTGACATTGAAATACTGTCGGGAATCCATATCTATATGGTTTGTTTTGTCTATGAATGATGACCATGAATGAACATTAAATTATAGAAAGAGAGATTCGATGAAATTGGGGTTGAATATATCATATTAAAAAAAAAAAAGTATCTATATTAAAATAATCATTAATCTCAACTAACTTTCTCTCTTGGTCTAACTACTATTTTTAAAGCTACATTAGTCCCACGGTGAATCTATGAGACAAGTGAATTCGATGTCATACACAAGGAGTTGACCGAGGCTCACATGTTTATCTTTTGGGTAAAAATTACTAGCTTACAATGTACATATTCTCTTAAAATGAAATTAGAAGAAGTTAAGTGATTCAATGAATTGGAATGGCATTATTAATTAATTAGGTGATTCTGAGTTTGTTACAGTTTATTTTATTTGAATATGGATAAATTGGCCGGACATGAAGCATGGTTTGACAATATAGTGGTGGTGCATCAAGAGTATAATTGTTAATGAGACAGCTTTAGCACCCAAACACTCTAAAGAAAAACGGTTGGTTGATGTTTACAATTACGTTTACAATTGTATATATAAAACACAAGAAAATTAAAAATTAATATTTTTATATTAAATGAGTTATAATTATAAATTATAATTTTTTAAAATAATCTTCTCTTTTTTTGAACAAAAAATGGGTCTTCTTATATTCACATTGTAAAACTGTACACAGACAAAAGCCCAATTTCAGAGAACCCTCATTACAACGAAAACACACTAGTAGACAAGGTTATAATTGTTGTTCAAGGTTGCTGCATTTCAGCAACCATCACTCCTGTGAAATATAGACCAAAAAGCGAAGTTACGTGCCAAGCAATACCTACAGTGCGAAACCACTGACAGTTCTGAACTCCGAAACTTCAACTTCTTGAAACATGACTTTGATATCACGGATAACAGTGCCAACCTCTGATCGCCATTCCCTTTCCATATTTAACGCTGCTACCACAGTGGGAGAATCCACCTCCACTTGCAGTACTTGTAACTTGATATTCCTAGCAAACTGTAAGCCCATCCAAATTGCCAGCAAACCCCCCATTTGTTTGGTGTAAATTTGCCCTGCTTTTGCCATAGCCACTGTCTTCATTGTAGCTCCATCTAATGATTGAGGATTTTGTAGGGATAACCTCTGAACCCCTTCTCTGGGTGGTCTAGATGACAAGGAGACTTTTGCTCTTCCAAACTCCTGATAAAGGTCCTTTACCCAGTCCACTAGTTCAGCAGCACTTCTGGTGCGTTGTTGATGGACATTCTGATTCCTGTTCACCCATATGCCCACCCCACAGAAGCATACAAAAGAGCTCAAAATCAGACTTTGTTACCTGTTTCGCAACACCACCGGCCACTTTGAGAATTGGTTGGTTTCGTTTTTGCACCAAGACTGGCCAAAATTGGGTTCGTTGCCACACATCCTCTAGCTCCTTACACCATACTAGTGCATGTTTAATCTCTTCCACCTCCTCTCCACACAATGGGCAAGTAGGACACAGTGGGATGGAAAGGTTAAACAGGTTTGAAAGAGTTGGGATAGCTTCGTTGCAAGCTCCCCAAACGAACACCTAAACTTTGGGGGGAATGTTCAATCCCCACAGATTCTTCCACCAATTTACTGCTGGCCTTGAATCTGAGCTGGTTTCTTGGACACGATCCCGCAATGCCACTTGAAATCCGCTCCTTACATTATAAATCCCATGTTTCTCAAAGTGCCATTGCCATGAGTCTTTATCATCAAAGATGCTCAACAAAATAGATAGAATTTTTGAAGTGTCCATTTTTAGAAACCAGTTGTTAATCTTTTCAGCATACCATACTCTCTCATTTGGCCTCATTAAAGCACTGACTTTCAGTTCTGATTCGAAACAGTACTGGGTGACCGGACGAAATGATTTTGGCCTGGGCATCCACGGATCCTTAAACACACAAATGGACTGGCCGTCACCCACTCTCCATCTAACCCCTTTACTCAGAAGTTCACGTCTTCATAACAAACCCTTCCAGAGATATGAGGCGCCTGGTTTTAGAGAAGCTTGCATCAATGACTCTTTTTTAAAATACTTGGCTTTCAACAATTGGTACACCAACGACTTCTGGTCCGTCAAAAGCTTCCAACTCTGGTTTGCCAAAAGGGATTGGTTGAATAAAGAGAGGTCTCTAAACCCCAAAGCACCCATTTCTTTTCGCAGGCAAAGTTTTGTCCACTTTGCCCAGCTAACTCGCCTCCTGCCATCACGTATACCCCACCAAAACTTCGCCATTATCTTGCCAGCTCATTACATAGGGTTGTTGGTAGCTTAAATATACTCATGGTATACGTTGGGACTGCCTGGACGACTGCTTTTAACAAAACCTCCTTTCCTCCCATTGAGAATAAACTACCCTTCCATCCTTGAATCTTCCTCCATACACGATCTTTTAATGCGTTGAAAGTTCTTCGTTTTGCTCTTCCACTGTTGAGGGTAGTCCTAGGTAACGATCATGAGGCGAACTACCTTGTGGACCCAGCTGCCTTTTAATTTCTTCCTGTTGCTGTACCTGCACATTCGGGCTAAACATTATATTAGATTTTTGAAGACTGACTTTTTGCCCTGAACCTTCTTCATAGATCTTCAAAATATGTTATAGCTCCTCACAATTCTCTTTCGAAGCTGTTCCAAAGACGATACCATCATCTACAAACAGCAGATGACTCACCATTAGACTACCACGGCAACAATGAAAGCCTATTAACCCATGATTCTGCTCTGCCCTCTGAATAAAACTAGAAAATACCTCTCCACAAAGGAGAAATAAATATGGAGAGAGTGGACACCCTTGTCGGATAGCCCTGGTTGGAATTACTTTCCCTCTAAGGTATCCGTTTATTACAAACTCCATCTCCACTGTGGATAAACACCCCATTATCAATTAAACCCACCTCATTGGAAATTTCATTTTAGTAAGGATTCGATGCAAGAAAGTCCATTCAACGTGGTCATATGCCTTACTCATATCTAGCTTCATTGCCATATACCCTTTCCTTCCATTATGCCTCTTATTGATTAAAAGCTATTGAAATATTATCAACGATCGACCTGCCAGGAACGAATGCACACTGGTTAATGGAGATGATACCTGGCAGTATTTTCTTGAGACGATTGGCCATTACCTTCGTGATGATTTTTTAGAGGATACTGCATAGACTAATAGGTCTATAGTTTTGAACACTTACAGGTTCTGCCTTCTTGGGGATGAGAATGATGTGTGTTTGATTGAATTGTCTGAAAGACTCCATCCACATCCTAAAATTTTTGAAAGAAAATGGCTTGAAAGCCATCCGGTCTAGGTGCTTTTAAGGGCCCCAGCTCGAAAACTGCATCCTTAACTTCAGGTGCCACGAACGGGGCTGTTAGAATTGAGATTGCACCTTCACCCAATTTAGTTAAGATCGCTTCTGTGACACGCTCCAAAGCTGCCTCTGAGGGGGATTGAGATGCAAAAATCTTTGCAAAATAGTCACAAACAACTGATGTTATGTCTTCCGAGTTATCTGCCTGTTGTCCTTTTTTATTGGCAGTGGTGGAGATGGCATTTTTCCGTGTACAAGCTGAAGCTTTTGCCTGGAAAAACTTTGAATTCCTATCACTTGCACGTAACCAATCCGGTCGAGATCGTTGCTTCCAGTACACCTCTTTTTTATCCAAAAGTTCCTCTAACTCGCATTCTACCTGCTATATTCAGCCCTCTTCCCAACTCCTTTCTGGATCATAAAGTAACGCATCCAGTTCTTGTTGCTTATGTTTAATAGTTCTACTGAGTACACCATACTTCCCTTAACTCCATTGTTTAAGTTGACCTGCACACCACCTTAACCGTTGGCATAGCTCTTCTGGTGATCCACTAATGGTTCGTTGATCCCAAACTCTTCCAACTACCGCTACACAATCATCGTCTTTTAACTAGAAGGGCTCGAAGCGAAACCTATGTTGACCGAAACCTTGTGACCTTGAGACTGAACATGGTGGATCTAGTTACAACAACACTGGACGATGATCCGAAAAGTTGAAATCCAAGTACACCACACGAGCTCTTTGGTACTCATTCCACCGAGAACCATTTGCTAAAAATCTGTCTAACCGTTCTTGTACATTAGCCTTCCCACTTCTCTTGTTTGTCCATGTAAACTTTGGTCCCCTGTGGCCTATAGCGTATAACCCGCAATCCTCCACAGCCTGTTGAAACTTAACTATACCATATGTAGATTTCTCTGAGCCACCTTGCTTCTCATCAAAACGTAAAAGCTCGTTGAAGTCGCCACTACATAACAAAGGCAATTGATTAACATTACTAAGTCGTCGAAGTAATTCCCAAAGATCTTTCCTAAGACTTGGATACAGACTGCCATACACCCCTGAGAACCGCCAAAGCTTTCCCTCTGCAGTTTTGATATTTACATCGATGTGATATTGTAAGTAGGACTTGAACCATAATCGACCATTCTTCCCGCCACAAAAAAGATAACCCCTTACTTCTACCATTAGCCTGTATATGTAGACCTCCTTCATTCCCTAATCGATATTTTAAAAATTCAGCATTCTTAGTAGTTAACTTGGTTTCACATAGAAAAACCAAGTGTAGGGAATAATTTTTAATAACTCTTTTCAAGGCTCTAAATGTGCGAGGATTCCCCAATCCTCGCATATTTCAGCATAAGATATTCATGGTGCCCAACGGGCCTGAAGGTCAGGTGCCGCCAATACATTGAACAGGATCACAACCAACACTTGTTTCTTCTTCTTTATACCTAGCTCTGTCCCTTCTGGTTGCTTGTCCTTCCTCTTTCTACTCTGATATGCTACAAGATCAAGAGATTCTTCATGAGTTGGGGACGAAAGGGTTCTGCTATCAGAAGCTGAACAAGCTGCACGTTTCTAGTTTCTGACTTTTGGAGACAAAGCCCCCACTTGGTTGGAAAGATTCCCCTGGTGGAGCTTCTGCCATTTGGTTGCACCTACATTTTGGTCCTTCCTGAGTAGCCACATGTTCCTCCCCTTCAGGTGCCACCTTGGCCTCTTGTGCGGGTCCCATTGTCAGTGCTTTCTGACATGTCCATGATCCTGACTTGTCTCCCCTACAGCCATAATTTGAAGCCCAGTCCCCATTTGTTGTTGCATAGAATTACAAACATTATCATGCACCATGCAGTCTCCTATAGTTGTCTGCCCTAACTTATCTCTCCTACCTTCAATTATCAAACTCATTTAATTGAAGCTTCACTTCTCTTGTGAGAGGTTTGATAACATCAACCTTTACCTTGACTTTGATGGATTGCCCTTTGTATTCCTCTGTTTCCTCTGATGAGTCATCCACCTCTCCTACCTATTCCCCAATTTGAATAACGATCCGTCGAGTCATACAGGTCAGGGGAATATTATGCGCTTATACCCAGAAGTCTGTTTGTTGAAAAGATAAAGATGACAGTTCCTCGATCCCCCAAGGGTTCTCTAAGATGAGCAAGCTTTTATCAAAGTGCCAGGGGCCCCTTGTCCATGCCATATCCCTTTCCGATACTCTCTCAAACCTGAACATAAACATATTGTCTCCTACCATTTCCACCACGAGCTTACCCCTTATGTTCCATACTTGGCCCAACACTTTCTTAAGAGCTTCACGATTCACCTTGCTCTTTGTCATCACATTCCCAACTAAACACTTTTCCATTTCCAACTTACCTTCCGCTTGCTCTTCCTTAGTAACAATCACTTCTGGCATAGTTTCATCATCCAGAGTGAGCGCTTTGCATAGTTTTACGAGCTCATCTGCATCCATAACCACTCTGTTCTATTTAACAAAAGGTAGAAAGTGTGATGTCTGGAAGGAAGAGAATATACAAGAGATGGAAGCTTAGGGTTCAGAGTGTTGTTTTCAACTCTCTATTTACTCGGTTCTTGAATCTTCTACGAGTAACTTCCATGAAGGAAGAGACTCCACAGCGACAGCTACCTCCACTGTTCCCAAGGGAAGAGAGAGTAAAAAACCTACTTTTTTTAAAATAATCTTCCATGGGATGTATTTACAAAAAAGAGTGTGTATCCAATTTTAATGAGGTGCGAAATATTGTGACTTTTAATTGTTTTGTTAGGTTTAGATCAACCCTCAGCTGTGTCAAGGGTGGGCTTGCCCACATGGATTTCAATGGCCCAGTAAACCTTTTAGTTGTCCTCTTTCAATTTTATTAAAGGTAAATTATACAAATCCTCCGAGATTAGGTCTAATGCCGATTGGTGAATTTTTTTAATCAAAATTGCACAAACTTTCCCTACATTTCCATCATATTCAACCATTCCTAGATTTCCATCCCATTTTCAGCCTTTCCAGATCCTTCATCTTTAAACAAATCTAGACACAATAAAAAAAAAAAAAAAAAACAGTTCCTTTTCTTCCATCAATATAGAAAACAACACCCTCAAATCAATATCAAGAACTACACCGACAAAAGAATTCAAGCTTTAAATTTTCAAAAAGAAATTAGATTAAAAAAAAAAAACATGAAGAAACATGCTCTACCAGAAAGATAGAGCAAATTGTTCAATCTAGATTTTTCATTAAGCGAGAGCAACCTCCGTCTTAAATGAAGCTGCTTCATCTAAGATGAAGCCAATTTCCATCTAAGATAGATTCAACTTTATCTCCTAAATGAAGGTCATTTAACTTTTTAAGAATTTTTGTTTTTTCGTTTTTCTTTTTGTTTTGTTTTTTTTTTAATTTATGTTTCTTTTATAAAAAAAAATAATAATAATTTACTTTACATTTTAATCTCACCTTTATATTATTTTGTTTAATGTTGAAGATAGGGTGTGGTGTATGAAAAAGATTTGATCACATTCGTCTATTTTCTAAAATTAATTTACGAAATGTTACATAATCTCCCTTGAGATTTGGCATAATAGCATAAAAATGACGATGTTCGGAGAACTCACACTGATCTCCCCTGAGGTTCCAAAAACTCAATACAAAGCTCTCATGTCTTCAAATAACCATTAATAAGTAGTCGTTAAGTGCCATTGGGTAAGAGTAAAATCATCAAAAGACATTGTGTCGTATAAAATATATAATATATTTTAATTTAATTAAAAAACAAAAAAAAAATTCTTTTCAAAAAAATTAAGAAATTAAAAACAAAAAAACAAAGAGTCCTCATGAGAGATTAGGATGGATACCAATTCTAGTTTCCTATGATGGAGACCAAATTTTGGTATCCAAAAATAAAGACTAGAAAGTCGGTCTCCATCGCCGGAGATTAGCTGATCTTTAGTGAAGACGAAGTCTCCAATGTCATTGGAGACACGAAGTTCCATTGTTGGAGACCATCTGGTCTCTATTGTCCTAGACCAGTTCTCCAATGTTCGTCTTCATTGTCGAACAAATTTTGGTTTTAATTTTTTAATTAAATTAAAAAATATATTATACCAATTTTAAATTTACACAAAAAATAAAATGCTGACTTTAAATTTGATTTGAAGGGTATTTCCATCCTTTTGTATCTTTAACCATTTATTGTGAGGATTTAACAGTGGTTGACTAATTGCAAGAAAAGTTCATGTTGAGTTTTTTAAACCTTAGGGGAGGTCAGTATGAGTACTCAAACATTGTCATTTTTGTGCAATTGTACCAAACCATAAGGGAGTTTGTGCAATTTACCCATTAATTGAAGTTATTAAGTATTACATAAATAATTTTAAAAGGAAAAATGATATAGTTTTACCCGTTTTTCCTTTACTACTAACCATCATTCACTAACTATAGGAGAGATATATGAAATTTTGATTAAAAGGCTACACTAGATATAGTTAGGTCTAAATTTAGGGTTTTATGCAATTTCCGCTTTTATGAAATTTTAATCATTCGTAAGCGTGGCCCTCCAAGCTTAAGGGCCTTAATAGTTAAGTCTAGGTCACCTTATCATAGGGATTAGATCTGGGTTGGTCTTGGGCCTCACTTATTTGATATGCAACTTGTCTAAAGTGTTTGTAAAAATTTGAAAGGAATTTGATGAAGAGTGGCTATAGTTATGTCTGTCTAAAATTAGATGTACATCTCAATTATATATATATATATATATATGAGTTCAAATGAAAATTATATATATATACATATTTTAAAATTCAAGTATTACTCTTAAATGAAACTATTAAAAGGATTAGAATAATTAAAAATACGTATCATTGATCCTATTAATACAAATATTAATATTTTGAATATGTATTTTACGTTTTATTAAAATTTTAAATATTTATTAATTTTAAATTTTAAATTGTGGTTATTTAAATTAAAAAATATCAAAATATGACTTTTAAAAGTAGTAAACCATTAAATTCAATCAAAAAATTAAAATAAAAATTAGAACAAAAAGGTTAATAGTTGCACTCAAAGGAGGGCCCCCTGGCTTTTGATTTTATTTTTATGTTGTATTTTAACTAATTATAATTTATTAGGTTCCAGTGTTTAACAAAAATAAAATAAAATAAAATGTCATTTTTAGTACATGGGATGTACTTACAAATAATAACAATTTAAATTTTTTAATGGAGTGCATATACAAAAACGAGTAAACATATGCAATTCTAAGGGTGCAAATATCTATCACTTTGGATGAACGTTAGAATTTGCTTAGTTGCAGACAAAAGGGCCAAGTTTCTATCTATCTATCTATCTATCTATCTATCTATCTATATATATTAAATAATTTGAACTTTAGCACCCAAAAACTCTAAAGAAAAACGGTTTATGTTTACAATTATGTAAAAATAAAAATAGTTCTGATGATATATATATATATATATATATATAACACAAGAAAATTAAAAACTAATATTTTACGCAATCTTCTATGGGATGTATTTACAGGAAAAAAAAATTGTACATCCAATTTCAGTGAGGTGCGAAATATCGTGACTTTTAATTGTTTTGCGAGGTTTGGACCAACCCATCAGCTGTGTCTAGGGTGGGTTTGTCATATATAAAACGCAAGAAAATTAAAAATTAATATATATATATATATTTTATATCAAATGAGTTATAATTATAAATTTTATTTTTTTAAAATACTCTTCTATGGAATGTATTGACAGAAGGAAGTGTACACCCAACTTTAGTGAAGTGTAAAATACCATGACTGTTAATTGTTTTGTTTGGCTTGGACCAACTCATGAGCTGTGTCTAGGGTGGGCTTGCCCACATGGATTTGAATAGCCCAGTAAACCGTTGAGTTGTCCTTTTTCAATTTTATTAAAGGTAGATTGCACAAATCCTCCGAGATTAGGTCTAATGCCGATTGATGATTTTTTTTTTTTTTTTTTCAAATCAAAATTGCACAAACTATCCCCTGATTTCCATCATATTCAACCATTCCTAGATTTCTGTTCCATTTTCAACCTTTCCAGATCCTTCATCTTTAAATAAATCTAGAGACAATAGAAAAGCAGTTTCTTTCTTCCATCAATATAAAAAACAATACCCTCAAACCAATATTAAGAACAACATTGACAAAGGAATTCAAGCTTGAAATTCCCAAAAAAAAAGAAAAAATTAAATACAAAAAAAAAAAAAAGTTGAAGTAATATGCTCTATCTTCTCGATTTTCCATTAAGTTGGAGGACCTCCATCTTAGATGAAGCTGCTTCATCTGAGATGCAGCCAATTTCTATCTCAAATAGATTCAACTCTATCTCCTAAATAGAGTCCATTTGACTTCTTAAGATTTTTCTTTTTTCTCTTTTTTTTTTTTTTAAATGCATGTTTCTTTTAAAGGAAAAAACAAAATTAATTTACTTTACATATTAATTTCACCTTTAAATTATTTTTTTAAATGTTAAAGATAAGGTATGGTGTATGAAGAAGATTTGATCTTGTTCGTCCATTTTCTAAAATTAATTTAAGTAATTAAGTATTATATAAATTATTTTAAACGGCAATATGATATAGTTTTATCCATTTTTCCTTAACTACTACTTATCACTAACTATCGACAGTAGAAATTTATGTAATTTTGATTAAAAGGCTTTGTTAACTATAATTTGGACTAAACTCAATGGTTTTGTCCAATTTATGCTTTTATGAAATTTTAATCATTCTTAAGCCTGGGCCTTCAAGCTCAAGGCCCTTAATAGTGAAGTCCAGGTCACCTAATCATAGGGATTAGATCCGAGTTGGTGTTGGGTCTAACTTATTTCATATGTCACTTATCTAAAGTGTTTGTGAAAATTAGAAAGGAATTTAATGAAGAGTGGCTATAATTATATCCATCTAAAAATATATGTACATCTCAAATAAATATATTTTTTTTCAATATTCAAATAAATGAAACTATTAAAAGGATTAGAATAATTAAAAATACATATCATATGTCCTATTAATACAAATTTTAATATGTTGAATATGTATTTTACGTTTTATTAGAATTTTAAATAATTATTAATCTTGAATTTTAAATGGTGACTATTTAAATTAAAAAATATCAAAATATATATTTTAAAAAGAGTAAACCATTAAATTTAATCTAAAAATTAAAATAAAAATTAGAATAAAACGGTTGAGACTTGCATTCAAAGGAGGGCCACCAGGTTTTGATTTTACTTTTATTTTTTATTTTTAATTAATTATAATTTATCAGGTTCCAGTGTTTAACAAAACAAAAAAAATTAAAATGTCATTTTTAGTAAATGTGATGTACTTAAAAATTATAACAATTTAAAATTTTTAATGGAGTGTACATACACAAACGCCCAAGTTTCTCGCTCTCTCTCCCTCTCTCTCTTTTAAGAATATCAAAATCATTTGAGTAATTGAGTTTTACTTCTAATTAAGGTGTATATATATATATATTTTTTGGCAACATTTTAATTAAGGTGTATTACTTTTAATGAAGGTGCTTCGTTTTAAGAAATTGGTGTCTTAAAGAAAAGAAACATGTTAGGTGTATTTAGAAACCTTTCTTTGCATAAATGTTCACACAACTATAATATCCAAACATGGACTCCACGGGTAGAGGATAAAAACCCAAATCAACTACAAAATTCCATGAATGGCTAAAATCCACCATATTATCTGAAATAATTCTCATTATGCACTATTTTCAAAAAAGAAAAAAATTTGATTATGTACTTTGTGATTTGAATTTGGGAAAACTTCATTTTAATTCTCAATGTTTTAAAAAATATTAAGGTTTTAAAGCTCTTTTGGAAACAGCTCTTTTGATCTTTAACTTTTTCAAAACTCTTCAAAAAAGTTCAAACCCTTTAGTCAACTGATGGTCAATGATAATTTTAGTCCATTTTTAACAACTTAAATTCAGAAGCATTTTACATAATTTAACTTATAAATTTATTGTTTTATTAGGATAATCTTGTAATTTAAGAGAAACTAACAACCATCTAGGTAAAAATATTTTTTTACATATTTTGTTAATGTTAACCGTCAGTTGACTGACGGTTTCAGACTTTTTTGAAGAGTTTTTAAAAAATTAAGGATGAAAAAAACTATTTTTAAATGAGCTTTGAAAATCTGATTTTTTTTTAAATAAAATAAAAATTTGTTAAAATGTAAAGACAATGAGTAA
The DNA here is from genome assembly GCA_021234005.1 of Nephelium lappaceum. NCBI lineage: Eukaryota > Viridiplantae > Streptophyta > Magnoliopsida > Sapindales > Sapindaceae > Nephelium > Nephelium lappaceum. Next base: position 5,744,355 of record CM038010.1, on the reverse strand, counting down.
ATTACTAAATTTTAATATTAAAAATAATTTATTTAATTTAAAATAAAAATAGAAAAATATAACATTTTAATAAAAACTATTAACATACCAATTATCTTTCTCATCTCCCTCTAACTCTCTCTTCTTTGGAGGTGATGTCCTTCAAACAAAGGAGATCAAATGATGATAATTGAGTTTAGTCATCACAAAACAGGATGATAATTGTTGATGTATGGTCAACAATGATCGGTCTGTCTAGCAAGTTTCTAGATGGATTTTGGTAATGAATGAATTTAGAGAAGCAGATGAAGAGGATTTGAGTGATGGAATGGAATATTATGGCCAAGGCAAGTTTGTGGTAAAAAAGTCAAATTATGACCTGGAGGAGATCGACATTGAAGTCAAAGACCACCTTCAATGTATATAATTCAATTTTTCAATTTTATTTTCTTATTTACTTATTTTATCATATATTTTTAATTTGTTACTTTTTAAATTATTTTAATTTAATACACACATAAAAACATTTAAATACATTAGAAAAATCTACACCATTTGATCCATCAGATGGTCCAAATTAGACAATTGATTTTATTACTTATTTATTACTTTTAAAATATTTTATTTATTTAATAAAAAAAGTATCAAGCAAACACTTTAATGTCCACAAACACAACTGAATGGAAATCCAAGCTTGAAATGTTAAAGATGATACAATACGATTTCAAGATTAATTTCTAGCCAAACATGACTTTACGTGGCTTAAACAGAAACCTAGAACAATATGTTGAATAGAAAATGTCCCTCAAAAGGGGATAATGCAGCAGAAGAAAAAGGGTGACCGGCACAAACACAAGTACAGTAGTAAGCATTGGAACACAGCTTAATCGATCATGATAAGCTAGAAAAAATGTCGTGCTAAACCCCACCATCATGCTTATTATAGATATGAAGAGACTTGAGAGTCCAACCATTAGCTTCAATGGCAATGATTTGATAAAATCATATTCTGCATATCGTGATGTGAGGATTGATAGAAACATCAGGATGGAAATGGAAGAGGATGACAATGCAATTGCATCCACCGTAGCGAAAACCTGAAAAAAAGTCTCTCTCAAACGAATAGGCAGCCCTTTTGTTTGATCGTTGCCACCTGGAACACTGAAGGCTGCTGAAAACATTACAGTGGCAATAAGTGCTGCAACAATCATGCATGATTTTGCTGTTTTCTTCATCCACTGTTCACCATTTTTCAATAAGTCTTCATGTTGTGTTGTAAATAATTTTTGAGGGGTTTCACCCTTAGAATTTTTCTTGTCTCGCCATGAAGGCTGCACTATTTTTTCCACCTCCTAAAATCATTAAAATACATCATGTTAGATAATACCTCATATGTTATAAACATATAATATATCCACAAATTTAATACCCCCATAATTGACTTAAACGATGTGATCATTTAACAACTATATTAACAATCAACTGATTACCAGATATATGGCGGAAGACATCAACAAAATCTTATAATAAAATTAAATTTGTTTTCAATTTAAATCAATTATAAGTTAATTTGCCAAAAACAATCTATATTAGGAATTGATTTTTAAAGCCTAATTCACGTTGTAATGACTGAGATTTGAGAGAGAGAATATATTTCAAGATGCAAGACATTATTCTATATTTGATCACTCCGATCAAATTAGTGCATTAATTAGCTACATAGAACTAAGACTACATTAAAATCAAAAGCATGTCTTAACTTTAAAGAACGTACATTACTTCTAATATTACTTATAGAATTCAATGTCCTAAGGATAAATGATAACAATGAGTGTTTGTAGAACTCTTAACAATATACTTGTTACTAATGTCACTTGGGACAACCATAACAATTAGTTTGTCATATATAAAATATTTATGAAAAATATTTGAAAAATCCTTTAAAGTAGAAAATAATATCATTGAACCTATTTTTTATTATAAAAAATGAGTGATTTCATATTAGTTTTTTTCCCATGAGGTATTTTGATAATACCCCAAAATTTAAACCTAAACCTAATTTTAGCCGGAGTATATTTAATTTGTTTTTGAGCTTGGACCATTCAAAATTAGACCTATCAAACTATAATCATGGAGGCCTATAAATAGGGATGAGTTCTTGCCATTTTGTACAAGCCAAACAATTAGATTAATGATACCTTTAAAAATCTCTAGTCCTCTCCTCTAGCTACTCTCTTCCTTCCTAAAGTCTCTAGGTTAGAAACATTTATTACCAACAAAGAAAACACAGAAAAAAGAGAAGTACTTTTACCTTAAACCATAGTAATTCTTGTTGCATTTGTAAAGCTGAACCTGATACAATATTGACTCGACTTTGATGAGGTAACAATGCAGCAAGATGTAGAATGCTATTCTTATCTTTGTCTTCGAAGGTGGGAAACAAATCCTTTATGAAATTTATCTCATATATTAGATTGAATACATTTGCATGGCGGTGCAAGACTGCAATGTGAAATATGCTTCGATTATTCTCATCTACTTCTTGCACCAAATCAGGATAAGAGCAAATGAGCTCAACCAAGAATTCTGAGTTTCCCACTTTAGCAGCATCAAACAACAATTGTGAAGGTTCCCTGATTAGATCCTTAACCTCCAACTCATCTTGTTTCAGTATTTCCTCCCAAAGATTTTTAACCAATTGAAGAGCATGATTTGAAATCTTGCATTGGTCTTGAGTGAAATTCAATCCTGGGACTGATAATGAGTCAGAAGCAAGTATTGCATTTATGAGAGAGAATAAAAGGAACAGTAGATGCAACTATTAGGATATCTAAATATGACTTTTGTAAGTAAGATTTTTTTAAAAAATTTTAAGGAAAATAATTTTTAATTTTTACGGTATAATATCAATGTAAGTAGATCAAATTACAATTTGTTCAATTATTAATCAAATAAGAGCTTTAGATTGTAATATGTATAAAAAGGCTTATGTTTGTTAATAAAATGTTATATATATATATATGCATAATTAGAATTTATATTATGTACCTGAGTTGATTATCTTCTTCAATAGTTCGAAACTTCTACTAGTACGTGCTAGAGGCTTTTGGGCCAACACATGCAAGGCCGTCTCGTGGTTCATGTCACGAGCAACGGCTAGATCTTTATTATCATTTAGCAGTGTCAATGCCATATCTAAGCAAGTCATAAACTCGAGTGTTAATAGCATAAAACATGCATTTTGTTTTAAAAGTTTCGATCAATATCTATGTTTAATGATAAAAATAGAACTATTCTCATGCTATATAACTTGTGTGCATATGTTAACTGAAAACAATTTGTTCACAGTGCATGTGCTTTTATTGATTTATAAAATGCACAAATTCTATAATAATAATAATAATTTTTTTTTTAATTTTTACATTTCAAAAAAATATAAATATATTTATTTTTAAACAAGTCCTGCTGACAATAGTCTTTCTTCATGTACTTCCCAAACAGTATTTAACGAGTAAATAAAAGACAAGCGAATATAATAAACTTACCATACAAACCATTTCTGATGCTAGTGAAAAATAGAGTCGTTTGGTCGTCTGGGGTCAAAATGTTTCTAGTTTTGTCATATAAAAAGTTAGCCATTTTCCCTTTTGTAAACATGACGGCCATATAAAGTGGTGTCAATCCTCTACAACCTCGGATTTTCGGCAGATCTTTATTTTTTCTCAGCATAATCTCTATAATTTGTTGATTGCCAGCAGCAGCAGCACAACAAAAGGCAGTGTTGTGATTTTTGTCTTGCAGAGTCAAGTCGTCTTTTTCCATCAAATTCATCAATTGCTCCACAAAGGCCGTTTGTTTGGCTTGTGTTGCCACATGAAGAACTGTTTCCTCCCCCTCCGTGATACTGGCACATAAAATTTGTCGAGGATCATCTCCAAAGAAATGCGTAGCTTCTTTGAAATCGCCCTTTGATGCAGCCTTATAGAGATTTACACGCTTCATATGAGATAATTTTCTGTTTTCATCTGTCAAAAATTGAAAGTACTATTGTAATTTAGTTGAAGATTATACATATTTTATTTATATTTTATACATGTTAATGAAAATACTTATAAACAAAATTTGTTAGAAATAGAGGAATTTGAATTTTGTTTTGATTGATTCAGATACTCAATAATTAAATTTTTGTTCAAAACTCTTGTTAATAATGGCTCCCTCAACATGTCTATATATATTATATAGGACTTGTATTTGCACATACATACTGTTTTCATGTATGAGAGAGATCTATACTCACCCGAGAATAGATGAATTGAAGGCCTATTACGAGGGGTTGTAATAACTCTCTCGTCATCATCTGGAGTAGCACTCTGGGTAGCTTGGCTTGAATCAATGTTTATATTTGTTATGTCGATTATATAGGCATCTTGCGTTTGTGGATCAGAAACTGAATTCACTTCTCTTGCCGCCATTTCTATCGACAACCTTGAAATGAAAATATTTTACTCAAACTAGGATAATTATTCATGAACACTTAAATTGGGATTAATATATATCAAAATTAATGAAAAAAAGTGATAAAATTGAGACATTGACTTATTTATTTCCAACTTTATTTTTTTTAACATATATATATGTGAATGTCAAAACGATGAAATTTAGTCAAAATCCGATATGCAGCACAAGTTGATGCCGCAACTTTAGTATCTCCCTATGAGATGGTTCTAATGACATTTCATTAGCTTAATACAAATATGGGGATAAATCATAAATTAGTACTACTCAGTGTTTCAAAACTTGTTAGCCGCTACTCGGTCAATGACCATGTGAGTAGCAAATACTATAATACTCAGTGAGTACTTGATTTAACCATCGGTCAACGGTCAACAGGCTGACAGATGGTCAAAATTGGTCAGACTTGTAAAAGATAATAAAATTTTTTTTATAAGATCAAAATACAGTCATATGATCATAAAATGTTATATTTGTTAATCCAATTATATTTTTAACATAATTTAACAAAATAAATAAGAATTGTTTTATAAAAGGGCTTTAAATACACCTCATTCTTTTGTTAAATGCACCTCTTATAATAATAAAATAAAATAACAAGTTGAAAGTGAGCAAGTGGACAAATGTCCACTCAGTGGACAATTGGTGTGCATGCATAAAATCAAAAGCAAGGACAATTTTACAAGTGGTTGCCATTCAATTAGTGTGTGTGTGTATATATATATATATCACTTTTTTGCCCATACATCTGTAACATGAGAAAAAAAAAAGTTATATATATATTTCATACCAAATTTTAAAAAGTTTTTTCCTCCAATATCACCTAATAAGTACAAATGATATGATTTCCAAATCCTAACAACATTATCGACCATAAAATAAAATCAAACCTAATAATTCAACAAAAGTTTAACTTTTAATTAACATGATAAATTTATAACAAAGTGCATAATTTAAATCCAAATAAAACATAAAATATGCCTACTCATTGGCCAAAATACATAATAGATCTAGCTATCCACACTTCCAAGTTCCATGTCATGATTGGCAACATGCCATCCCTAGTTAATGAACACCATACTATAAAAATAAGTTTTTAAATCATCATTTTGCTTCGCTAACTATAACTAAAGAACAAATGATCATATTCATTGTCTTTGTTTCCAAACTACTATTTTTGTTAATGAATATTAATGGTACTATTCCATGTCATGATCTAGCTATCCACACTTCCAAGTTCCATGTCTAGCTATCCACACTTCCAACTAAAGAACAAATGATCTAGCTATCCACACTTCCAAGTTCCATGTCATGATTGGCAACATGCCATCCCTAGTTAATGAACACCATACTATAAAAATAAGTTTTTAAATCATCATTTTGCGTTGCTAACTATAACTAAAGAACAAATGATCATATTCATTGTCTTTGTTTCCAAACTACTATTTTTGTTAATGAATATTAATGGTACTATAAAAACTTATTTTCATAATTTAGTGTTAGTTTAATAACTTGTTATAAATTTTAAGAGTAAACTATTTCATACCCTCCTGACGTTTGATTTTTAAGAAGCAAAGACAATATTTGCATTTATTTGCAGTGTCCTCCCTCATTTAACGATTTTATTTTCTTTGACTGTTAGCTTTAACTTTAGAGGGATAATATGTCATTTTCTCTTATTTTATATTTTTCTTTAAAAATTACATTATTTAATATACTATTTGATGGATTTAAAATTTTAAAAATTATAGAATAAGTTAAAAATTAAATAATTTTGAAATTTAAAAATAGTTAAAAGGTAATTTTAAATATAAAGAATATATATTTTTTTCAAATGAATCTGAGTCATCCATCCCAAAGATGACATTTCAGATCAGATTTGAGAAAGTCAGAATATTAAAAAAAAAAAATGTTGAAAATGATAGTGGAGATCTAGATTGGACCTCTATTGCCATCTTCAACCTCTTATTGATGCCTATCAACAACACTAATTAAGACTAGCTTTTTGAGCTCTCTGATTATCATCAACACCACCCTTCAACAACAAGACCTATTAACACCCATTAACAACACTCATCTTCAACCTTTGGTAGCTAAAAAAATGTCGCTGTTGCCTCAGCTGATCATCATCATCAAAATGCAACTTACCAAAACTAGCCTTCTGAGCTCGCTCTCATTTGACCAAAACTTCCTCTTGATGGTTTCAAAATTGAAGTAGCCTTTTGAGCAACCATCTCCTCCTATTCGTGTTTTTATTTTTATTTTTATTTTTAATTTAGACAGTGATAAAGATCATCTCCATCGCCACTATGATGGCAATGGAGTGTGGATGGTGGAGGTATCTTGTTGATCTTGCTAATCTTTTAATTGGTGTGGTTGTTGACATTGCTTTGGTTGGCATGCTAGCACCTTATGCTTGTATTGATAATGATATGGAGATGAAGAAATCTTCATCTTTGTTATGAAGATATGGAGATGCTCATCTCCTGATAGGTGGAGATCCCAACCGTCCATTAACAGTGGAGATTCCATCCCTTCATTTTTTTTATTTTTATTTTTTTTATTTTAAGTTTTTCATTTTTTATTTTGTTAATATAATTTCTACTGTCCATATTTTTAGATGGATGGTATGGATCCATTTACAAAAATGCTATTTTTTTATTTTTAATTTTTTCAAATGGATCACAACTATCCATTTGCGAGATTAATGGTGGAAATATTTTTACGGTTTTTTAGATTTTTTTTTTTAAATTTTAAATGGTGGAAATAGATTGAAGGTATTTTTATTTTTTTACCAATTTTTGATGGTCAACTATAACCACTAACAGTCAAACTAGTTCCTGTTGTTAGTATAGGAGAGAACGCTGCAAATAAATGCAAACATTGTCTCCATCTGTCAAAAAATCAAACATCATGAGGGTATGAGGTAATTTAGTCTAATTTTAATGCTATTTCTTGAAATTTTCATGATAAATTAATGCAATTTTGTCAATCAATTACCATAAAAGCTAAAGCTAGTATGAACAATTTATCATAGGAAATTTTATTAGATACTAGATTTTACATGAGTGTTTGCTCGTAATTTAATTAACTTTGTACCATTATATAGTTGGGATCTCAACACGAAAAATATACAAAATTTCATCCTTGATAATTATTAAAGAATTACCCCTGAATTTTAACTACGAAATAAAAAATAATTCTGCATGATGTATGTTGTCAATTAAATGAAGTTTCTAGTACTAACTAATAAAGAACTTAAATCGAAGCCAAATAAAAGATAAGATAAACGTAGGAAAAATTGGTTCGGAAGATCATAATGTATGAATATATTAACTCACATGTATTGTGATGCTTCTCGAGCCAGAAGGTGAGAAAAATAAAAGCCTCAGTGATCACTGGATGAACTTCAGATCTTCAGAAGTTACTCCATATTCTCAAAAGGTCGTCTGAAACTGTGTTTACAATAATCAGTCACTCACTCTAATGGGCATATATGCTACATATGGTTTGTTCAGTCTTCGATTTTTAAGATATGGTCAATGCAAAATAGTTTTAAAGTTGATTGGACATGGTAGCTACAAGCACTGAGGTAGTGGAGGAGGAATCTAGTTTAATGTAATTACACAGTAAGAAGTTTATTAATTACCAAGTTTCATAAATGTAAAAATTTTGTTTGACGTAATTAATACGGGGTCCATGAGAAAAATAAATGTGGAAATTAATCTAGCGAAAGTTTCAAAATGTGTCCATCATAAATCCCAAGTTCACAAATCTATTATCTATTAATTTTAATTGCCATGGTCCATATATTTCACGCAAATACTATTTTATTTCTTAGATTTTAAAAGATAACTAAAATACAATTTTTGTTATTAGTGTCTATTGTTATTCAAACAATTGATTTGAATAGGGAGAATTATCCCCAACCAACCTGAAAGTTTGGTATTCACAGGCACGTGCAACGTTTTGGTTTTTGTCAATGTCCTCCCCTAGACTAATGGTTTGACTGTGGTTGACTGTTAGTTACTTTTCAGTTCCCTTTTAGTAATAAATCCTCATAAGTATATGAATCGTATAGATTTCGTATAATGGTTGTGGGATCATCTTCATAGGGACGTAAGAATCAATTACCAAACTAGTGCTAGATGAAAATAAATAAATAAAAACAAATAAAAGTGTGCTAGGATTCCGAATTTCACTTAGATTTAAAAATTAATTATAAAAAAATCGAAGATTTATCGGTTGTGGTTGTCGCTAGTTTATCACTAATTTTCTCAATATATCTCTTCTGATAATGCATTGAACATACTTTCATCCACCGGCACCTATCTTCTGATGGTTGTCGAATGAACAAGAGCTCATTAGGTTCAAAATAATCTACCACCGAAGTTGGATTGGTATTTTTATGAGATACTCGGTTGTCATTAGAGCACTCACGGCGACCTAACTGTCACAAGAGTGACCTATTTCCCTTTCCTAACCTAGGGTAGACATTTATCAAACACTTTATTTGCTATTCCTTTCGATCTCAACACACAACCTCAAATCATACATTTGGTGGCCAATCACATACAAACATTAAATTCTAAAATCCTTACTCAACATACACAATATCTTCAAGCAAATGATAATCAATTCTGTTTATATAAATATTAAAATCCATCATCTTCCTAACACAACATGAAATATATGGAAACATACAAAGAAAAAATTGCAAATACAAAAGAAAAGTTGAAAAAATAACTCATGAATCTCCCTCTCCCGAATTTGAATCCATGGAGCTCATCTCTTTTGAGTTCGAGGTTTTGCATCCTCTTCTCTACTTATACAAAGCTTTCCCTCTAAAATATGAGTGTGAGATGTTGGTGGGTGAAGGTTGAAGGTGAAATGAAGGTGTTTAAGAGGTGAGAATAAAGAGTGGGAGAAGGGGCATGAGAGCCCCATTCTCAACCCCTCAAAACTGTTCTGAAATGGTGAAGATTGGTGTATTTATAGGTGGAAGAGTTAGGGCATGAAATGTGAGGAAAAAAGTCGAAAATGTCCTCTTAGACAGCTCTCTTGTATGTTTGACAGTGTGTTGTGTTGGTTTAGAGGCTGTTAGATAAGGGAGTGCGTAACTAAGCATACAAGAGGCTACTGTTGGTGTGAGGCACGTTGGTCTGGGCACTTGGTAACAACTAGGCATATAAAGAGGTGCATTGGAGGTATAACAAAGCTGGTGCGCGCGCTGCTTGGTAGGGGAGCGCGCCAATAGGTGTACTTTGGACAGTAGTTAGCGTTTAGCAACGCACTAGGAGGGCTGGCAACGTGTAGCTGAGCACACTAGGTTGCTTCTAGTATGTGGGCACACTACCATGCCCTCTAGATTAGTTGAGGCAGTGTCCAGGTTCGCGCTAGATTTGACCATTGGTCATTAAAATAGTCATATTTTTCTCTATGGACCTCCGACTCATAAACCGTTAGTTGCTATGGAAACTAGACACCTGTAGCTTTAATTTGATAGGTTATAGCTCACATAATTTAAAAAATGACTTCACACAAGCTCTCACAAATCAATCCATCTTTCGCGTCCAACAATCCAAGATTATGTCATTTTTTTTCACAAAACCTAAACTCAACGCTTCTTTGACTTGATTTTTCATCAAATCCTTTTTAACCGTGTGCACATGTCATTTAGAGACTTATTTCCTAAAAAACAATAAAAACATATAAAAAACGCTTGAGAACGATGACAAAAATATAGATTTGGAGACTTAAATCTCCACTAAAAATGCTCTTATCATTGACTGTTTGAAATAATTGCAATAAGGGTATTTGAGTCAGTTTCTCTATTTTTTTATTTTCTTTAAAATTATATTAATTACTAGCTTGTTTAGATCTCTACTGTCCATTTGGATGGTGAGGATTCATTTAAAATAATTTAAAATTTTAAAAATTATAAAAAAATTAAAAATTAAATGATTTTGAAATTTATAAAAAATAAAATTAATTAAAATTAAAAAACTTTCTAAAAAAATTTAACCCGAGATTTGTATTGCCCATCATGTTAATGGACGGTGGTGATTAATTTTAAAAAATAAAAATTAAAAAAAAATCTTTTATGTTTTTTTTTTTTAAAAAAAACCATGGATGGAGATCCGATCTCCATTCATTTAAGCCACCGAACCAGGTTTCAAAAACAAATCGACATACTCTCTCTCTCTCTCCCTCTCTTAGTTTCAAAAACTCTTTCTCTTTCTCTTTCTTTCTCTTCCTTTCATTCTCAACTTCAACAACATTACCCAAAACTGAGAACCGATCCATCCCTCCCCAGAACCGATTAATCCCTCTAAAACCCATCTTCATTGGCCTCTAGCCCTATCCAAAACCGATCAATCACTCAAAAACCCCTCTCCGCCAGCCTCATGCTTCCTCTTCGACGGTACTCCTCTAAAAATAAGGTAGGGAACAGGTCGTTGAACAAACCCTCCTAGGTTCGTTAGATGATGACGAACCCGCTTGGGTTGGTTTGATGATGAACCTAACTAAATTCATACCAAAAGACAATTTGGGTTTCAAACCTAAATCGTCGAACTCAATATAAGTGATTGATTTTGTGCGTTTGGGTTGATTTTGATTTGAGTAGATTTTGTGAAATATTTGTGTTGATTTTATGGGTTTTGATTTTGATTGATGTTGGTTTTGATTGGGGTTAAAGATGATGGGGTTGATTTTGATTTGTGTTAATTTTATTGATTTTGATTTTATGTGAGATGTTAGTTGGGTGATGAACTGAATGCTGGTTAGGTGATGATAAATGGCCTGATGAAGATCAGCTGAATGTTGGTCTGATGATGAATGAGAAATTAAATTAAATTTTTCTATATATATATGAATATATATATATATATATTTTCATATTAATCTTGACCATCCATCTCAAAGATCAAGTGATTAGATCCATTTGAAAAAAAAAATGTATAGTTAAAATTATTTTTTATAGTTAAAATTTAATCATCCATCTTTAAGATAATTGGCTTAGATCTATTTGAAAAAATTATTTTTTATATTTGAAATTAAATAGATTTCAACAGTTCATTTTCAAGATGGACGGTTGAGATTTTTTAAGTTTTTAAAATTTTTTCACACAAAATATGGGTAACTATGTCATTTTAGCCAAAAAGTAGCTAGTCAGGGGCAATATCATCCTTTTGCTCTATTTTGTTAGCCTCTAGTTATCTTATACGGTTAACAACGATCAAACTATTAGTGCAGGAGAGGACGTTGTAATAAAAGGCAAATGTTGTACGTGTCTATAAATATCAAACTTTCAGGTAGGTTGAGCATAATTCTCCCAATTTGAATATGTTTGCTTTTGAAAAAATAAAAGCTCTCTTAAAACCCATGTGAATTTGTTTCCTTTTCAACATAAAGGATGCAATAGGACTTAGAATTTCTATATATGTTAAAAAAGGATGTCAACTGCATCTTGAAGAGGCCGAGAATATGTACTCCTAGGATGATAGAGAACGCCTAACTTTTTTCTTTTTTCTTTAACCTAAACATTGCCTAAACTACATATATAAAAAGATTTATTTTTTCTTAAACCTGGAAACTACAAACTCTAATCGAACGATTCACTACTCTTCACTACAATCAAAACCCTTTTACAAGTAGTCAATTCTTCTAGAATAAAGTAACTTTGGGAAGTGTCACCGACCATGCATAAGGTTTTTGTATAGTTTAATCTTTCTTTAGTGGTATGTGAAAGTACATGCTTTCTTCATAAGTTCTAAACAATTGTGCTGTTGAATGCAAATTTTGTGCATTATGAAGCCATTCTAGTTGAGACCCAATGCAAAATCGATAAAAATATAGTTGTGTACCTTATTGTTAGAGATTGTCTATTTGTCAAACTTTACAAAAGAATGGGGGAGTGACTTGATGAGGTTGGTTTTAAGACATACTTCTTACACCTATATCAACACTATTGAAATTGCAAGTTTGAGTCATATTAGTCTCCCAAAATCCAGAATTAATTATAATTAGTTAAAAAAAAAAGAGAATGGATAGCATATTTTAGAATGTATATATATATATATATATATGTACTCGAGGAGTGACAAAAGATAACCCACATTACATGAATTTGGTTGGGTTTAGAAAAAATAACAATCTTTGAACAAACTTTATACTTTTAACTTTTTGTTTAAACTTTATCCTTGTGGTGCTTAATGCATGTACTGTATATGATTTTGACCAATCCACGTAATAAAGGTCTGGCGGCTATTATGAATATCACTGGCATCATTTGAGAACCTCTACTTTTCGGTTGGAAAACTAGCTTTACTAAAGTAGCTTGGCTTTTAGTAACTTTCTCCGAAGCTGAGTTTCGTCTTTATTAGAAAAGGAATGTTCATAAAATATATCTATGATATGACCCTCCACTTAGTATGGATTTAAAAGAGGGGTGCGGTTGATTTGGGACCACAATTCCAAGAAATTGCGTGGTTTTGTCTTGACTTGACAAATTTCCGTTGTTTTGTAGGGCAAATTCCAAAGGGTCTATTGTGTTAAGGGTTTAGTTACCTTATCAAATCATAAACCTTACCCATAAATTATAGCTCTTGGATTGGTTTTAATAACTACCCTTACAATCAATTTAAGGACTATAATTTATGGGTAAGGTTAGTGATTGAGTAAGGTAGTCAAACTCATGTATGTTAATTTACATAATTGTGACTCTTTATGTTTTAGTGGGTAGCCTTATTATCCACAAGATTAGTTATTAGATTTTCATATCCATTGATTTATACACAATTCTTTTTGTTTTTATAGTTACAGTGTGAGATTTATCCTATTTTTTTACTTCACATATGTGACTCTCTAACATTCCCCTTGCATATGAATAGTTTGTTATAACTAACTATAATTGTTCATAAATATTAAAAAAAAACAAAAAATTGTTCATAGTTTATAGTAGGTTATAAAATTTTCTAAGTCAAAACACTTTCACATTTGAATATTTGCTCGGTTGATAAGTATCTATATCATTTGTTTCTATAACTCAGGTTCAAACACCAACAAACCCACAAGTTCATTATCTTAAAAAAAAATGCACTGTCATTATCTTTAAAAAGAAAAGAAAAAAAATAATAATAATAAACAAAGAGAAAGAAACAGCACATGTGTAAGTGAGAAAGAGAAACAGTACAAGTGTGCACTTGTGTAAGTCACTTGTGGACCATGCTGACAGGTGCACTCCATTTGAGTTATTAGATCACACTTTATAACTTATACTTCCTTAAAGCAATAGCCATTATTATAAAGTAACAGCTTATGGTTAAAACTCACTATTATATATAAATGATATTCAAATAAAAAGTACGTCAAATGTCCCAAATTTCTTTTTTAATATTTTGTTTCACTTTCGTTTGTATTCTTCTAACTATAATTTTAAAAATTATACAACACAACAAATGAATTGTCACTTTTATATATGATTTAAACTATCACAGAAGAAAATAGAAAACTATACCGCCAGACAAGTGTAAATCTCTACAGAGCTGCATCAAAAGGTGATTTCAGAGATGCTGAGCGTTTCTTCAGAGAAGATGGAGAAATGTTACGTGCCAGCATTACGGAGGGAGAGAAAAATGTTCTTCATGTGGCAACAGAAGCCAAACAAACTGCTTTTGTAGAGGAATTGGTGAAATTGATGCAAGCAGAAGACTTGGCTCTACAAGACAAAAAACACATTACTGCCTTTTGTTTCGCAGCTGCTGCTGGACATATACAAATTGCTAAGATTACGCTGAGAAAGAGTGAAAGCTTGCCGAAAATCCGAGGCTGTAGAGGATTGACACCACTCTATATGGCTGTTATGTGCAGAAAACGGATTTAAACATGTGGTGGAGAGATCAAGTTTGATCATATGCAATTATCAACTTGTGGTACAGGGGGATTTTTCCTTTGCACTTGTGAGAATAGCTCTCTTAGAAGAAAATCTTCTATAGAACGCTTAGTTGACGTGCCACCCTGATATTAGTATGTCATTTTAATAATAATATGACACGTGACTTTTATCTTTCCTAAAATATTAATGTTGATTTTAGATTTATGGGTGTTATGACAATCTTTTGTAAGTAATTGTTTGTGGTAGGACCTGATGGACTTTTGATAAATTCAATATTAATTTTAAAAAAATTATTAAAAAAAGGATTCAAAAGCTATCACCAAATAAATCATGAAATTTTTTCTTATTTTAGGTAGTTTATTACATTTTTCATTTTCGTTTACCTACACAAGGCAACTAATGGAAAAATATTGAAGTTTTGGACAAAGTTAATACCTTGTTGTCAGTGTGATAGATATAAAACCTTAATCTTTGTGTGAATAAAAATCATTAAGTGTGATAGTTAGAGAAAATTCCATTTTTTAAAAAACAAAAAACAAAAATATGAAAAATTAAGCTTTTTTTTTTTTTTTTTTAATGAAATGAGAACAAGATATTTTGGAGGAGATCAAAATCCGACAACTTTCTTTTTTAAAAAATTTTTAAAAGGTAAGAAAATCCATTTTTTAAATAAAAATAACATCCTAGAAACTTATATTCTTTTATTTATTTATTGTTTAAAAGCAGAAAAGAAAAAGAAAAAAAAAAGGCATGCTCCAAAATGAAAGAGATCAAAATTTATTTTCTTTTTTGTAAAAAAATAAATCTGGAAATTCTCCGTTATATTTATCTTTCTTATAATCAATTTTTTAGTTTAAATTAAAGTACTTCTTTTTTGATGTACGTAATACACATGTAGGATGTAATGGGCATATAAAATCTATAGTACATTGACTTATAGCAGGCCTCATAATTAACTTTTTTAAAACCTAATATTTTGTATCCTTCACAAATAAAATAAAGAAGACATAGGTGATCTTGACACAGGATAATATCGATCAAGATATTCTAATGCTCAAGTCAATATGGTAAATAATATTAATACATATAAGCAAATGAAAGCATTCGACAAATAATGTCATTTTGTGGTTCAATCTAAATATAATAAAATAAAAGACGAAGCACTGATAATGCAGATTATAACGAGTCAAATGATAAGTATGTGGTCGTCCGACCGATAGGGGATAAACAAAGTAAATAAACATGTAAAATCTAAATATAATACTTTTAATGCTACTCGACATGTCAGCACAGGAGTAGATGGGATGTGATTCTAGTATTATACTGTTGTATGATAACAGTGGAACAAAATGACATCAGTATAATAGTATAACAACGTGATGACAGTCTGAATGATTCTAATACCTCCAGGATAACTCATCCTTCACCAGGTCTGATCTGCAACTCGAGTTGCCATCACTATCACTTTGTGACAAGCATTTGGTTCCCTCAAAGACACTCATTTGATGGTCCATGATAGTCGACGAACTGGTTTCAGCGTGGAGCATCATACCTCGGCCTGTGTTGTTGGGCGTAGTAGTGCATGTGTGAAAAAGCATGATGTCAGACGGCTTGTTCAACAACGAACACAGTAGGGACAAGCGGGAGTGCGTCGTCGGACGCCGAGTGGAAGGGGAAGGCCTGGATATCAAGACTCGTCGCATGGTGATCGAACTCCATGATAATGGGTCCAACGCTAGAGCCGTAAAGGAAGAGCTTGGCCGCTATGTCTGTGCAGCAGCCGTTCATTTTGAACGACACCACCACACTACTGGAAGTCTGCTGTTTCTTTAATATTTGTTGCTCTCGTTCCTTCTGGTGGATAAAAGCATTTCGAGACGGCTCGAGTAGAAGGCTTTAATGGCGGTGATGGAAGAGGAAGCCACCATATTTGGAGGCCAGGAGGGCCAGATCACGGCGAGTGACAAATTATAAGAGAGCGGCTAGCGTTGTTGGAGGTGATGCTAAGGAGAATGACATGTGGAGACCGAGCCCCCCTCAAAAGAGAGCCAGAGAGAGAAAATTCCCCCACGTCCATGGTCCACGCCCATGCTAGTGAAGATAACTCCGTTTGGGCTTTGAATTTTGTTTGGGTTTGGTTCGCACTCCGGCCCATCATTTGTGTACAATTTTTTACCATTACGCACGAGTATCATTATGAGAAAATATTAGGGATATAGCTAGGATTTTTATTCAGGGCGGATTAAAGTAAATTTTTTAAATAAACTTTGATAGTACGAAAATATTTTATAAATTAATAAAATATAGATATATTTAGTTAAATGAGATATAATAATTTTTACCCCTCAAAATTCATATTATATGTAAATTTGTTAACAAAAGTAAAAGCAAAAAGATTTAACAAAATATTTAAGTAATCAAATTTATCAAATATAAATTATAGCTAATGCTATGGAATCAATAATCTTTCTTTAAATATAGACAATCTATATTCTAATAATCATAATCTATAATTACTACCTTAGTTCAAAATAAAAAATATATTAGGAGAAACACCAAAAATATTAAATTTAAATAATATATTATGCAACTTATGATTAAAAAAATGTAAAATATGAAAAATTCAAGTAAAATTTCACAAAATTATCACATACGTAATATTTGAATAGAAATATAAATATAAATAAGAAAATACAAGTAATAAGTTTAGAATAAATATATATTTTTTATATCACAAGAATTAATAAATGAAATATATATTTATAAAATTTAAAATAAATAGAATATAAAAGAAATCTCACTTGAGAGATATGATTGATGATAAATCCAAGTGATAAAACCAGAGAGAAAGAGATATTAGATATTAAAACTTATTTGTACAGGAAAAAAAAAAAGAAAAAAATTCAATAAAATTTTTTAAAAAAAAAGAAAAAAAGAAGGAAGCTCAAACTAGGAAAAAGAGAGAGAGATTAACAAGAGAAAAGGAAAGTGAAATGTGAGAAAAGAGAGAGAAACAAACAGCACCCATATATTAAACAAATTTAAAATAACAATAATATAAAGTTTTTTTGGGTGAGCCTATCCTAGCCCCCATTATGCTACTGAAAAATATAGATACCCCTCCAAACACACTTTAACAAATTAAGTTTTACTAATAGCATAAAAAAATGTTAGGTTTTAAGAAGACGATCATTTCTAGTTAATAAAATATAAAGGTCTTGGATCCCATATAGTTTAATGTGTGAACTCATTATTTATTTTTATAAAATATATAGTTTATCAGGTTTAACTATCTTATTAAATGGATAAAATTACTCATCAATAATAATATTTAGATTGGTTATAAAGGATGATTATTGAAGATTCTTCAATAACCCACAATTACAATTAACCTAAGGATCGTTATTGATGAATAATTTTACCAACCAATAAACTAGTTAAACCCTTAGTTTTCGACATTCAAATTTCAATTAAAGATTTTTTAACCAACGAAGTTGAGATAAAAAAAAGATAAAATGAAATAAAAATTCGAGATGCTAGACCAAATAACAAACCACTTACATTATATCTAACTTTAGACATAACCTTTTAACCTTTTATTGGCAAAATGATATGCATAATCTGGTATGCAAGAATTTTAGCGGAAACAAATATACATGATATGGTACAGGCTTTTGAAGTTGAGGATACAAAAATTCATATTAGATGAGATTTTTTAATAAATTAATAATAATGTACGTAAAAAATAACTAAAATTATAATAGTAAAAGATAAAAACTTCACATTGGTTAATTTTTATTTGTCTCCGATAACCCCAAGATAACAAAAATTGAAAATAAATAATACATTTAATTAAGTATATACAATGATGCAATTTAAAAATCTCAAATCCTAAGGCATTAGATATGTTGGGGATCCCGAGCTTGAGTAGGAATATATATATATATATAAATTAAACTTAATAAAATAATAAATCTACAGTTTATTTTTTAATTAGTATATTCATGAATATGTATAAGACATCAAATAAAAGTTTTATAAAATCTAATAAATAAAAAAATTAAAAATTTTAAAAAATGCAAGAGGGGGAGCCCTTGTCACACACTCAGTCCACCAGTTTAGTCTATTAAGGACGACCTAGACTTCTTGGGCATTAAATATGCAGGGGATCCCACACTTGAGTAGGACTATATATATATATATATATATATCAAACATTTCCTATGTTCTTACTCAAAAATATATATATATATATATATATATCCGTATGTATGGATGTTATGTATGTAGAAATCATTGACTGCTGACTGCCTAATGAATTTATGATATATATATATATATGCATCAAACACTTCCTATGTTATTTCGTTTTAACTGGTATCTTTGGCTGCTTATTGGAGCACATATGTATGGATGTTAGGTATGTAGAAATTATTGGCTGCTGATTGCCTAATGAGTTTATAATCTGAACAAGGCTTGTTCCACGCAAAATAAAGATAAAGGAAATTCTGCAGCCTCAACCGTTACATTTACTAAGGCCTTAACGTTATGTTAATTTGCAAAAGAACATGCTCATAGTCACAGATGAAAATGACTAGTGAAATGATAAGAGAGCTTACCAGAGAGTAGATGAATAGAAGGGCTGTTAATGTATCAGGTTGCATAGGACAGACTACTCTGCTTGTGTATCCGTTATTATCAATGGAGCAGCATTGACAGACTACTCTGCTTGTGTATCCAGCATTATCAATGGAGCAGCGTTGATCATCTGATTATTCTGTTGTGATGAGTTTTCCCGCCATTTTGTACCAGTTAGTTGGAGTGAGATTCTTGACTATATATTAGCTTGTATTGTGTAATTGTAAATCAAGAAAGTAGAAATGAAAAACAGTTAATAAACACTTCCAAACCCTTAATTTTTCAATTCTTTAAATGGTATCAGAGCCCTCCAACCACCAGTGCCTCCAGCTGCTCGAAGCCGCACGTTGCCGGCCCTATCGTGCACACCAGCTTCGTCTTCCTCATGCTCCTGAATCCATTCTCCTTCAACTCTGCCTCACCTGAATCCATTATCCATCACCGTATCCACCTCCAACGCCACCGAATTCGACGACACTGCCGCCGCCTTCGCACTCACCTGCGTCAAAATCTCCGCCGTTCCGTTATCGAACACTAGAATTTTCGGATCTGACGACGACGGTGCAAATATCTTAGCCATCCTGTGACTAATCATCCAAGATGGTTGAGTTCTCTGTGTTACCGCCATCACCAAATATCTCTGTTTCTTCTTCTTCGATCGATGGAAATGGAGCTCAAGATTCGTCAACAATTGAGTTCGCCATGCTTGCCAAGTCAATGAACTTCAACCTTCCTGTGAAGCTGAATCGGGACAACTATATTCATTGGAAAGTACAGGTATTACCTGCAATCGAAGCCTTTGAATTAGAAAAATTCATTTCAGATCCAAGTATAGTTCCACCTAGGTTTATTGAAGTTCAATCTAGTGAAAATGCTGGAAAAGTAGTGGCAGCCAACAAAGAGTTTACTAAGTGGAAGAAAGCGAATAAGTTGCTGATGTGTTGGTTACTTTCCACCATTAGTCAAAGCATTATAGGAGAAGTAACAGGTTGTACAAGTTCACATCAGATCTGGAAGACATTGGTTGAACTTTACTCTCATCAATCAATGGCAAAGGTGCTTCAATTGAGGCAACAACTGCAAGTCTGTTAAAAAAGGTTCGAGCACAGTGAGTGAGTTTGTGTTAAAAGTCAAGAGTATTGGTGATGCAATTTAAGCTGTAGGAGAAGAAGTAAAAGAGAGTGAACTGATGATGAATATATTGAATGGTTTGGGTCATGAGTATGATCCAGTAGTTGTGATGATAGCATCTCAAAAACAAACAATGACTCTTTAAGAGGCTCAATATCAACTCATGATTCATGAACAAAGAATTGCTCATTTGAGTTCAACCTCACAGCTTGATCCAGTAGGTTTGAGTGCAAATGTTGCTTCTGGGAGTCAGAATAATAGGCAAGCATTTAGAGGTGGTTTCAACAACAACAATAGAGAAGCAAATGGTCAGAATTTCAGGGGAAGAGGCAGAGGCAGAAGTGGTGGTAGATGGAATAATGGCAATAGGATTCCATGCCAAATATGTAGAAAAATGGGTCACACAGCTTTGTATTGTTATAATAGGTATCATAGAACTATTCAGGGTAATAATCAGAATTACACAACTGGTTCCTCGAGTAATCTTGTTCAAAATCAACCAACTCATTTTGGGAATCAAGCAACAACAGGTTCAGGATCGTACCAAGCCAATGTTCATCAATCTATTGCCTATTTTACCACTCCAGAAACTGTTTGTGATCCTGCCTAGTATGCAGATAGTGGGGCTACAAATCATGTAACCTCAGACCTTAGAAATCTGACAATTCATTCTGAGTATAAGGGCAATGATCGACTAGCTGTTGGAAATGGACAGCAGCTCAACCTCTCTCACGTTGGTAAAATTTCTATACTCTCTAAGAATCATCACCGTAATGTAACACCATTGGTTTTACATAATGTTCTTGTAGTTCCTTCCATTGCAAAGAATTTGTTGAGTATTTGAAAATTTACACTTGAAAATAATGCCTGTACTGAATTCACTGATAATTGTTATGTGTTGAATGACAAGATTACCAAGAGGGTGCTGCTTACAGGGGTGCTTAACAATGGTCTTTACAAGCTTGATCTGGTCTGTGTTAAAAATCCCTCTACTCCTCCTACAAATTGTTTTGTTTCAGCATCAAACTTTGTGCCTAGTTCTTCTAAGAAATCTGCAAATAGTCAAAATAGTACTCATGTGAGCAAGTGTTTTTCCTTTGTAAATACTGCTACAAGCAATGAAAACTGTAACCAAGAAGAGCATTTATTGTCAAACTCTCATGTGAATGCAAACATGTGGCATATTAAACTTGGTCACCCAGCTCCTTTGATTCTCAAAAATATTCTACAAAAATTGAATTTAAAATGCACTTCTAAAGATCTTGTGTTTTGTGATTCTTGCAAGATTGGTAAAATGCATCAGTTGCCTTATCATCTATCTAGTTTTCAAGCTTCAAAACCTCTTGAGCTTGTGTATACAGATGTTTGGGGACTTGCCCCAGTAATGTCTGTTGAAGGTTATAAATATCACTTGGTTTTTGTTGGCTCCTATTCTAGATGTACTTGGTTTTTCCCTTTAAATTTGAAATCAGATGTTACAAGCATCTTTTTACAGTTTAAAAGGCAAGTTGAACTCCAATTGGAAAGCAAGATTAAATGCCTTCAAGCCGACTTAGGAACTGAGTTCAAGCCATTACTTCCTCATCTTAATAGCTTTGGAATTCAGTTTAGAACCTCATGTGCATATTCTCATCAACAAAATGGAATTGTTGAGAGAAAACATAGGCATGTGGTTGAAACAGGATTAACACTTCTAGCACATGCATCTATGCCTCTCAAATTCTGGGTTGATGCCTTTCAAACAACTGTCATCTTAGTTAATAATCTTCTAACACCTGTGTTAAAAATGAAGTCTCCTTATGAAACTTTGTTTAACCGAATTCCAAATTACAATTTCTTCAAAGTCTTTGGCTGTTCTTGCTTTCCAAATCTATGACCCTATGCCAAACAAAAGTTTAGTTTTCACTCAACTAAATGCATCTTCATTGGTTACATTTTAAGTAAAAAAGGATATAGGTGCTTACACCCTTTTGGCAGGATTTACACCACAAAAGATGTCATATTCAATGAGTTAGAATATCCATTTGCTGCATTATTCCCTTCTTTACATAGTAAACTAATTTCAGCCACAAATATTTAGCATAGTTTGCCTGTTTCCACTTTAAAACTAGTTCAAAACAATCTTGTTTTTGTTCTAGTTTCTGCTTCTTCTGCTGATCAATTTCAGTCATCTCAGTTGTCACCTATAATTGCTCACTCTCCTTCTAGTCAAAATCCCTCTAGTTCAGACCAGAATGAGCAGCATCCTCAGCCTAAACTTGTTCCTTGTCACCTAATGATTACCAGATCTAAGGCAGGTATTTTCAAACCAAAGGTGTATTCCTTGAGTGGTAGTCATGTTCAAAATACTAACACGACTGCTCTAGAACCAAGAACTGTCAATGAGGCTTTGAGTAATTCCCATTGGTTTAGTGATATGCAAGAAGAGTTTCAAGCCTTGATTAGAAATAATACTTGGACTCTTATACCCAATAATTCAGCTTTGAATGTTGTAGGCTACAAATGGGTGTATAGAACTAAGTTCAAACTTGATGGAACCATTCTTAAGCACAAAGCAAGGTTGGTGGCAAAGGGTTTTCATCAAACTGTTGGCCTTGATTATTTTGATACTTTTAGTCTGATAGTTAAGGCCTCTACTATCCGAATTATATTCACCATTGCTGTCACAAAGGGTTGGGATATTCAACAAGTGGACATCAATAATGCTTTTCTAAATGGTGATCTAAAGGAAGTGGTTTACATCGAACAACCACCAGGTTTTATAGACTCTAGATTTCCTACTCATATTTGTAAGCTTAACAAAGCTCTCTATGGCCTTAAGCAAGCACCAAGGGCCTGGTTTTTCAAGTTGAAAACTGCCTTGTTTGAGATTGGTTTCAAAAATAACAGTGTTGATATTTCTTTATTTGTCAAAACTGATCAGTCAAATATCATTTATCTTTTGGTCTATGTCGATGACATTCTTCTCACAGGAAGTAGTCATTCTATGGTGCATGAAATCATAAAAATCCTGGATTCTAAGTTTGCTCTCAAGATCCTTGGGCCTGTCAACTATTTCTTGGGTTTTGAGGCTTCTAGAACTGATTCAGGTATGACTTTATGTCAGTCGAAATATGTTACTGATCTGCTTGCGAAAACCAATATGCTGCATAGTAAACCTTGTCCTACTCCTCTGTGTTCAAGTTCAAAGCTTGCTAAGCATGACAGTCCACCATTCTCAAATCCTTCTTTATATAGAAGCACAATAGGTGCTCTTTAATATCTTACTAACACCAGGCCTGATATCTCTTTTGCTGTCAATAAGTTAAGCCAATTCTTAGCTAATCCTTTAGAGGATCACTGGAAGGCTTGTAAAAGAGTTTTAAGGTATCTAAAGGGTACAATTTCCTATGGCCTGCATTTTTCTCCAGCCTCAGATTTGACAATGGAAGTGTTTAGTGATGTCGATTGGGCGTCTTGTGTAGATGATAGACGTTCCACTACTGGCATTTGTGTGTTCTTGGGAGGAAATTTAGTTAGTTGGTGTTCAAAGAAACAAACGGTTGTGGCTAGATCTAGTACCGAGGCAAAATATAGAGCATTGGCTCAAGCTGCTACAGAGGTAATTTGGCTTCAATCTATTTTCCATGACCTTGGTCTCTTTGTTCCACATTGTCATGTTATTTGGTGTGACAACACCAGTGCTGCTGGTCTTGCTCAGAACCCGGTTTTCCATGCTCGTACCAAGCATATTGAAGTGGATATTCATTTCATTAGAGAGAAAATTGCTGCTAATCTCTTATTTGTCCAATATGTTCCTACTTCTGAGCAAAAAGCTGATATACTTACCAAGTCTTTGCCTTATGCTCAGTTCTCTTGTTTGCGCTCCAAACTGACCATTATTGATTCCACCTTGGTCAGTTTGCGGGGGGATGTTAATGTATCAGGTTGCATAGGACAGACTACTCTGCTTGTGTATCCAGTATTATCAATGGAGTAGCATTGATAGACTACTCTGCTTGTGTATCCAACATTATCAATGGAGCAGCGTTGATCATCTGATTATTCTGTTGTGATGAGTTTTCCTGCCATTTTGTACCAGTTAGTTAGAGTGAGATTCTTGACTATATATTAGCTTGTATTGTGTAATTGTAAATCAAGAAAGTAGAAATGAAAAATAGTTAATAAACACTTCCAAACCCTTAATTTTTCAATTCTTTACAAGGGCTGTTACGTGAAGCAGAAGTGTCTATGTGAGTATTGTTTGGACGTTCATCTTGGGTGGATTGGATTGAATCAACATTTATGCCTGTTATGTCAATTGTATGTGCATCTCGAATTTCCGGAAATGATTTCACATCCCTTGCCTCCATTTTCTATAAAGTTATGGAATCTAATTCTCATCATTTCTCTCGCCAAATAATCCAATTAACACAAAAATAATGCAGTGATCACCTATTGCTATAAAATCTTAAGCAGCATATTTTTATTATACAACTAACAAATATTCAATCAATACACTTACAGCTATAGAAGTTTTGATCAAAAGAGAATCTGAACAGCATGTGATATATTTGGAGCAAAAATGAAACAAATGGTCTATCAATCCAAATCTCATGGTTCAAAAATTCAAAAGAAAAAAAAAAAAAGAATTCTAATTTTTTAAGTAATTTTCAACTTATAGATCATATAAGTAATTGTTCATGCCTTTATCTGAACAAATTGATGCGAACCCCGTATATATCGATACGACACCCACAAGTAAATTGAAACACAATCCCAAGAAAGATAATTCAGATTTCAAGAAAATCTTTGACCGGTTGATTAGCAAATCAAGAACCAAAGATATAACGACGTCACTCCCAAGAAAGAGATGAGAATGTGGGAGATAAGTCAAGATTGATAAATCAAGAACGAATCTTGATGCAATTCTCAAAGTTCACAAAAGAACAATGAAGAAAAGTTAAAACTTTATTTCATCAACAACTTCTTTAAAATTTAGGTTTAATAAGCCTTATATAGGCATACAACCCTAATCCTTGTTGGAAACTAAATAAAACCCTATTTTTTAATTGACTTTGACTCTTTGACTTTTTGACTTTGACTTTGACTCTTTCCTAAACACACCCATATTGGGTTTTTTTAATGACTCAGTTTTCTAATTAAAACTTAATAAATTAAACTAAATTAAAAACAATCCCATAATAGAAATTAGGCCTAATGTAAATCAATTAAATAAATAATAGCCCAATTGCATTATAATCGACACCCAAGCCTTAAAATTTCCTCAAGATTGAAGTTTTTGGACTTGTTCTTGAAGTTGAATAATATTTTGAAGTCTTGATGTTCCCTCCAAGTTGTCCAAGTCATGTTCTGCAAGACTCTTGACCCAAATATCTTGAACGAGCCCATTTAAAGTTTCCTTTATCCTTTTAGCTCGACCCTCGTCATAAGTCCTCCATTGATGCTCAAAGGATCCATAGGCTTGCTTCCTTGGTTTCCATCACAAATGGATGAGCACATACAAGTTACATGAATATATGTACTTACAATTATATATGATGATTCCTGAGCTACAGAAACGTGAAAGAGAAGCTTAGGTGCGCAGATAAACTTGAGAAGACAATCTTAACGGTCAGGAAAAACGGTTCTCAACGTGTATGTGTTTGGCGTGGCTTCCAAAAGAGGTTTAGGAGGTAGAAGCTCTTTTGGGAGTGTTTGGATGATCTTGCAAAATAGCTTTTGGATTTTGGAAGAGCTTCCAGGAGAAGCTGGTTGTTTATAATATCAATTTTTTTTTTTTTTTTGAAAGAAAAATTGTATTAAGCAGAAATGGACAAAATACAAGATTTGGTGACACCCTGCCACCCACAGACCTCATTCGAGGACAAGGCAATTGAGACAAGTTTATGCGCTAAGCGGTTACCCAACCTAGGGACGGCTTGACACACCACCACACCCACCTCAACACAAAGAGCCTTAATATCACCAACTAGAAAATCACTATCCCCCCACCCCTCGCACTGAGAGTTAATGTCACCGACGGCGTTAATAGCATCAAGCTCAACCGTGTGAACTGGCAGTCCCAGTCTACGCGCAAGCAGCAGCCCCTCTCGAGCCGCTAACAACTGACCCACCGTTGGCGAGAAACGCCCTAAAAGTGGCTTGGCCTCAGCCACCACAACCAGCCCCTTATGATTCCGGATAGCGACCCCTAGCCCACGCCAGTCTTTATCAGGGTTGACAGCCGCATCAGAATTAAGCTTCAGCCCCCCAGGGTGAGGCGGGCACCAGGTAAAGGGCATCCTGCAGCCTGGCAGAATAGGCTGTGAGGGGAGCACTGCAGCACTGGTCTGGAATTCCCTGAGGACCCCTGCTGCCCACTCAACCAAAGCTGTCGGCGCCTTTGAGCTCAGGCCCTGAAGGGAGGCATTTCGATTGTTCCACACAGCCCACGCTATCATACAGGCTAGTTCTAAAGCATTCCTACCTCCCAATCTCCTAATATAGACCATAGCGTCCACAACCGATCCCTGAGCAAAAACGCACCCTCCCACAGTTTGTTGTAAGGCCGCCCAAGCCAGCTGAATTGAGCTGCAGCTAAATTGAGCTACAGCCAGTTTATAATATCAATTTTGGTTTAATACTTTTTTGTAATATCAATTTTACTCTTCGAACTATAAATACCAAACTGAAATTCCCGGGCATATCCTTCCATATGTTTTGCTCTTCTCCTTTGCTGTTGGATTCTTTTCTTCTTCTTTCTCACCAGATCTCGTTGGAGAAATCACAGGGTTCGCTTGAATCGATCTCCTCCTAGCTTTGTATCTACTCTAAACACCGTGAATACTGAGTAGTAAGCCCCTCTTCATCATCCTCTTCATCTTGTTTTGTTGCGTTTTCTTAGGGTTTTTTATTTGATTATAATACGATTCGAGAAGAAACGAAAGGCACATGTTCTTGCAGAGACCTAGATCGAGACTCGCTCGTTTTTTGATTTCCAAGAAGCTTGACTATCTTCAATAGATTTGCACTGTCATTGTTTTCATCTTCTTCGTGTTTTCTACCGCATGTTCTTGCCTGGCTCTGTCATGGACAAATCTGATGATTCCTTGCAAGAGACTGATTCGGTCTCTGGAGCTTTGAACTTGTTCAAGGAGATTGGTCTTTAGGATTTTAGTGAGGATTTTAGGTTCAAGCCTTCGAAGCTCATCAAGAAATTCCGTAGAGGAGCTGGAGACTACAATTTGACCGTCGTTTTGGATTGGAAACTACACCGTTTTGGTAATAGGAAGCCTCGGCTTGCATTGGTTTGTAATTTGTAATGCAATGTTATGTTATGTTGTGTTGTTAGTTAGCTAATTTGTTTAAATATTAATTTGTTTCAATTTTGATTTGTGGTTTTGAAGGTGTGAACAAGTTCTTCAGAGCTTGAAACTCTCATTTGTGAATTTGTGAGGAACATGTGCAGATATCATTGGCCGAATTAAATGTTTTTTTGACGTAAGTGTGATTGTTGAGGTGCTATTCTTAAAGATCCCAAAATTTTCAAGTTGCAGGGCAAAATGTGGTTCTTAAGTGTACACTGTCCTTTGATGAAACCTAACTAGACTGAATTAACAGAGGAAATGGGGAAATAGCTCATGTAATTGTGGAATGTATAAAGCTCCAATTCCCATACTAGTGGAACGTATCTTAAAGTTAATGTAGTTATATCAATGAGTTATATCACCTTTTAGCTTACAAATTGCAAAAGTACTGCCACTTTCACTTTGAATATGTTGTTTCCTCAGATTATGCTCACCATTTCTTTTGCTTTTGTGTTCAACATTGGTTGTCTATATAAACATTGTCCCATTCTTGTATAATTAGTGACAACAGCTCAACACCTAGCTACATTTATTGGAAGTCCTTTCTTTTTTTTTTTCTCTTTATACAATAGTTGTTTCTGATCCTTGAGGTTATGATATGTCTCATCGTTAGTGAATATTGGTATTGTGCTCTTTATTAGCTCATTTCAGACTAGCAAATATTGCATGTAACAATTCACACGTTGAAAATGTTCTCAACAACAAAATGGCCGAATTTTTTTTCCCTTTTTAACATTTCTATTCTGTTGACAATCTAGCTTATTCTTTTTTCATACAAATGAAAAAAAAAAGATCAATAAAGAAATAACTTAATATACATATGGTTGCAGGGCTGCTACAGGTGAGGTGGGCCAAAGGATGTAATAGTTCTCTTTTCTTCGAAAGATGAGAGAAGTAGGAGAAATATTATCTGGCTGGCGACATTGATGATTACTTGGAGGGTAATTATAATGATGTTTATGGTGCACATGATTTTGGAAATTTCAGCTTATGGAGTGGAAGAACTGAACAACCCTTACTAATGTGGGTTTGATTATATTATTAGTGCAAATGTCTGTGTTGATTAGTTTGCATGTTACAGCAGATGCTATTTGCGTCTTAGGGATTCATATAGCAATATTTGGGTCAGTCATGGAGTTGTAAGCATTAATGTTATTCAACTTGTAAGTATATATGTATGTGTTTGTAATATATGCAATAATGCTTCTTTTATTTTCATATGATAAAAATTTTTGGGCCCTTATGTATTTATCTAAATTTTGCAGAATATTATTGAAAATTTTCAACATGAGTAGAAACTTATAAATGAATTTTTGTCAATATATTTATTTTAACTAATTTTTTTCTATGAGAAATGTAATAAAAAGATATTTAAATTATTCCATGTAAGGTAATTTTTATATAAAAATAATATTATTTACTCTTATTAAGGTATAAAAGTCTTATTTTCTAAAAATAAAGAAAGTTCAAGAGTCACATCAAATTAGAAGAGATTTCAAAGTTTTCAAACCAAACAGGTTCAAAAGCTCTTTTATAGTTTGTAGGTTTATTGAAATAGTTTAACTAAACAGTTTTAAAAGCTCTTCTAAGCTCAAATGACTTTTTGAAATATATTATTCAAACAACAATTGAAAAACTCAAGTTTTTACTTTTCTTCTTTTACTATAAAAAACCAAAAGTAAAAGTAATCCCAAACTATCGCTACAAGAAAAAGGGCTAGCCATATATACAAGGATATCCAGACGGGACATTAAAGGCCTGGTATAAATACCAATTTTTTTTTTTATTTTTTAAAATACATTTCAGTATCATAGGTATGATATGGATAGTTTTTCTATATTGAGCATATAAAGGCCCAATATAGAAAATGCTATTAAAAGGGTAGGAAATGAGCCACCCATCATTTTCCCTCTTTTCATACACTCACTACTTCTTTTTCTCTTACATCCACTCTTTCCCAAACCTTAGCCACTGCTGTTCGACCGATTGTTCGTCTTGGCATCATCGGTGAGTTCTTCTTCTCCCATTCTTTTTCTTCTTTTTATTCCCTTCTTTTTCTCTTTTTCTTCTTCTCCCTCCACACCCCTACCGCGTCACCAGTCTTTTTTTTTTTTTGCTTCTCATTTTTCCATTTCTTTTCTTCTCTTTCAACCTTCATGTTGTTTTCTTCCACCGCCCGGCCATTCTTGCTCGCCGTCGAACCGTTCATCTTCAATCATTGTTTTTCTTCTTCCTTTCTTCTTCTTATATTTTTTTTCTTTTCGTCGTGCATCCATTCCTCTTTGTCGATCTGTTGCCTTCTTTGCTTTGCTTCCTTTCATCCATTGCTTGATCAGCTATCACTTGCTTGATCTGGCATGCCACTATTGCTTCATCCTTAGTGTTGTCAAATTTATGTATTTAGAGCAAGAGTTAAATACACAAAACTCCTCTAAGGTAAAGCTTATTGCAAGCAGAAACAATTTTTCATTTTTGAAACACAAAACCCCCTATCCATTAGTCAAAGTTAGTTAAGCTTGTCTGATATAAGGGTATTTTCATCTTTTACTAAATTAATTTCATTTTTATTGAAAAATTGATCTCCACCATCCAAAAAAGTAAAATTAAAATAAATTTTTACATAAAATAAAATAAAACTTTTAAATCGTAAAAAAATTTAAAATAAAAAAATTAATAATTTTTGAAAAGAAAGGTAAAATGATTTTCACTATTCATCAACATGATGGATGATGGACATCATTAAAAATAATCATTTTTTAAATATAAAAACATTATTTTTTAGGGGTAAAGATCCAATCTTCAAATTGGATCTCCACTGTCCAGTAAAAATAATGGATAGTGGAGACCCAATTCGAAGATTGGACCTCCACCTTCAATTAAGTTTCATCCTCAATCTACCATCAACAACTACCATCGACATCAATCCACCATTAATCCACCATCAGCAGCCAACATCAACATCAATCCACAATTAATTATCATCCTCAAATCAACATCAACCCATTCATCATCATCATCCACAAAAAATTAAGAAAAAAAAATTTCAAAAAAAGAAGTTAAAGATCTGCAAATACCCAAATCTTCTTCATCAAAATCAAATCTAGAAACTTCATTAACTTCATCTTACATCATCAAACCCTAAAAACAACTTCTGTAGATCTTCTTCATCGAAATCAAACCCCAAAAACTTTATCAATTTCATGTCACATCATCAAACCCTAGAAACAACTCCCACCATCAATTTCGTCTTTATCTTCCAAATCCCAGAAACAAATTGTTTAGAGGTTTGATGTCAACTTCTTCATCTTCAAACCCCATAAACAACTTCATATTGAACTCAAAAACAACTTCAAGTCAAACCCTAAACTGCATTGTCAAACTGTAAACCCAATCTTTAAACTTGGCATCTTCTATCAAACCTAGCATCTTCAAACCCCAAACCCAATTTGTTATCAACCCAACTAATAATCAGACCAACACCACCAATAAAACCTACCATCATCAATCGAACATTACCAATAAAACCTATTATCATTACCATCATAAACCGAATATCAAACCAAAATCAATGGAACATCAATTTGGTTCGCTAATGATGTTGATTGTTAATGATGATGGTGTTGAAGATGAAGGGTGCTGAAGAAGAAGGTATAGAGAGAGAGACGGTGCGAAAAGGAAGAAAGAGAGATTTTTTTTTTTTTTAACTTTTTTTTAAGATTTTCTTTTAATTTCTAGATCTAAACTTTTTTATTTTTTTCAATAATAATTTCCACCGTTCATCAAGAATGATGGATGGTGGAGATTCAACAATTTTTTTTTCTTCAAATTTATATTTTTACATTTTTAAATTATTTTTTTATTTTAAATTTATTTTGAAAGTTTTAATATAAAATTTATCCCTTATTCATAGGCATTTTTGTCATTGTACAACATTTCTAGGTCAATTATTACCTTGAACTGCATTTGATTGTTAATGTGGGGATATTGTGTTACAAAAAACAAAACAGTAACGCGTCTGCATTTGACTTAACTTCAGAGAGGTTTTGTGTATTTAACTCTTATAATAATAATAATTCTTACATGTAGCTGATATATATATATATATATATATGTATATCTATATATAAGAGAAATTAATTGTTAGAAGATTTTTCTTTTTTTATTATTATTTTTATTTTGTTGTTTATTTTGATTGTGTAAATTGTTTTGATGTGATTTGAGAACTAAATGATGTTGAGGTTGTTTTGTAGGTTCAATGTGCATATATATATATATATACATACATACATATATATATATATAAGAGAAATTGATTGTTATAAGATTTTCTTTTCTTTTTTTATTTTTTTTATTTTGTTGTTTATTTTGATTGTGCTAATTGTTTTGATATGAGTTGAGAACTAAATAATGTTGAGATTGTTTTGTAGGTTCAATGTATCATGGTTCTCCTTTGTTACTTTCAGTGTTTGACCTTCTCAATGCTAAGAGGTGTTATTTATTTAGCTTATTTAATTGATTGCTTTCTTTGCTTCAAATTTTGATTTGATTTCATTTATGAACTGTTTGTTTATATCTGTCACTACAACAAAACATGTCATCCATACTGGGCATTGCCCGGTATGGTTGACTATCCATACCGGGCGTCTGCCCGGTATGGATACTGCCGGTATGGATAACAGGAGAATCCATACCGGGCATGTGCCTGGCATGGAAAATGGTTATCCATGCCGGTCACGTGCCCGGCATATGGATAACTATTTTCCATGCCAGGCACATGCCCGACATGGATATTAGTTTTAACTTGTCAGAATTTCCATGAAAACAACACGTAATCAACAGAGGATGAAGAAAGCCTGGTACATCGATTTTGCATGACAGAAAGCCTGGTCCAGCACTGTAGTGCCTGGAAAATTCTTGCGTCCATCTACAGTCCAATGCCTAATCCAATGCATGGAAACATCGGGCACCAAAAACAGTCTGGTGTGGTCGTAGGCATAACTTGTAACCTGTTTACATATTTTTAAACAATACTTCTATAAAATTCAATAAAACAAAAACATTGTTATGAGATTATGACTTTATTTATTTCTTTTGTTTCTTGAGTGGGAAACAAAAAGACGATAACAGAAGACTTTATTTCTGCATAACTAGATTTTTACAGCAGAATTTGTCTAGGTCCTCCCTTCCTCTATTACTTACATTATACAGCCTGAAGATATATAGAATTATATTGAAAAGACAACCTAAGGAAAAGCGGAAACAGACTTGATAATCTTAAAACAAAACGGAAGGAAGGTTACCTTTAAGTTAAGGATGAAACTAAAAAAGATGAAATCCAGATGATGGTTCCGCTTGGAATTAAGGCGCCCTTGATCATTGTGACGATTCTGCTCTTGATGAAATATCCATCTGTTTCTCGTAGTGCTTTCTACATGTTGTCACTATTAGTGATCTGAAATGGCAAGATTCCATCTTAAGAAGCTTTAGAGGGCGCTAACATGTACATTGTGGCTTAGAAAGAATTTCACCACCAGCGGAATCTTTGAAAAGAACCTAGTTTGATCAAATCTGTTGCTGGAAATGAAATATGAAGGTGGTTGTGCGTTAATCATTTAGCAAAACTACTTTGGTTTTATGAGGAGGCAAACTAAAACAACATAATAACTACTTAGCAGTTTCAGGGATAAAATCAAACCAGAAAGGAAAAAAATAAAGTGAAATAGAAATATAACCTTCACATTCTTCCCGATTCTCGCATTTTTGTCAATTATAGCTCTCTTGATGTGAGAATTCTTGCCAATTCCAATCGAAACACTGCCCTTTGCAGTGAGAAACCTTCTCGCGGCATCCATATAGAGCGAGAGAATAAACAAACAAGTGATTTTACAAAATGCAAGTAACATTGTCACTCAAGCCAATTCAACTACCAATTTTATTATTATTATTATTTTTTGTAACATGCGGTGCATAAGATTTCAGAGTAAAACTACACATCTCAATAGAAAATGGATTACCAACAGATCATTAATAGTTAAGGCACATTACCTCATAATAATCCGCTCCGATCAGTAAAGTATCCTCTATGATCGCACCTTCTAATATGCAATTTTACAATTCTGCATAAGGAAAAATAAGGTTAAGAAGCTTTGGCCCTCTCCAACCCCTTAATGACCCAACAACTACCACTCACCGTCGTTCTTCAAGATGACCATCGATTTCCCCAAATCAAATGCCGACCATCACCTTTCTTAAACTCTAATGCTGACCGTCACTCTCTCTCTCTCTCTTGGTAACTATTATCTCTCTCTCTCTATCTTTTGGTAACTGTAGAAGAGGGAAATGAGCGTTTTGTATTTGTTTGTATACGAGGAAAATTTTCTTCCAATATTTGAAATAGATACCACTTAAATTCAATTTAATTAATAATTTATTGACAGTCCCAAAACTCAAGAAGTAAGAGTGCTACATAAAAAATTTCCCCATATTTCTTTCAACTTTTTTTGCTTTTGAGGACATGTTAGAATCTCATCCTTTTGATGATTGACTTCGATTTTTGTAAGTTTAATTTCCACTAATGTAAAGCTCCTCCATTTAGATGTTATGTCACCAATTCATAATTTTGCATTCTTTAATCCTCCAATAATCAAAATAATCTTCCAACTTCTTTCAATAATTGAAATGAAATAATAAGTGTCATGAAAACCAAATCATAGAAGCTTCAAACCATAATTATAATAGGAAGGCAAAAATATTAAGCCCATTGATAATTAAATCACCCCATCTCAAATAACTGAATTTCATATGACAATTTAAATCTGATCATTAAGGATATGTGACTAGTTGGAGACTTTGTTTTGATAATGGTTGGCAAATTTTGTAATTTCGAATGATAACATTACACAATCCACCCACCTGATAGATCAATTTACTAGGCAAAACCTATAACAGAGACACCTTCTTCGAATATATCAACTAAAAACATTCAAAAACCACACAACACGAATTTGAAACAACAAAATCGACTATATAATTCAACAAGCAAACAAAATTTTGGCTTATTTGATATCGAAATCATATGACGAACCTTAAACAAAGCTTTGAGACGTCTCTCAGGGTGGCGGTCCACCAGCAAGTTATCGACCACCGCCATCTTCTCCAGCGCCTCCTCCACATTCCTCGCCTCGATCACAGAGTCGTCGCGGTTGGTGTTCAACACTAGCACCATCCACTCGTACTCCTCCTCCGTCGCTGTCCTCGCCTGCCGACTCTTTGCCTCCTTCGCCTTTCTCGCCATCTCCACTTGCTCTTGCTCCCACCGCCGCCGTAGCTCCGTCTCCATCACCTTCGGCACCGGCACCGACACTCTGTTCGCCTTCTTGTCTAGCTTCCTCATCGACTTCTCCAGCTCCTTCTCCTCTAGCTCCGCCAAGCGCCTCGGTGGTCGCGCGTCGAAGAAGAAGAAAAGAGGAGAAGAAGAGAGAAGAAGAAGAAGAAGAAAGGGAGAATAAGAAGAACAAGAGGAGGGAAGACTCACCGGGGGTAGATCGACGGACGGCAACGACTGACGAGGAGAACGACGGGCTTCTAGAGCGGCGATAGGCCGACGAAGGGGGAAAGGCATCGGCGGATAGAGTGGGAGAGAGCTTATGTGAGAGAAAGAGAAAGAGAAAGAGGGAGAAAATAGGGTGAAAATTGGGGGAGGGGGGGGGGGGGGGGGGGGAGGAATGATGGGTGCGGGTGTAAACCCATCAGGCATACTGGGCGGGTCGCGCTCGGTATGGATAATCCAAATATCATACCGGGCGGATAGCACTCGGTATGGATAATGCAAATACCATACCGGGCGGGTGGTATGGATAATGTCTTTTAATTTTTTATTATAAAATATTTTTATCCATACTGGTCGGAAGACCCACCCGATATAGATAATTCGAAATCCATTAGTTATTAACTGTTTGAATACTTTTTTATGTCATAGTTTGAGACTTGAATTGCATTGATGCACAATTGCTTTTAATTTAAAGGAAATAGGAGGATTATTTGCATTCTTTGTCTATCTACCGCTTTCATGGTTACATGTGTGAGAGAGGATAATTGCTAAACTATTATGTACTGATTTTGTTTTTTAAAGTTCTATAAGTTATGTACAGCTCAATAGCTCCTCCACTACCATGAGCAGTGAAGAAGGAATTTGAAATGTACAGTACTTTAATTATAATCCCTTTGATTGTGTGTGTAGTGCTCTTGCTGCTTTGTTTTGACTGATTAGAGAATGTTTTCTGTCACTTTTTAGAATTATAATGTCATTCAAATTTTGTGTCACATAAACAGGTCTGTAATTTTAATTTTTTTTTTTTTTTTTGGTTACTACAATTCGCTATTCTTCTCTAACTGTCTGATTTTTTTTTTTTTTTTTTAAATATTTAATTGTGTGTGTGTATGTTTAACTATATGGTTGGTTGATAGTTGAGCTGTTTAAACTGTCATTTGAGGTGGTTGGTTCTAGGGCTTGTATGTTTGTTCTCGTCTGACTTCTGCACTGTAATTCAGTTATGATTATCCAATTTAGTTACATTTTTTTTTTTTAATATTTCAAATTCCTCAACTTGGTTGACTTTCAAGTTTTGTTGTTACCTTGATATGCTTTTCTGTTTTGCCATGTGGAACCTTGGCTCTACTTCTCTCTTTGATTCGTATATGCAATTTTGAGACCATAATTGTGATTTGTGTTTGAAATATTATAGGTAACTTTTCTCAAATACCTTTACAGATTTTTTGAATCTTGTGAAAATTAAAAGATGGTGACAATAAGATAAAATGTTTCCATACATCAGACCCGAAATTTGGCTTTGGCTGAAATGTTTATATATATATATATATATATATATATATATATAGAAATAAGCTAAGCTTGTGTTCTGGTTGCACATAAGGTGTTTGAGAAATTAATTGTTAGAAGATTTTCAATTTTTTATTATTATCTTTTTATCTATCAATGTTTATTGTTGTTAGTTTGCAATATAAGCTTTTTGTTGAAAAATGCAAGCTTATTGTTTATTATGCAATTTGTTTTTTAATGGGTAGGTTGTGATTTTTTGAAGTATGAGACAAAAGATCTTGCTGCATTAGAGGCCATCAATGGAAGGTTTGTCTTGACTTAGTTGGGTTTTGTTGTCTAGAATTTATATGTATTGTTTTTTATGATATTTCATGTAGTGATCTTTCATACAAAAATAGTTAAGTTAGTTGTATAGGACTAGACGTCTGCATGTGGACATTAGAAGGCATATTTTCTGTATCTTGTGAGTTAAAGGCACAATAGTTCCCATCATAATAGGGAAAACTCTGTTAAAATTTTTGTAAAATTGATCAAGTTTATATATATTATTTTTATATATTGAGTTTGTTACTCATATGCTTTTGTTACTAATATATGTTGCTTGTTTCCATAACAATTTTAGATATTGGCCAAAGGTATATCTAGTGGTCCGTCTTTAAGTGGATTAATTGGTAAGAAGAAAAGAAAGAGAAAGGGTCCTAAATGATTATATCTATGTTGTTAATAACATTTTTAAGTGATTATATATAAATGAACTTTTTATGTGTGTTGTAATATTATTTTTATTTTAATATAAAATTATATATTTTTTCTCAAAATAAAAATATGTATTATATTTTTTTAATATAAAAATGGGTATTATACTGGGCTAGCCCGATATGAATAGTATTATCCATCCGAGCTCATGCCCTGTATGAATAAATATATCCATTGGTTGACCCACTTCTAGTCGGTGTAGATAACACTATCCATATCGGGAGAGTGTCCGATATGGATATTGTCAGCAGCTATACTGGTTCTATTCATACTAGACGCTCTGCATGGTATGGATAACACTATCCATTTCGGGAGGGTGATGGGTATGGATATTGCTAGTAATTATACTTGTTTTATCCATACTGGGTGTTCCGC
Organism: Nephelium lappaceum; assembly: GCA_021234005.1. NCBI lineage: Eukaryota > Viridiplantae > Streptophyta > Magnoliopsida > Sapindales > Sapindaceae > Nephelium > Nephelium lappaceum. The sequence continues at coordinate 5,706,878 of CM038010.1, read as the reverse complement.
ACAGTATTGATAGTCAATTATATTGGGCATTGCCCGATATAGTTGAATTGTTTTGTTGTAGTTGGTTCAGTCTTCTAGTGGTCAATAGGAAATACATTTTAAATCAATTAGGTTTTATTGTCACGCCCACTAAGTTGGTGGAGAAGAATTATAGTTGATTGATAAATTCTCTTTCTCTTCTACCACTAGCCTTGCCTTTCTCTCATATACTTTTACCTTTAAGGCCTCGTTTGGTATGAGGAATTGGATAGAAAATGATGGGATGGGATTGGATAGGATGAGATAGGTTAAGATTAAATTAATACTAAATTGTGTTTGGTATAATTGAGATTAAATTGAATTTGATTTGATTAAATCAATATAATATTTGTGTAAATTGATATTTGAGTAAAATATAATAAATTAATCTTTAAATATACATATTTGATATAAAATAAATAGGAATAAAATTGTGTGAAGAAAGAGCCAAATGTAGATTAGCTGTAACATAACCCAAAAAAAAAAAAAAGTCTACATGGAAGCTATGTAGATATTATATTGCATAAATCAAGACTTCCCAGGGAACATTGGCCTCGTTTATGTTATCAATGATAATTTTTACTGAATACGCCAAATCAGTTATTTGGAATGCTTAACTTCAGCTCTTGGATGTAATGGAACGTTGGGATTCTTTAATTTCGATATATATTCCATATCATTTACTCCCATTTTATAATCACGATTATTATTATTGTGAAAGCAGTCCAACCTCAAGTTTTCTTTCTATAAAAATAATAGAATAAAATAAAAAAAAAACTTCAAGTTTTTATCGAAAGGACGAGAGATATACCTAATTAAAATATATTATGAGTATCGTTTCAGAATTTTAATTATTATGAGGCTTTATTGTCAAATGATAAAATAAACTTTAAAAACAATTATATATATCAACTTAAGCTAAGGAAACAACGCAGTATCCGATTTGAATTGGTTTTTTTTTTTTTTTTTTCTTTTTTAATTTGTATTTTTCGAAGTTCTAAATTGCATAATTCAATTTAAGGTATATGTGAGATGCACATATATGTATAGTCTTGTAATTATGAATTCAAGAAAGTGGACATAATTAATTTTCAAAAAATGGACATAATTTATATTGTCTAACATGCCTTGGTGGTAAGAGTGTTCATCTAACTTGATAATATCTCAAATTCTAGTCGCTACATTGTATGTTGTCTTTAGAAAAGAAGAAAGAAGAAATACAGTGAATCCGAAAATTTTGATAGACTAGGGAAATGGTAGAAAAATTAATAGTTGCAAGTTATAGGTTCGCATGAAGGTGGTACAAATGTATTGAGTTTTAGTTATTTACTTTCCTATCCTCTTGATGCGTTAATGTTTTCTAAGTATAGAAAGTGGTTTAGTTTTGCATAGCCTCTGGTCAAAACAGTTGGCATTTTAGGAGAAGCAGATTCGGAGGTGAAATTCCTTTATTGCTACTAGACAAAATAATTAGCCAGTTCGAAGTAGCCGAATTGAAGGTAGAAATCCATTTTCACCTTGTTAAAAATAGTTTGACAGTTCAGAGTAGTAGAACTAGAGGCAAAAATATTTCTTAGCTGTTAGTTTATATATTGGGCAATCTCGAGCAAGCAAAGTTAGGAGCAAAGTTGGGAGGCCTAAAGGTTGGAGCACCTCAATGAACGCCCTACCATGCTGTTGGAAAGTATGTCCAAAAGCATAATGATCTCCGATAATGTAAATTCCTTAATTAATGTTCTTTTCATATTTAAAATAAGATACTTCATCTAGCATTGTGATGTAAGATTATCTTTGGCAAGGTAAAACATTTAAGGTTCCAAGACTAAAAAGGAATAAAGAAATCATTCATATAAAGTTTGTTATATATATAATGTAGACATGATTCTTTATCCAGTCTAAATTTTTATATAACTTAAGATAATAGTTGGACATCTTATCTTGTTAAAGTTATAGGTCTCTTTTGTTTCAATTGGGAGTGACGAGTTTCAATTCACCTAAGTTTATGACTTAGAACAAAAAAGTCTAGTTTATTGGATATGGATCATGTGAGGTAATAAAATTCTATTAATTGCTTATAGAATTTTATTGTTTCACATCAAGGAAAAGGAGTGTGCGTCTCAATCCTAAAATAAATAATATAACGTATAATTGTAGATTGTAATATTTGAGCTATCAATAGGTGATGGTTGATATGACCTAACTTTCCCAATAATTTGATACTATGATTTATTAATTATATAGAACTTATATTTATAGATGTAGACATCATGATTTTTATTTTAATTAATAAAAGTAACCGCCACCTTATGGGTCTCGCAAGTAATTGGATAATAAACTCGGCCCCGAGTATTCAATAAATGATATTTGAATTTTAATTTCTTGAATAAATCAGGATTATCCATAAGATGAAAGACAATCATATGAAATAAAATAATTGAAGGAGTGAAACGGTCTCGCAAATCTGGGTTTGATATTTTTTGTAAGGACACTCATTTTGCTAATTTGCCTAGGGTGTACAATTTTAGTTTTTTACTGGAATAAACTAAAATTAATGGACGGGGTTCAATCAATTATGAGTTAATTAGATTTGAACCTAGTTCACTAGAGCTTGAGAATAAAATGGCCAACCCGATCCTAGTCTACATGAAGTTAATGGATCGCTAATCTTGAATCATATTGGGCTCAAAAGTTGGACTTTTGAACTTAGATGAATTAATTAAATAAGAGTGGTGATATTTCTACCCCTCTAAAATTGTATATACACCCCCAAAATATAATTATTTTAAAATTCCAACATTGTCCTTCCCCCCTAAAGCCTTTAACTTACAACAAGTGTGAACGCTTGTTTCTCTGAAAAATCAACTTCATCACTCTGCACGTCTTTCCAGTCAAAACTCCAAACTAGGTTGGCCACAAAATACTCCAAATGAAGCATTGCCAAATCAAGCCTCGAATATATCCTTCTCCCAGCCCAAAATGGCATCATCTTTATCTCCTTACTCCTTGTTATATCAAACACTTCTCCACTACTTGTCTGATCATGATATCACCGCCATTCAAAAACCTCTCAAGATTAAAAGCCATTGGATCCTCCCACACTTTTGGGTCCCACCCCATTTCAACCACCATGAAATTTATAACTCCATCCTTTGGGATTTTGTACCCACCAAACTTTACATCCTCAATTTAGCAACACAAAATGCCTTAAGAGGTTGTCTCCTTAAACTCTCCAAAATCACTACTTTCAGATATGATAGTCTATACAACTCCTCTTTCTTCACTTCTTCTCCCTGCAATGAAAGAGACCAGAAGCGGCATTGTTATCGCCTCCTGTAGTAGCTTTAAAGTACCTGGACTTGGAAGACTGAGACAATAGTTCTTGAAAAAGAGAGGATAGGGCTAGTGAGAGAGATTCATATTAGCTTGAGCCTGTGAACCCCTAAAGATGATGATGATAGTGTTGGAGATTAGGAAAAAGAAAATGATATATTAATAATTTATAGGGTGTGGTTATAAATTTTTAATATTTTAAAAATAATTAATGGGACAAACTTGTGAAAAAGGATGTACATACAATATTTTTAGGGTGCCAACATCGCCCCTCGTTGAATAATTATGGATTGGACTTTAGTTACCACTTTACAATGGGTGGCAAAAGAGGCCCAAAGGGGCTGGTACTCCAAGCCCACTCTAATATGGGGTTAGGACCCATGAATTAATACATTAATTAATTAATTATTCTCCAAGTAATTAATTTTTTATTTTTAATTAAATAGAAAAAGTAACAAAACAAGAAATTGGATTCGTAAGAAAATTGGTTTCTAAAATCAAGAAATTCTAATTCTAAAATGAAATCAGTGTTGGTTGTATCCTCCAACCAATCTTCCATATTATCATTGAGATGATATTATCATTGAGATGAATCACCTTGAAAGTGTGGGCTCCATTTTTCTTGAATTTAGTATGTGCGAACCCTACAAAACTCAAGAAAATTATCAAATTCCAAATTAAAGAAATATCAATTGCTCTTGAGCTTGTGATATGCCAAAAATTAGACAAAGTCCAAAAGTCTATTATTCTTGTCAAAACTATCCTATTTATAATTTTCAAGAATAAGACTTTAATTTTCAATTTGATTTACATACATCGAGGTTGATCAATTGATTTTTGATCTATATATAGGTAGAGAATCAATTAAATTATATATATATATATTAATATATTCGATTCATACTTTGAGAATAATTTTTGAAACCTAATGTTTGCTAATTCCGCATTCTTGGCTTTTGGAAAAGCTTTTTTGACAAGATTTTCCCCTTCACATTCATCAAGGAGTGCCTTAGGGCATGTTAGATGGCACATGTAGCCAAGCCACAAGGCACCTATATGCCATGACTTGACGCTTGCATTGGCACCTATTGTATGGTATTTCCCTAAGACAATTATACAATATTAATCTAGATTATTTTAATCCATATAAGGAGATTTTGTAAATTTATTGAATATATATTATGATATCTCGATTTATATGCTTCAGCTATTTAAAAACCTTCATGTATTTTCATATAAATGGTAGAATCAAGTCATTCATTATATAGATATCCAGTCACTATTGTCTATTAGCATATTAATTAAAAATTGAAATGTAATGGTACCATAACAAGGGAATGAGTTTCATTATAATCAATATTAGGTATCTACGAGAAACTTTATGCTTTGAGTCGTGCCGTGTATATATATATATATATATATATATATCAACTTCCTTTCCCTCATTATGTTATGTACAGAAATCCATTTATACCCAATAAGTTTGACATCTTTAGGTGTTTGGACTATAGATCAAAATAATTCATGTTTGGCTAAAAAGTGAATCTACTTGAATTGTTTCAATCTATTGGGTCTAATCATGTCTTTACTTGCAATCTTTTATTTATTTTTTTATTTTTAGTAAAGCTTGCAATCATTGATAGTATGTATATTATTTTTATTATTTAAAATCTCAATAGCTATCCTATATGAAAATATGTCATAGATGATGTTTTATTCATAATTCCATATTTCTCTTATTTAACTCATCTTCCAAGTTCATATAACTTCAAAAATTTTGCCACTTCAAGGGCTTTCATTAATTCAAGGACTTGTGTTGCTTTAAGGACTTTAATTATTCTCGCGTAAATTTAAATAGGATGGATCTACTTATAACTCAAGTTTTATTTGCAATAGGATCTTGAAATTTTACTTTTCTCTTTCTAGGATTAACATCTTTTGAAGCAAGTGGTCAGCCATGCTTCTGCATACAACAGATGATTCATATGCCGCAATTTGTTTGGTTATTCATTCTAGAACAATCACCTAGGCTAGTACATTAGCAGCTAGTATATATGATTTTATTACTCTATTGACATTGTTCAATGCATCTAGTACTGATTAACAATTATTTGAATATGAACTATCCTACACACTTCATTTTCACATTAAGATGTAGGTTGATCTAAATGAATTAGAGTATGAACCTTTCAAGATAATTCACGCTTCTCTTTAGGAGAAGTTTGTTTGTTTTTTTTTCCTTCGCGTGGAAAATTTATTTTATCAAAATGACATTTCACAAATTGTGCAGTAGAAAGATCACTTACCAAAGGTTCTAGACATCTAATAATTAATGATAGGTCATACCTAACTTATATCCCAATCATCTTTGAGATTCCATTTCAGTTTGGGAGTAAAAGCAATTGCGACGTATACAACATAATAAAAAATTCAAACATAAGTTGTAATGGAGAATATTGATGATAAATAGTGGGTCAGATTTGGATTAAGCCAGCAGCATATAAAATAACTATTTTGGCATAAAAAATTGGTAGTCATGGATGTAAAAATAAAGTTCTACAATTACCTAAAGATCTTTATAAATGATTCTGCTAATCTGTTTTATGCGTGAATATCGGAAACTGAACGTTCAACATTAATCTTGACTACTTTGATATATTCATCAAATGTATTTAAAGTAAATTGACGAGCATTATCAAGGCTTATGGTCTTAATTGTGGAAATTGAGCTTGTAGCTAGCCTTACAATCTGTGCAATTAATCTATACAAGCAACATTACAAATTGAATGATAAACATACACTAGCCCATTTGCAAACGTATCATTTAATTAGAACGTAAAATAACCGAATAGTCCACCTAAATGGGTGAATTCTTTGTAAGAATGATGAAGATGCAAACCTATGTTTAAAAGATGGTTTGATTATCACACTTTTCTTCAGAGCATGGAGTACCTATATTTTCATTTAATAGTAGGTTCTTTGAATTCTTTAATGGATGCCCATGTGAATTTTCAGTGATCCTACGTATTAATAAGGATTCTGAGTAACCAAGATGGTCATGCCAAAGCATAAATATTTATTTTCAAGAACTTCTAGTTATCAACCGCATAAATGTTTAATATAATCCATGTAAGAAAGCACGTAACTTGTACCAATGAGCTTCTGGATCGAATAATCAGAAGTAACATAGCTATTCAACTTTTTATGATCAACTGTCTCAATATGATTTCCATTAATTAGTTGTATATCTTTGACACCATGCAAATTTTTTCAAGATTTTGCTACAATACAAAGCATCATTGATATAAATTTGGTACCATTTAATAACAGAATATGGCTCTTCTGAAGCCTTTAATAAGATCTTCTCCACTTTTATTTTAAGTAGAGTCAAATATAAGAAGTATAATTGATAGAATTGTGTGTGTTTAGATTAGGGGTGGGCAAAAAAATCGAAACTTACCCAAACTGACCTGATGTAGATCGACCGACTCAAAAATGTCGGTTTTTAAATTTATTTTAGGTTGGGTCGGTTTTCAACATGCAAAACCAATGTTTTTCAGTCTCAGATCGGTTTGGGTAGAAAAAACCGACCTGACTGGAAAACCGACATATAAATTAATATATATATATATATATATATAAGCTAAACTTTACAACCTATTCTCAAATCAAACCTTAGCAGCTGCCAACCCATCTCTCACTCTAACTCTCATCTTTTTCAAGCTTGTCTCTCTTTCTCTCTCCTCTCATTTTCTTCTCTTTCCCTTTTGGTTTCTTTTCCCTCTCTCTCCTCACTACTTTCTTCCATTTCAACTTTTTTTCCCTTGGTTGTTGTCGCTACATGCATTGAGGAATTATATTGATTTTCTCTCCTTTATTTCTCATGTCCTGTTTTTGTTGCTCCGATCGGCCCCAAACTCTTCTATTGGGAGGAGATCGGCGACAATCTCATCGATATGGAATGAACCGAGTGATGCTGTTTCTAGTTTTTTTAGGGGTTGATGATGTAGAGAGAGAAAGATGGAGGTTTGGAGTGGAGACTGAGAGAGAGAAAAAGGGACTATTAGTGGTAGGAGGTTAAGAGTGGTGGTGACTGGTGAGTTGTTAGGGTAGTGAAGTGATTTTGTTTGGTTTTTTATTTGTGTGAGTCTATACTCTTGTAGAGAGAAAAAGATGGAGGTGTGGGGTGGAGACTAGAGAGAGGAGAGAAGATTGTTGATGGTGGCAAGCTAGGAGCGTGGTTGGCGACTGGTGACTGGTAGGGGTAGTAAAGTGATTTTGCTTGTTTTTTAATTGGGCTTAATGGTTATTTGGAGGCCCATTTGACTAGCCCAAACCGACATGCATTGAAACCGACTCGAAATAACTTGACGCCTATCAATAATTTGGGTTTGGTCGATTTTGAATTCTGAAAATAGATTAAAGTCCATTTCAGATTGGTTTTGTCTAGAACTGACCTGAACCGACCTATGCCCACCCCTAGTTTGGATTGTGAGCTAGGCATATATCTCTATCTTGCCTTGTTAGTGATAAACAATTGAGTGTTAAGATCCATATCCTTAAATCAAAGAAAAATAAAGATAAAAAAAAAATTAAAATACACAAATAAAGCAAGTTCAATAATCTTAGGGGTCGATTGTTTTTTTCACTTATGAACTTAATAGTGCTGAATTACACTTATTAAGTTGTTTTGATTTATTTTTTTAAGTAGTTAGACAACTTAAAACCATCTAGAAACAACTAAAAATAAAGAAAAAAGGTTAAGAGGCCGTTTATTTATTTTTCTTTATTATTTAAAGATTAAACACTGTTGTTGAAAACTGAAAAATAAATAGCAATTCAAACCTGAAATCTGAATGAATGTTTTTTTGTTTTTTTTTTTTCTTACATTTGAATATATAGTAATTTTCTTTGTTTTTTAAATTAAAATTATCTGAAAATTAGTTGACATTTACACATTTTACTATTAGTTGTTATGTAACCTCATTTATTATAACACAAACAATTATAATAAATTATTTTAACAATACTAAAGCACTTTTATGTATATATTAATAATATTTTAATGATAATTAAATATGATTAATTATTATAGTAAAATATTTGTTTTTGGAAATTATTATACATAAACAAATTATTATAGTAAAATCAATTAATTTATATATTTAAATAAAAAAATTCTTAAATTAAATTAGTTTTACAGTAAAAGTTAAAATTGTAAAACAATATATGTTTGTTATTGCAATATTTTATTAATTACATTTAAAATGAATATGTATAATATAAAATTAAAACAAATTTGGAAAAATATTATTTTAAGAATGATAGATTTGGAATAATATATTTAAAAAATTATTAAGTAATTTGGTATTAAGTAAAAAGTAAGAAGGTAAAAAATTATAGCTTTTTATTTTAATGATTTTTGGGTAGTTTTAAGTGATCTGATCACTTAAAAAATAAACAAAATTAATTAATAAGTGCAATTTAGACCAATTAAATGAAAAGTGATAAAAACAAACAGCCTCAAGAATTTATAATTTTTCACTTAATTACAAATTATTAATAATATTTAAATGATTATATTTTAAATTGATCCTCCTAAATAACATATTTTCGAATTACCCTAATTTTATATTATTTGAATTTTCTTTTCTTTTTTCCCTTGATACTTACGAAAAATATATTTGAAAAGAAAATCCTAAATATATCTTATCCCAAATTGTCTTGGAATTAAATTACTATATTTTAATTTACAATTAAATATTCATGTTTCTAGTCACTTTTTTAAATATATTAATGTATTTAATTGTATAATATACTTAATGCTACTATATTTTTTAATTATACTTTAATTATGAATAAATATTATTAATATGTATATAAAAATGTTTTTAGAATTTATTATATTATTTTATTTTCAGTGTTTATATCATTAAAATTACATAACAAAAAATATTAAAAAGAGTATAATAAATGTCCAAATTACTAGTTTTTAGAATAATTTTAACTTTAAAAAACACAACAAGTTTACAGTATATTTAGAGGTGAGAAAAGAAAAAATTATTCAGATTTCAAGTTTTAGTCATTATACAGTCTTCAATGAATTATAGTACTATTTTAGTCTTTACATAAAAAAATAACGACCCTAAATAGCTATTGGTTGACAACATTTCTACCATTTGTCTATACATATCTTTTTCGAAAGACTTTTCTTGTCGTTATTTCATTCTTTATCATAACATAATTATCAATAGGCTTTGTCTATACATCTTTGCCCTTTCTTGTATAAACACCCATTAATATCTTAAAAATCAATAAAACCATCCACTGATGGGATATGTTTTCATAAGAATATATTGATCTTATTTCTTTATATAGCTGCTTTAGAATCATGTGATACAAAAATATATAAAATATGTTTCCGCAATTTTATTTTACCACGTATCTCAAATGTGTAGCATTATACACTTAAATAATTTACGGCCTCAACAACATCTTGTTGGGATTGGGTAATTTTCTTTCTTAAATATGTAAAATGATATCAAATAATAATGCATCAAATAAGAAAATAATTCAGTAATCAATAAAATCTCATGCTTTTATGTTAGAATGTTAGATTTTTTGGAACTTCTGGCCCAATTCTAAACCATAAGAGTCATAAAAAGAATTTACAAAAATTGAAAAATTAGAGTTCGAAACAAAAATTATAATTTGATTTTCTATATGCTAAAAGTCACAATTTTATTTGATTCAAAATTATTTTTGGTTTTGATTAAATTTAACGTCAAATGTTTTATATCATGCTTTTAAATCACCATTCAGAACTTAAGGCCTTATTAGCTTGTACTTAGAACATCAAATTCTAATAAAAGATGAATATGCCAAACTTTTGGTTTGGACTTTAATATCTCCTTCTTTTTTTTTTCTTTATTTTTTTTTCCCAGTATTTGGGTTGCCAAATATTCATCAAATGATATATATTTTGATCACCTTATAATTCAGAACTTTTGTCTCATATTTTCAGATCTTTAGGTTCTTAATCCATAACTTCGATTTCAAATTCAAAACGACAAATTCTCAATTGATTTAGATTTAGAAACTTCTATTTTTTTTCTTTTGTTTGAATTTGAATTTAGAATGGTTCTATATTTGGATCCTAATTTAAAAATTTCGGTTACAAATGATCATATGTAAATTACATCACTTAAACAAACAATTGAAAATAAACTAAATTATTTATAGAGCTGATAGATCCAATATACTGTCAACGACAGAGCATGCTCGTAACTATACTTAGATGCAATAAATCATATTAAAATATTCGGTAAGTAAATTATTCTTGTAAAGATCCTTTTAATTTGCAAGAATCATGGTCATAATGTGTTGTAAATCAATGATCAGAAATCAGAATAATGAAAACCAAAAATTGATTAAACTAAAAGCAAATAAAAGAAACTTTGTATTTCTGAAGTTTCATTGATTTTTAGATGATCAAGGCATTATTAACGATGAACTTCTTCTTATAGTGGTTTTTACCCAATTGTAAAAATCAATATACATGACAAATGCTAAGTGCTCATGCCATTATGTAGATGACATTTGTCTGTCTAATACCACTAAGGATAACATGATGAAACATGGGGACTTTCCCCCCACTTAAAAGTATTGATAAGAGACGTTATCCCAAACTAATGATTTCTTTTTTCTTTTTTGCCTTTTAAGTAGACATCGTACTAGTTAGAAGTCTACAAGGTCCATTGAGATCAAACATAGTACTTATGCATCCCAACTAGTTCAGATATGTGCTTTCATGAATGTCACTTATTTGCTCTTCCCAGAGATCTATAGGTTTAGATTTCTATTCCCATGAGTGTCACGTATTACTTGCACGTCTCAGATTCTATTCGCATAAACAACTTACTTGTCTTAAATATCTACTTCCATGAATGAGAGATAACTATTCACATAATAAGGGAAAAAAAGCTATCCATATAAGCATAATAGTTCTTGACAAGAATTAAACTCTCAACTCATTAGAGAACAAGAAGGTAAACCAATCACCTACAGTAAGCAACTTGTCCTAGATATCTACTTCTATGAATGAGAGATAACTATTCATATAATAAGGGAAAAAAACTATCTACACAAGAGATAAGAAGTACTTGACAAGAATTTAAACTCCCACCCATTAGAGGAATGAGAAGGTACAATCACTACAGTAAAAGTATTCCCATAAACAACATACTTGTCTAGATATCTATTTCCATGAATGAGAGATAACTATTCACATAACAGGGAAAAAAGCTATCATATACATTATAATAGTTACTTGACAAGAATTGAACTCCAACTCATTAAAGAAGAAGAAGGTAAACAATTACGTACCTATAGTAAGCAACTTGTCATAAATATCTACTTTTATGAATGAGAGATAATATTCACATAATAAGGAAAAAAACTATCCACATAAGTTATAATAAGTGCTTGGCGAGAATTGAACTCTCAACTCATTAGAGAATGAGAAGGTACAATCACCTCAGTAAGAGTATTCCCATAAATAATTTACTCATCCTAGAGATCTAATTCCATGAATAAGAGATAACTATTCATATAATAATGGGAACAAACTATCCATATAAACTATAATATGTACTTGACAAGATTTGAACTCCCAACTCATTAGAGAATAAGAAGGTAAACAATCACCTACGGTAAGAGGTGGTTTGTTCTCCTAAAACGGTGATTAGTCCATAATTGTATGACAAATATATCTTTTTAATTTATAAAATTAATATATGAATTATACAAAAGTGGAAGCTATTAGGAAATGCATGACCTACTACTTGCTATGGCTCGGACTTGGAACTTCAAGGTGTAATCCACTGACCAAGTTACCTAATGATCAAACTTAAAAAAAAAAAAAAAAATCACGATTTTCTATGGATGAATAGTTTTCTTTATTTTTTATGAATCTTAATTAATAGGCAAGATGACGGGGAAAGTAACAAAAGTGATTTGTAAACAAGAAATATTTAACAAGTTCACATCATTTTCAATATGTATATAGATTGATTACTTATTAATATCATCACATGGAGGTTGTAATATTTAACAGTTACACATCATTTTCATCATTAATTAATTATGTGTATAGATTCATTATTCTCTTTGGGCACATATGTAGATTGGTTGTTCATTGTTCTACAAAAGCATAAAAACAATGTTTGAAATGTCAAACATGTTAAGGATAATAATGATATTTGATTGAATTTATTTCAGTTTCTGTCAATTCATATTATATTAATATCTTGTCGTTGAACAATATCATTTTAGGGCTTTCAATACGGTGGAAGGAAACTATTACGCGTGGCAACGGCGTACAGGATTAGGGCTTTCAATACGGTGGAAGTGTTTGTCTTTTGTCTTGACATTGTATGATTTTATAGCGTTTAATTAAATATAGTTAATTTTGTTTTGAACATAATTTTTTTTTTTTTGACAAATACAGTTAATTATTGTATAACATTTTAAACCATATTTTATAATAATACAAAAATCTTTTCAAAATGCGATAAGTATGAAAACTACAATTGAAGCAGCTACATGTGCGATTAATATATATTTCCTAGCTGACATATATACCTATTAATAAATTCTATGCACTCAAACAAAAATTTTTGTTTTTGTTGAAAGAGGAAACAATAAAATTTTTATTTGATAAAATACTTAAAAAGAAAACAAAACAATAGTTAATAGAAAAAAATTAAATAGGGAGTACATAAAATACAAAAATAATTAATTAGGGTTTTCTTGAA
>CM038010.1:5444648-5693615 GCA_021234005.1 Nephelium lappaceum | reverse complement strand
TAAAAAAAAAAAATCAATTTTGTAAATGGTTGGATGAAAATTTGGTAGATGGTTTCTTTGATTTGGAAGTGATTTTTTTTAATAATTAATGATTTTATTTTATTATTCTATTTTACAATAACATTTAATATTTAATGATTTTTTAAATAGGCCCACATGGATAATGTTTTTGAGAAGGATCCTGTACATTCTTCTTCCTGAGAAAAACAAGTAGAACAATAACTGGGAGTGAAGTAGCCCTATCAGGGGAGGTTGTTGGAATGGTGATGACAAATAGAGAAGGAAGTGGAGGTTGGTAGTCTAAAGGGATGGGAACCCTTGAGGAGTCCAAGAATGCCCTCCATTGGAGATCAAGACACGAACTCTCCAATAGAGATCCAGTGAGATCACACACTAGAGAAGTTTGATGCGATATCCAATGTGTTCTTTTACAAATACATATATATATATATATATAATATATATTTTTTTTCAATTTTATTATTTTATAGTGTAAAACATGTGTTTTTCTGTCTGCTTGCTGCCAAAATGCATTTTTGTGTTCCACCATTTCGTCCAGCTGTCGTAGTGAATATGTCAAAGGGATATCATTGACAGTAACCTTTTCTTTCTTTCTTTTTTTTTTCAATGTTTACAATTTCTTTTTTTTTTCTTTTTCAATGTTTACAAAATTTACTGGCAAGTTTGGAGGGACATATGTAACCAATCCATTGAAACACAAAGGCTCAAATATTTGATTATGGTGTGTTAATTGACCAAAATATCACTAATTTTTTCTTTACTATAATTATAAGATATGACAAGAATGATTTCAGTCAAAATTTATTAAAAATTAAACTATTTATATATAACTCAAAAATTTAATTTCAAAAAATCATAAGATTTTGACATTTTTAATATGATATAAAAATTTACTTTTATAAAATTAGGAGATATTTACTCTCTTAATAACAGGATTAAATTCTTTCATACGCCGAATAAATACATATTGTAGAATTTTGAATGTTAATCACCAATGTCATGAAAAAATACAAAAACATTTGGGTTATGATTAGATATGTTTAACCTACTGAAATCAATAAAACTAATTAACGAAATGAATAATTAATTGTATTATAATATAACTTTAAGGGACAAATTCATAGGGGGTCCAAACTAAAAATAAAATTAGAAACGGATTAAAGAAAATTAAAAAGCTTAGATTAAATACACCCCCTAAGATCTTGTTAGGACTAAAAATAAATAATTTTCTGTAATAGAAGTGAAATGACACTTTTTCGTTAACCAATTCTAATAATTTTAACTAATTTTAAAATGAGCAAGCACATATGTAAGGGGTAGCAAAGAACTCGAAATCTCTCTTCATGTTAAATTTATTATGTTTTGAGCTGTAGGAACGGTCTGTCAAAATTCCTGACGTCATAAAATATTTTGTGCAAGGTCTCATAGATTGTGTTTTTAAAACAAGCTTCATGACATTAATATCAATGAATTTGTTTTCTACATAACATAAATATTATTTGATAGACAATTAAATTAAAATTGTTCTCCAACGTCCATGTATTTCCATTTAATGCTTCCATGTTTTTCCATGTAATGTTTCCATTTTTTTAAAATTTTTTTTAATTAGATTTGAAAAATTAAAATTAAATATTTATTGACTTGCTGAGATGATTATTTAACAGACTCTCTAAAAATAGATGATTATGTTCGTAATATCTATTTTTTTTCTTACCACCTCAGCTTGACATTGATGAGTGATAATTGTATATGAGAGATTTTTTTTAACTTAATATTTGTTTATCCTACGTGACATAAATATTTTGTGCGAGTCATAATAACAGCGTCTTCAGTGGTCTCATAGATTGTGTTTTAAAAACAAGTTTCATGTCATCAATGTCAAGGAATTTGTTTTCTACATAACATAAATATTATTTGATAGACAATCAAATTAAAAATTGTTCTCCAACGCTTCCATGTTTTTCCATTTAATGCTTCCATGTTTTTCCATGTAATGTTCCATTTTTTAAAAATTTTTTAATTAGATTTGAAAAATTAAAATTAAATACTTATTGACTTGCAGAGATGATTATTTAATAGACTCTCTAAAAATAGATGATCATATTCGTAATATCTATTTTTTTTCTTACCATCTCAGCTTGACATTGATGAGTGATAATTGTATAGGAGAGATATTTTAACTCAATATTTGTTTATCTTACGTGACATATGATTTTTCACAATTCTTGAGAGCATTGGAGATTAAAGCTTCTCCAATAAGCTAATAGATTGTAAATAAAATAAAAGTCTACATAGGATAAATAGACATTCATTGTCAAGTTGAGGTGGCAAAAAAAAAAAAAAAATCAACATCGTCATCTTGATTCTCTATTTTAAGAGGGTCTGTTAGATAGTCAACTCAATTAGTGAAGTTTCATTATGACACAAAATTAAAAGGGAATTAAAATTTGAGAAAAAAAAAAAAAAAAACCACCTCTTTCTTCTAAAGTTGTATATCTGTATCTCTCATTTACTTTCACCATTTCCAACTTTTTCATTTGGATGTCTCCGCTTCTTGCCTCCATTTTCCATGAATTTTTTTGTCCGTATTTTTTCTTTAAAAAAATCGTATCTTTTTTTTTTTTTTTTTTAAAGAACAGAATCTTTATATGATATATTCATCCAATCTGTAAATTTGAGTAATTTTCAATTTAATTATATTATTGGGTTTGCCTTGTGATTGATGAAATACCCCAATAAGTTAAAGATTGTATTGTTCTTTGTTTGTTTTTTTAGCCTTTTGAAGTTATTGACTATATTGAAAAGGTTGTATAATGCATTGCTAATGTTCATTTATTAATTGGAGTCAAGGGTTGTGAAGTTTATGTTTGGTTTGTTAAATTATAAGTGACAGTACGTTGGGTCGATTTGCAACTACACAAGGGGATCTAACCGTGATTATTATGGTTCAATTTGAACACTTGAGTGATGGGTATTGCATCTTAATTTTCTTCAACTGATTGAGCATACTGTGGTGTGGGAGTAAGTTAGCTTGTTTTTTCTTATTCTTGTTGTCGGATTTCTAAGAAGTAACTAATTTAGAACATTTTTCTACTTATCTGCGCTCAAGTGTTAGTCACATTTGGTAATGGTAACTTTGTGGAATTGTTTGTGATATTGGCTGGTATAGCTGCTGTTAATTATTCACCTTTAATCTTCTCTTAAATGCAACATCGTCCGAAACTTTGATTTGCATCATTCTTTCTTGTTGTTTTGCTAGTATGTTTTTGTTGCTGTTGGAGCTGGTTCTCCGTCCATTCCCTTTAATATGCCTGTTTAGCCTCTTGCATTTGTCTAATCTTTGTTCTAGTTTTAACAGCTCAAGCTATCCATAAATGAGAACTTGTGTTTACTTAGTGTCTCGCTAAACCATTCCTTTCGAAAGTTTGAACTAACATTGTCATAGTCTTCCATTGAATTTACATAATAACTCTTAATCTAGAAACTTTATTACAAGGACATATCATATTACTTCTCAAATTTCTTTCAAAAGTACTTTTCTTTGTCGCCTTTTACAACTGTGTTGATATGGTTAATGACTCAACGTCCATCTTCATCCACATATTATTATTTCCTTTTCAACATCTCATTAGCACAAATCTATTCATGCATAGAATGAGAGATGAATGGTTTTACTCTTTCTTGTCATAGTTCTTTTAATCCAACCTTGTAGATTGTGGTTTTTGAGCATTATCAGCACTCATCCATGAAAGCTTTAAAAAAAATTTGGTTCGTGCCACCATATTTGTTTAAACTTATAGAAACATAGCAAAGTACTTTATCAACTCGTGAATTATAAATGGTTCTTTTTTTTCTATCAAAATCATGAGATTGTATTTTAATATTTAATGTCCTAGAATATCCTTCCTTTCCATCATCTTTAATGATACTGTATTTTAATTTTGCATTTTATAGTCTCGGTTTAAGAGCATCTGTCCTTTGCAGTTTAATTTATGTCCTAGAATCACCTTAACAATTATCCACACCATATATCATATACACATGCCCAGAAATTATGAATCAAATTGTAAACTAAGAGTTGTGGAGATTACCTCATAAATAATCCATCACAGAAGAAAGGATTAGGATGGCCTCTTGCTAGCTTCCTTTCAGTTTTGTCTGACGTCCCTACCTCTCACTTTTTGTCTCAAGCAGGTGTTGACTTCGTCTACCATATAAATCAACCACAAACTACAGATTTTGTATCCTTCAATAATTCTAGATTTTTTTTCTTCTTCTTGTCTTTGCATTTGATGGCGAAACATACATGTATACATTTATGACATGCCACTATGAACTAATATTATGTGTTCGTGAATATATACATAGCTGGCAACTGACAGGACTGAATCTGGTTAGGATATAATATTGTTTAGAATAATGATTGTTTTTATAATAGCATTTTGTTTAGAATAATGATTTTTTTGTTTGTTTGTTTGTTAATACGTTGATTCAATTTTACATTTTCAGATTTCATCTATATTTCTTTGTTTTCTTTCAATTTTTTTCTGGTATGGTTGCAACTCTGTGTTAATTAGATAACAATCACAGTATTATCTTTGTGCAAACATTATTAAATGGATTCATAATACTCTTAACGATTCTCACACTCTCAATACCTTGCTAATGATACTAAACATACAAACTAGTGACTCACTTAATCCTCAATATGTCTATAACTCCTCTCAATTCTACCCACAAATCTCTATGTCATAAGCTAACCAAGTTGGTCATTGAATCTGTTCAGCTCAATTTTGCCTTTAATCCAATGAATGTTCCATATCAGTCTCATGTTCACCAACAATTTGGATATGAATCTCGTTTCAAGATCTATTAAATGCTTCCAAATTTCCATTTGACACTCAGGTGGTTAGGTTGGTCATTTTATTGACTTAAAAAGTATTAAAAATCTAGTTAAAAATATTAAAATCAATTTAAAAAACAAAAGTCAAAAACATCACAGGCAACCAAATAAAACAATTATTAACTTCATTTACAAACAGTTGAAAGATCACGTAAACAAAATTTGCAAAAATTCAATTGAACTGAGTAGTAGGGAATTCAAACGAGGTGTAAGAAGTTAATGAAGCTTTGATTAGTAGATTATAATATTAGGTTGGTACAATGTATTTTGAACCGCATATGGTAAAGTCAATATTTTATTATTAAATCACATTAGACACTGATCAAAGTTAATATTGGAGCAAATGATCATTTTTTAATATCAAATTACATGGAACATTGATCGAAGAGATTTTTTAATAGAATAATTTAGATTACATATAAATATATTTTATTAAAATAAAGTATATGCCCTTTCATAGTTGCAAAAACTTCAAATACTTAGATTATGTGTTATAAAAAAATTAAGTAGCATCGTTGATCTTACATATTCATTTATTTTTACAATAAAAAATTTATTATTAAACAATAAAAAATCAATTACGTTTACACTTTAATTATTTCATAACATATGACATAAAAATTAATATAAATTAAATCATACATATTATATAGTAATTCTACCATTAGTGTCTCTTAACTTTTAAAAGTTAAGATGAACAATCAATCAATCATATATATATATATATATATAGTTGTTAAACAAAATTTCTTCTGTACCATTGATAATAATATTCTCATGTTACTATTTAACTTGAATTGACTCTTTGAGTTTTTAAAGAAGTAGATTTGGTTTGATTAGAAGCCAGTTTGTTTGTTTTGTTTTATTTCTTTTTTTTTTTTTTTTTTTTAAATGATAACAAAAGGGAAAATTTGAAAGATTTTTTATCTCTAGTATTAATTATATACCATTGCATTTTTTTGGTTTTTCTTTTCCTTAGCAATACAGATTGTGTTCAGGTTCTTAATTAACCTAAAACTTTAAGCTCTTGTGCAAATCCGTACAAATTAAATGAAAGAATTGCTCTTTTTCTTTTTAACGAAAGAATTGCTTTTTATGATTGAACATATATGTATTTATGAAGAACATGGCTTTTTATGGTCTTACCAACTTCAACCAAATAAAACGTCATAGGGAACCTACTCACCACTCGTGTTATTAATTAATGTTTAAATATAATAATACATTCGACTCACAGAATTAAAATTCTTTAATAAGTGTTTAAATTATTAAATTATTTCCATCGTTAAAACAATTATTAACTTGACAAACAATTGGAAGATGATGTAACAAAATTTGCAAAAATTCAATTGAACTGGTTAGTAGTGAATTCAAACGTGAGGTGTGAGAAGTTAATGAAGCTTTGATTAGTAGATTATAATATTAGGTAGGGTCAATGTATTTTGAACACATATGGTAAATACTTTTATTATTAAGTCACATTAGACATTGATCAAAGTTAATGTTGGACTAAATGATTGTTTTTTATTATCAAGTCACATTAGACATGATCAAAATGAATATTTTTAGAGAATAATTAAGATTACATGTATATAAATTATTAATGTTATAAATACCCATGTATAGTTGCAAAAAGTTCAAATACCTAGATTATGTGTTATAAAAAATTAAGTAGCATCGTTGTTCTTACCTGTTCATTTATTTTTATAATAAAGAATTGATCAAACAATAAAAAATAAAATTCGTTTGATATGTACACTTTAACTATTTCATAACTTATGACATAAAAATTAATTAAATTAAATTATACATACATACATACATACATACATATACATACATATACATACATATATATAGATAACTGGCTTCTAATCAAACCAAATCTACTTTTTAAAAAGCTCACAAAGTCAATTCAAATTAAATTATAACATGAGAATATTATCAACATGGTTTATAGAAGAAATTTTGTTTAACAACTATATCTATATATACTTCAAAAAAATTAACTAATATATAAAAAGATAACACAAGGAAAATATTTCAAAAATTTTTTATCACTGGTACTAATTATATACCCATGGTATGTTTTTCGTTTTCTTTGCAATACGGATTGTATTCAAGTTCTTTATTATTAACCAAATAAAACTTCTAATCTCCTGTGCAAATCCTCACAAATTAAATAAAAGAATTGCTTTTTGATTGATGAATGGTACGTATTTATGAAGAACATGGCTTCTTAATTACGGTCTTACCAACCTCAACCTTAATTTGTGCGCAGAAAATTAATTTAAGCCCTAATTAGATTTTGTGCTTTCTATTTATAGTATGGTCAATCAGTAACATAATATTCTTTATTTCATATATTAAACTTTTGAACTCTTGCATATAATTATTAAAACGATAAAAAAAGTCCATAAGGACCAATTATTTTAATAAAAATAAATCAAATACTATATTCACTCACCTAATCTTAAACATATATTAAAATCTTTGATTAAAAAAGAAGAAAAAGCTTATCATAATTAAACCCTAGTTGTACTAAGTAAAATATAAAGAAAAAAGAGTAGCTAGTTCTTTATATATATATATATGAACTAACAAATCCATCCCCAACCACCCACCGCCCCCCGCCCCCCGCGCGCCCCCCCCCCCCCCCACCACCCCCTTTTTTTTTATAGTACAGTTAAGGTTTATTTATCATAAGCTTTTTTCTTGATTAAAAATGAATGATTAAAAATGAAGGAAAAGCCTGATGGTAATTAAATCCTAATCGTACTATAAGTAAAATAAAAAAGTAAAACCACCTCTACTATGAAAGTGTAGCTAGTTCATGTACATTTATAAAACGTATGAAGAACTATACAACCATATGAGCAGCTAAAACGAAATGAAAACAAATTTATTAAAAGATAAAATTGAATGTAGAAGTTTGACTTATTAATTCTAGAAACGCCTTGACAAATTGAAACCTAAATTTGTCTTAATCGATCGAATACGGCTTTGGTCGGTGCAGGTTGGGTAGTACGTGGTGTTGGGTAGATCCTACAAGACTTGACTGTCCAAGCCATTCTCTTCAGTTGTTAATTTGATATTTTTTACAATAAATAATATCCCTAATATTTGTAGACTTTAAAACATTGATAATATAAGATATTAAATATAAATTTGTAGAGCACAGATTGTTTTTTATTTTATTATATATACTATTACACGAATAGATAAGTAATCGGACATTCTAGATAGACTCATTAAGGTGTGATCTAGAAAGAAGACTCCCTAAAATAAAACAATAAATTCAAAAAAAAAAAAAAACCCCACATATTAAGTAAAAGGCTAACCATTATAAGAGTAGTCATGATGAGCCAACCTGGACATACAGCCGCGGAGATTATTAGGCATGTAACTTGACAACGAACGATTTAAGTTGTAAAAATTGGAAATCAATCTTGGTAATTGTTCTTCTGCATGTCACATCTTCCCATGCAAATAAAAAAATAAGATAAATCAATGTATAAGAAAATTAAGTCAATACAAACGGCATGTTTTAACAGAATTAATTTATCTTGTTGATTTACCACGCATTTCAATTAATCTAAATTTATTATATAATTCCTGTTGCTTGAAAAATATGGATCTTGCCTCAAATATATATATATATATATGGATCCAGCTGGCAGCTTGGTTACGGTCCTCTTCCTCTTCTGTCAACTGGGGCATTTAATTCAGCTTTCAGATTTAATCTTTTTACAGCTCAGATTCATTGACACAAAAATGTTGACTGGGTATTTTTGTTTGGTTGAAAATTCGAAATGGTGACTGATCGTGTAGAAGATCTTTATTTAAGTGTATCTTAGAAGCTATGTCTATCAAACTCTATAAAGAAGAGCTGGTATTTTCATCTTTAAACACTCAAATATTAGCATAAACACTAGAGTGGTGATTGATATTAGTTCCATTTACCAAGAAACCATCATGGGCTCAAAAGAGAGTGCTAAGGATGTTTTCTTCCATGGAGATGTTGGTAATCAGCATCAACCAGGTCACAAATCTGCTTCAACAGATAAAACTGATACAAATCCCCAGGGGGTCTTCCACCATCAAGATCAAACAAAGAAATCATCAGGTGAAAGAAATAGGGGTCGTTCTTCATCTGGGCAAGTTTCTGGTCAGGAGTGTTTCGGAGGACTTCAGCTGGGCAAGTTTCTGGTTCGTGGCAAAAAAAGTGATTGAAGAACTACTGCATGCAGACTAGTTGGTGATAATGTTTTGAATCTATTTTCATTCTCTTCTGCACCGTATGTAGACTCTTATGATATTACTGTTTTATGGGTTGTTCATTCCTTTAAAAAATTTCGTATGAATATTATTGGTTTATTTGCTTTTTTCTTGTGAAATTGATGTTTTCATTTTCTTTGCGGTAAACTTGATTCTTGCTATCTTATCTTCTTTTTCTTTTTGAAACTAACCCCAGATCTTCATAAAGAAGATAACTAATACAATTAGGATTGCAATCAAACCACAATTGATCCCTCTTTGAGGACAAAGCCCTCTTAGAGGACAAAGCCAAAGTAGCTGGCAATACTATTAGCCACAGCTTCTCAATCTAGGAATAGCCTGACAGGAAACAACCCCTACAGACAAACTTTACATAAGGCACTGTTTTCCGGAAGAACAAGCTTGACAACAAGTGTATTATACACTCAAACTTTACATAGGCTTATTCAAATGAAATAGCTAGCGTTTCTATTATTCCACAGACACCACATAATTAATGATGCATATATAGCTCTAACTCCTTCCTTTTAGGGTTTCTATTATTCCATAGACACCACATAATCCTATCAAACCTATCAAATCCAATCCCATCCAATCCTATCCCATCTCACACACCAAATGAGGCCTTAATGTTACAGCATAACCTTCTAACCAGATCAACCCCCTTAGAATGTTTACAACAAAGAGGGATTTTCCTCCAAAAACAAAACAATTAGGCATGGTAGGTAGTTTCAGGCCTTTTCTCGCAACAAGTACATAAAGTATTAGGTATGATTTCCATTTTACCAGGTTGGAAGAGGATGGAATGGCATCATTCCAAGCTTTAAAAAGCGATCACCTAAATCGGGATTACTACTAAATTAAAAAGTTATCTTTATTGAGTTTTACCTTCTCAATTTATAAGTAATCTAAATTATTATTTATTTTAAGATCACTTTAATAGAGATTGTTTTTAAAAGTGATGTTTTATGCTTTGAGATTATTGAAAAAGTGATCTCTATTAAGTTTTTCTAGTAGTGTTTTTACGCAAATATCCTTACTTTGGGAGCGATATTTAGATTCCAAAGTATTGTCCACCATCTATGGTCAAGTGCAGAACCCGAACCTTACAACCATAACTTCTCAGCCATGGCAAGCTTGTAACACTCTTATAACCTTATAACAACCCCCTTTTTTATCATAAAGCCAGATAATACGATCATCTCCACCATTTATACTTAAAGGAATACTAAAAATAGATTCTTTGTCTATGTTCACAAATAATTGATCAAGCTACCTAAATCCCAAGAGTTGCCAGGAGCCTAATGGGCTCATAATAAATCTCCTCAGAAGGCATAGCTGAAATTAACCTTGAAAGGAACCAACCTTGGCAGCCAGGGTTCTCCAGAGGCTTTAATTTTCCCCTCTTTATATGTGGTATATAAATGTTCTAATATGAAATTTGATGAGTTTCTTGAATTTTGATGAAATTTTTTATTTTATTCTTATCTTAATCATACACAAACTTAACTAACCAATATATTTTGTCTATAATTATGTAAAATAAGCTTAAAGATGCATGCTAAGATAAAAAAATTCCTATTATTTGATTTTCTGAAAGTATAAAATTAATTAATTTAGATAAAATAAGTGAACCTAATGGTGTTTTCCATGTACACTTATATCAATAAAGTTGTGATTTTAAGTCATGATGACTTTACCCAAACTCCAAATTGTAACAATTCAAGAAAAAAAATTCAATCTATTTTTATACATCTCTCAGCTGTAATGCTGGGGTTTTAAATATTATTGCACAATCTTTATTGAAAAATTAGGTGGAAATATAATTTGGCAAAACATTTTGTTGCATAAAGATTGTAAACAAAAGTATTGCCATTAGCTTAGTAACTAACAATCATCAATAACATAATAACAGTAAACAGAGAGTACATAACATAAAAAGAGAAAGGATGTAAGAACTATATAAAGTATTTACTTTTTTCAGAATTAATTTAGGTGAAAACTTCTCTATTATACAATAAGAAAACCTTATAATTTCACATTTTCATCTATTATATTAGTATTATAAAGCGTCATTTTTAATTTGTTTTACAATTTAAACACATATAAATTTTGTTTTGTTATCATTTAATATATATATATATATATATATATAATTTTTAATTTTTTATCAGACTTTAGTTCTATTGTAAGCGAAAATACTTAAGGCATTTAGAAAACGGATACCATTATGTTTTTTTTTTAAATATTAAATACAATTTAATACTTTAAAGCAAAAGTATCAAATTTATAAATTTTAATTTTTAAGAAGTCACAGCATTTTGAACTTAATTGTGATGATGTTTTGTGCATTTAGCCTCAGATTTTATGTATTATAATTGATATAGAATAAAACAATGGTAATTTTTGAAGATTAATAATATCAAATCAACATGGGTAAAAACATAAAATATGAAAAAAAATCTTATATATAAACATTGAATATATATATCACTACAAGAAAACAGCTCATCCATGCCGGGCAATGCCCGGTATGGATGACTATCAATACCGGGCATCGTGTCCGGTATGGATACCGACGGTATAAATACTGTCATTATCCATACCGGGTCCACTGCCCGGTATGGATATTAATTAGCCATGCCGGACACCATACCCGGCATGGATATTTAATATCCATACGGGCAGTATGCCCGGTATTGATAATATTATCCATGCCGGGCACAGTGCCCGGCATGGATAATCTGTTTGTCTCAAAGCTATATAATATTTGCCAACAATTTTGCTGTAAACTAACAACAAAGAAGCTGATGATGATGGCCTTAAAAATTAAAACCGATGACTAAAATTTACAACAAATATGTATAAAACTCCCCACCTCCTAGCTCTGCCCCATCTTTGCCCAAAACAATCTTCTTCAATGCCAAAGGAAACAACTCAATTTCTTCCAAATTCATCCATTGAGGGACACTTGACTCCTCAAAGCCATAGAATTGTCTATGTTCCTTATGCATCGAAACAAGATCCTCCATCATAAGCTGCCCTAGTTTTGCAACCGCTTCAGTTACATACACCTAAACGAATCAAAAACCAAACCCAACAAATCAAAATTCAAAACCATTTTCTACTCAACTCTAATATGAACATCAATCATTCAAACATATGTCACTACCTTAGCAGAAAAGCCCTTAATTCGAGTAACATATGGCAATCCAAGCATACCCATCGGGCTCGATATCAACACAACATCAACAAAAGAAGCATTCCACAAGTGCAAATTATTCACAATTTTGTACCACGGCTCTGCACATATCAAACAATTCGCATCAAGGGGTTTCTCAACTTTCCGCCTTTTTCGAACCCCATCTTGATAACCAAAAAAACAGTAATAAATCTAATACAATGCACAAAATGTAGCTATATATAGAAGAGAGAGACAGAGAGACTCACAAACTTCATGCAGACGATGATGGCGCCAGAACCAGTCCGACCAGCGGTCGTGGCCGGAATCACTCCGGCCAGCCGCGCGGACCAACCAACAAGAAGCAGAAACGAAGAAGAAGAAGAAGAAGAAGAAGAAAAAAAAAAGGAGAATGAGAAGCAGATTGAAGAAGAAGAAATGGGAGACCGCCGCGTCAGCGATCGGAACCAGTCCGATCGACTGTCGCGCGGTCGGACTTGTTCCGTTCGGTCCCGAGGCGATCAGAAGAAGAAGAAGAAGAGAAGAAGAAGAAGAAGAGGAGAAGAGGAAGAGAAGAGAAGAAGAAAGAGAGAAGAGAAGAGAAGAAGAAGAAGAAAGAAGAAGAAAGGGGAAGAAGAAAAGAAGAAGAACAATGGGGAGAAGAAGAAGAAGAAGAAGAACAAGAGGAGAGGGAACTCACTCTCACTAGATCGACGGACGGGGGCGAACGGAGAGGTGAACGGCGAGCTCCAGGGGCGATGGCCGGTCGGCGATGGGCGAGATTCGTCGGCGGCACCTAGGGTTGGGAGAGAGGAGATGTGAGAGAAAGAGAAAGATAGAGAGAAGAAAATGAAAATGGGAAAGGGGGGGAAAACTAGGCAAAAAATTGGATGCCGCCCAGCTTGAAACCATTGCATGCCGGACGAGCGACCGCCCGGTAAGGATAAGGATTATTCTTACCGGGCATGGCCCGCCCGGTAAGCTGACTGCATATCCATACCGGGCAGTGACCCGCCGGTATGGATAATATATTATCATTACCGGGCGGGTCATGCCCGGTAATGATAACTGTATTTCCATACCGAGCACGGGCCGCCCGGTATGGAATGGTCATTATCCTTACCGGGCGGGACCCGCCGGTAAGGATAATCCATTTGCAAATTTTTTTGAATAAAATATTATATCCATACGGGCCTTTAATGCCCGGTATGGATATGCCGGCATAAAAGCTTGTTTTGTTGTAGTGTATATATAATATGTATGTATGTATGCATGTATGTATGTATATAAGTTTTTCAAAAATGTGGGAGCTAGGAACCAGACCTCCTGTCAAATTCAGCCTTTTCCCTACCTTCTCAATGGAGGAGGCAGCTTCCCCCATCCATTTAAATCTCGGTTACAGGAGGTTTCTCCTCTTCCATTCTTTTAGATGGAGAAGGATTGCTGCCTCCTCCTTCTTCGTCTTTTTCTTATCTATTCTTGATTTGCTTTGATACGTTTGAGTTTAGTTTTTCACTTAAATTAATGATTTCTTTTATTTTTAAATGTTTTATAATAGTTACTTAATGTTTTAATTTTAAATAATCAAATATCTATTTTTAATTACTAAATATTTAATAGAACAAAGTATACAAAACCTACTTGAAATTTAGCCCTAACGCATGCAAAGAACTTTCAATCTTCAGTGTTATCTTAATTTGAACTATTAAAGATGAAAAATGATGAAAAGAAAGAAATAGAAACAAAAAATATAATAAAAAAGCAAAATGACTCCGTTGCTAATTTTAGAGTTGAGAACTGAAAAACTTACAAGACAGATCTTGTATTGATGGTGGCATGGCAGACTAGCAGTTCATACTCTCATATTACCTTAATTGAAAACTTAAAATTTAAAAAAAAAAAAAAAAAAAAAAAAAAAACAGAATACAAAATGTTAGACACACTAAACTCAAGGTATAATTACATCTAGTGCCTGGATTATGGAGGATTTGCGATTACCTGTTTAATTTTGTTGGTGGAATGCAATCTGCAGCTTTAATATGAACGTTTGATAGAAAGGCTGTACCAAGTTAATTTGAAACAAATGGATCAAGTTGACCCAATATTTAAGCAAAGTAGTTAGATTTTATGATTCTGGCAAAAATTAATAATATAATATATACTTTGTTTGCGAGTATTGAGATAGATATTAATCAATTAATTTGTGAAGAAAGAGCCAAACGTAGATTAGCTGTAACATAAAAAAAAACTTCTAGATGAAAGCTATACAGATACTATATTGCATAAATCAAGACTTCACAGGGAACATTGGCCTCGTTTATGTCATCAATGATAATTTTTAATGAATATGACAAATCAGTTTGTTTTAAATGCTTAACTTCAGCTCTTGGATGTAAAGGAACGCTGGGATTCTTTCATTTTGATAAATATTCCAATATTATTATTTGCTCCCATTTTATGATCATGATTATTATTATTCTGAAATCAGTCCAACCTTAAGTTCTCTTTTTAAAAGAAGAATAGAATAAAATAAAAAAATCTCAGTTTTTATATCGGAGCGAAAGTGAGAGATATAACTAATTAAAATATAGTCTAAGTATATTTTTGAATTTTGATTATTATAAGGCTTTATTGTCAAATGATAAAATAAACATAAAAAACAATATAATTATATATATAATAAACTATAACCTAAGGAAACAATGCAGTATCCGATTTGAATTAGTTTATTTAATTTGTATTTTTTAAAGTTCTAAATTGCGTAATTCAATTTAAGGTTGTAATTATAAATTCAAGAAAGTGGACATATTTAATTTTTAAAAAAAAAAACATAATTTATATTGCCCAACATGGTTGGTGGTAAGAGCACTCATCTAATTTGATAATATCTCAAATTTCAATTGTTACATTATATTTGATATTTAAAAAATGAAGAAAAAAAAATAAATGAAGTGAATCCAGAAATTTTGATAGACTAGGGAAATGGTAGGAAAATTAATAGTTGCAAGTTATAGGTCACCTGAAGGTGGTACAAATGTATTGAGTTTTAGTTATTTACTTTCTCACCCTTTTAATGCTTTAATGTTTTCTATTTATCGAAAGTGGTTTATTGCTCCTTAGCCTCTGGTGAAAATAGTGGGCAAAGATTTTCTGTCAATTTTTTGTATGTGCTAAACTTTTTGTTAGAGGATTTTACGTTTGAGTGATGAATGAGAGAGAAGAAATTGAATAATCTTGGTCATCTACTTTTTTATTTATTTTTTTTATTTTTTATTCTGATATATCACTAGATTTTCAAAAGTTTAACCAAGAAAAAAAAAAAAAAGATAGAAAATCCTCACTCCAAAATGGTGGGCATTTTAGGAGAAGCATATTCGGAGTTGAAGGTCCTTTACTGCCACTAGACAAAATAATTAGTTAGTTTGAAGTAGTAGTTAATTGCAGGTAGAAATCCATTTTCACCGTGTTAAAAATAGTTAGCTAGTTTGGAGTAATAGAACTAAAGGCAGAAATATTTCTTCGTTGTTAGTCAAAAAATTAGGCATTCTCGATTAAGCAAAGTTAGAAGGCCTAAAGGCTGGAGCACCATTATAAATAGCCTAGCATGCTGTTGGAAAGTATGCCCAAAGCATGATGATCTCTGACAATGTAAATTTTTTAGCTAAGGTTCTTTTCATACTTAAAATAAGATCCTTCATGTAGCAATAAAACCATCCACTGATGGGATATGTTTTCATAAGAATATATTGATCTTCTTTTTTATATAGCTATTAGAATCATGTCATAAAAAAATAGATAAAATATTTTCTGCAATTTTATTTTACCACGTATCTCAAAATGTGTAGCATTATACACTTAAATAATTTACGGCCTCAACAACATCTTGTTGGGAGTGGGTAATTTTGTATCTCAAATATGTAACATGATATCAACTAATAATGCATCAAATAAGAAAATAATTCAATAATCAATAAAATCTCATGCTTTTATGTTAGAATGTTAGATTTTTTGGAACTTCTGACCCAATTCTAAACCATAAGATCATAAATGAAATTTACAAAAACTGAAAAATGAGAGTTTGAAACAAAAATTACAATTTGATTTTCTATACGCTAAAAGTCACAATTTCATTTGATTCTAAATTTTTGGTTTCGATTAAATTTAATGTCAAATGTTTTATATCAGGCTTTTAAATCACATTCAGAACTTAAGGCCCTATTAGCTTGTACTTAGAACATCAAATTCTAATAAAAGATGAATATGCCAAACTTTTGGTTTGGACTTTTATCTCTGTTTTTTTTTTTTTCCCCAGTATTTGGGTTGCCAAATGTTCATCAAACGATATATATTTTGATCACCTTATAATTCAGAACTTTTGTCTCATATTTTCAGATCTTTAGGTTCTTAATCCGTACTTCGATTTCAAATTCAGAACTACACATTCTCAATTGATTTAGATTTAGAAACTTCTATTTTTTATCTTTTGTTTGAATTTGAATTTAGAATGGTTCTATATTGGATCCTAATTTTAAAAAATTTCGGTTACAAATGATCATATGTAATTACATCACTTAAACAAAATCATTGAAAATAAACTAAATTTATTTTTAGAGCTGATAGATCCAATATACTGTCAACGACAGAGCATGCTTGTAAATATAGTTAGATGCAATAAATCATATTAAAATATTCGTTAAGTAAATTATTCTTGTAAAGATCCTTTTAGTTTGCAAGAAATCATGTTCATAATGTGTTGTAAAATCAATGATCAGAAATCAGAATAATGAAAACCAAAAATTCATTAAACTAAAAACAAAAGAAAGAAACTTTGTATTTCTGAAGTTTCATTGATTTTTAGATGATCAAGGCATTAACGATGAACTTCTTAATAGTGGTTTTTACCCAATTATAGAAATCAATATACATGACAAATGTTAAATGCTCATGCCATTATGTTAATGAGATTTGTCTGTCTACTACCACTAAGGATAACATGATGAAACATGAGGACTTTCCACCACTTAAAGGTGTTGGTAAGAGCGTTATCCGAAAGAAGTGATTTCTTTTTTTTTTTTTTTTTTAAGTAGACATCGTACTAGTTAGAAGTCTACAAGGTCCATTGAGATCAAACAGTACTTATGCATCCCAACTAGTTCGATATGTCTCTTATGAATGTCACTTATTTGCTCTTCCCAAGATCTATAGTTTAGATTTCTATTCCATGAGTGCACATATTACTTGCACGTCTCAGATTCTATTCCATAAACACTTACTTGTCCTAAATATCTACTTCCATGAATGAAGATAACTATTCACATAATAAGGAAAAAAACTATCCATATAAGCTATAATATGTTCTTGACAAGAATTAAACTCTCAACTCATTAGAGAACAGAAGGTAAACAATCACCTGCAGTAAGCAACTTGTCCTAGATATCTACTTCTATGAATGAGAGATAACTATTCATATAATAAGGGAAAAAAACTATCCACAAAGATAAAGAAGTACTTGACAAGAATTAAACTCCCAACCCATTAGAGAATGAGAAGGTACAATCACCTATAGTAAGTATTCATAAACAACATACTTGTCCTAGATATTATTCCATGAATGAGAGACAACTATTCCTAAACAACTTACTTGTACAAATATTTACTTCCATGAATGAGAGATAACTATTCACATAAAGGGAAAAAACTATCCATATAATTATAATATGTACTTGACAAGAATTGAACTCCCAACTCATTAAAGAATAAGAAGGTAAACAATCACCTATAGCAACTTGTCATAAATATCTACTTTTATGAATGAGAGATAACTATTCATATAATAAGGAAAAAAACTACCCATAAGTTATAATAAGTGCTTGATGAGAATTGAACTCTCAACTCATTAGAGAATGAGAAGGTACAATCACCTTAGTAAGAGTATTCCCATAAATAATTTACTCATCCTAGAGATTCTAATTCCATGAATAAGAGATAAACTATTCATATAATAATGGAACAAACTATCCATATAACTATAATATGTACTTGACAAGATTTGAACTCCCAACTCATTAGAGAATAAGAAGGTAAACAAATCACCTACAGTTAAGAGGTGGTTTGTTCTCCTAAAAACGGTGATTAGTCCATAATTGTATGACAAATATATCTTTTTAATTTATAAAATTAATATATGAATTATACAAAAGTGGAAGCTATCAGGAAATGCATGACCTACTACTTGCTATGGCTCGGACTTGGAACTTCAAGGTTGTAATCCACTGACCAAGTTACCTAATGATCAAACTTAAAAAAAAAAAAAAATCATGATTTTCTATGGATGAATAGTTTCTTTATTTTTTATGAATCTTAATTAATAGGCAAGATGACGGGGAAAGTAACAAAAGTGATTGTAAACAAGAAAATATTTAACAAGTTCACATCATTTTCAATATGTATATAGATTGATTACTTATTAATATCATCACATGGAGGTTGTAATATTTAACAGTTACACATCATTTTCATCATTAATTAATTATGTGTATAGATTCATTATTCTCTTTGGGCACATATGTAGATTGGTTGTTCATTGTTCTACAAAAGCATAAAAACAATGTTTGAAATGTCAAACATGTTAAGGATAATAATGATATTTGATTGAATTTATTTCAGTTCTTGTCAATTCATATTATATTAATATCTTGTCGTTGAACACTATCATTTTAGGGCTTTCATACGGTGGAAGGAAACTATTACGCGTGGCAACGGCGTACAGGATTAGGGCTTTCAATACGGTGGAAGTGTTTGTCTTTTGTCTTGACATTGTATGATTTTATAGCGTTTAATTAAATATAGTTAATTTTGTTTTGAACGTAATTTTTTTTTTTTTTGACCAAATACAGTTAATTATTGTATAACATTTTAAACCATATTTTATAATAATACAAAAATCTTTTCAAAATGCGATAAGTATGAAAACTACAATTGAAGAAGCTACATGTGGGATTAATGATATATTTCCTAGCTGACATATACCTATTAATAAATTCTATGCACTCAAACAAAAATTTTTGTTTTTGTTGAAAGAGGAAACAATAAAATTTTTATTTGATAAAAATACTTAAAAGAAAAACAAAACAATAGTTAATAGCATAAAAATTAAATAGGGAGTACATAAAATACAAAAATAATAATAATTAGGGTTTTCTTGAAATTACAAAAACTACTTTAGGAATTAGTAGAGTTTATTTAAATTAAATTAGATATTTTAGAAACTAGAAAAGTTTTTAATTAAATAATTCAGATAAAATTATTGATGTAGTTTTAATTATATGAAATTTTATTATCAAAATAAGAATGTAAAATCAAAAAAAAAAAAAATTAATGATAATTCTGAGACCTTCAATTCTATTAAGGAATGGCAAAATATCTTATCTGACCCAAATCGGTGGGGCCCCAATCCTGTTGGAACGGGTTTTGGATATTGAAATCGGGTTTCGAATTGGGTTTGGATCAAAGGTGTTTGACTCGGATTTATATTTAGTAGGGCTTAGATCAAATACTTTTAACTCAATTCGACTCAGTAACTCGTTTTATTATATTTTATTATACACTATTACTATCTTTATTAGCATCATCATCATCATCATCATCATCATCATTATAGTTTATTTTTAAATGTTGCGTATTATTATTTTGTTATGAAACTTTATTTTGTATTAATTATTATTTTGGTGTATATAATAGAACCTTGATATGTGATTGTTATTATTTTGGTGTTTGTACTAAATGATTTTATATTTTCCATAAGCTTTATATCGATATTATCTAGATGTGATGTTAAATTGAAGCAAAGATTGAGTTATTTTAAGTTTTAATGTTTATTTATTATTTGTATATTTCTCTTTAATATAAATTTTGTGACTTGTTAAACTTGAATTGGATCAAAACAGGTCGGATTTGGGGTAAACCACCCTAAATAGGTTTCGGTTTGGGGAGAAAATGGCGATTCGCCCGGGTCATGGATTGGGTTTTGGGCACGCCATCAAAAAATCATGTTGGGTTTTGTACAAGCTGATCCAGCTCTGATCTGACCCATTTTTATCAGTAATTCTAATGGTGTTACTTGGCAATTTAAATGCAATAAGAAAGAAAAAGCCATGGATCTAATCTTAAAGCTTAATGCCAAAGAAGGATAATTTTGGTGAGATTGTGTGCAGTAGTTGTAATATTTCACCAGGAACAGCTTTTGACTTTTTTATCAAATAATGAGAGTAACTCTCTGATAGACTCTCATAATTTCCTTACAATTTCCTGATTGAAATTATGAGTTGGAATCATATCTTTTCTACGCTAATGATCACTCCTCTTTTTATGTTGAGCTGTCATTGATGTCGACTAATGTTGATCTTATTACATACTAATACGAAAACTTTTGTGGTTGAAAATTAGAAAATCAAAATATAACTTGAAATAAAAATGAGAAGAGGACTTATAGCTCGTAGGCTTAAATATGGAATCGTTATTTCGATGATTGAGACACTGGAAAGAATATAATTTATATATATATTAATTAAAATTTCATGGAAGATTTTTTTTCTTATATGAATCTCAATTGTTACCGCGTTAATTACATTAAAAAAAATGGCTGGTGAGATGTTTTTTTTTTTTTTGACAAGTCGGGCTCTCCACTTCTCTTTATAAATAGCTGCTATCTCGACTTCGAGTTGTCAAAAAACACTAAATTGAGATTTGATATTCCTATCAGCAAAGAGATCATGAGTGGTGTACAAAGAACTCGTCAAGGAACAGACTCTAGGGGGGTGCAACTCGTCCTCCCCAAGGTACTCCTCAAGGGGGTGCAACTCGTACTGCCCAAGGGGTCTTTCGTCCTCCTCAAGTGACAAACTCTAGTGCTGCAACTCGTCCTCCCCAAGGTACTCCTCAAGGGAGTGCAACTCTTACTGCCCAAGAGGTCTTTCGTCCTCCTCAAGTGACAAACTCTAGTGCTGCAACTCGTCCTCCCCAAGGTACTCCTCAAGGGGGTGCAACTCTTACTGCCCAAGGGGTCTTTCGTCCTCCTCAAGTGACGAACTCTAGTGCTGCAAATCGTCCTCCCCAAGGTACTCCTCAAGGGGTGCAACACTTACTGCCCAAGGGGTCTTTCGTCCTCCTCAAGTGACAAACTCTAGTGCTGCAACTCTTCCTCCTCAAGACACTGCTCAAGTAACAGACTCTAGCGGGGGTGCAACTCCTACTCACCAGTAAAAAAAAAATCTTCGGGTCCATCTTCAGGCAACAAAAAGTGAAGAAGTAGATTCGTCGGGGAAGAGTTGGAAACCATTTTCATGCTATGTTGGAATTGAGCCTTTTCAATCCCAACATGTAGTCTGTTTTATTTGCTTTTTATATAGTGTCTGTGTTTGGTTTATTTGTTTATTTCAATTTCTTCCTCATAAATATGATTCTCTCTTTGTGTTTATCTCTCATGCAAATTTGGTTCACTCTCAAATCTGAGTCTTTCTCTGTTTGTCTCGTGTATTTAATTTTCTCTCTTCCATGAGAATTTGGATTTTCTTCTATATATATATAAATAATAATGCAATATTTTATGAAACGGGTTTCTTATAATTTATAATTGTAGTTGACATATTACTGTAAAATATTGAAAAATAATTGGATAAAATATAAATGAAAATGAAAATACTAGTATTAGAAATACATATTTCCTGTGTTCTTCTATATATATATATATATGCATCATCAGGGGATACGAGTTTTGATACAAATTTTAATACGATTGTTAATCATTAAATGATAATAATTTTAATGACTTAGACCTATTCACATTTTTACATTAAACTTGATTTTACACTTTACATAAATATATTATCTCTCATCTCTTTATCATTATATCATCTCTCCTTTTTTTAATTAATATTAAAAACAAACCAATTAATATTCTTCTCATCAATTAAGAAGTCATCATCTCTCCTCTCTCCCATTAGCATACATATACTAACTCGTTTTCAACCCATTAAAAATTGATTGCTTTTATTAGAGTAGCCAAACACTTTAACCCTTCAGTTTTTGAAGGATATGGATGATACATTTTGTGATTATGTGGTCTCTCGGATGGACATCCTACCGACCAGTTAACACACAGGTCTGCTATAATGGAAACTCCTATGTACCTCTTCACATTTCTTCAAATCTATCCCTGTTCAAAACCATTAGTCTTTTTAGACTAGTTCAATCTTTGAACTGCCAAGACTAAGAGAGTAATATATATAAACATATGTAATGAGGGATGATCATAAGCATATCAACTATAGTACAGCGAAGTTATACGGCATTAAAATTTGTAGTAATAAAGAGATTAGTTTAACTTACATTTACACTATTAAAACTATTCAAATGTTGGCTCAATTTTTACTAGGTTAAAAATCAATTAGTATGTATATATATGTGTGTGTGTGTGTGTGTGAACATATGCAGCGAGGGAACATCATAAGCATATCAACTACAGTCCAGCTAAGTTATACGGCATTAAAATATGTAGTAATAAAGAGATTAGTTTAACTTACGTTTACACTATTAAAAGTATTCAAATGTTGGCTCAATTTTTAATGGGTTAAAAACCAATTAGTATATATACATATATAGAAGAACACAGGAAATATTCTTCTCACCAATTAAGAAGTCATCATCCCTCCTCTCTCCCATATATATCCATATCTATCTATCTATATATATATATATATATGGGGTAGGATTGAAGGACATAAATTTTGACATAGACCTTGATATAATTTTTAATTTTTCAATCATTGGATTGAAAAACAATTAATGGTACAGATTTTTTTTTTTTTTATACTACACTAGATTATTACATATGCACACATTTCGCTCTCTTCACTATGTTATTTCCTATTCTCTATTTCTTCTATTTATTTATTTTTTAATTGATTTTTTATTTTAGACTATTCTGATCAATATATTTGTTTAAACATATGCAATATAGATTTTATTTGAAAGTCATGTTGAGATCTTCAAATTTGTATATTGTTTACATGATTTGGTTAACTAAATAGAGAGAAAAAATTAAATGAAAATTGAATTAATTTTTTTTTTTTGATTTAAAGATAGAGTACAATAGCATGAAGTGTACAAATTTAAAATTAAAAGTTAATCTACATCATTCAATGTTTTTTAATCCAAGGGTTGAAAAATTGCATCAAAACTTGTATAAAAAATTGCGTCCTCCGATTTTGCCCCATATATATATATATATTCTTTTCTGTTCATTGATGCGAATTTGTGATGATATGTTTTTCCTAGCTTTATAGTTTAGTAACCATATTGTGTTTATCGCTAAAGATTTTTTCTAAAACTTAGCGGTGGTGTAATATAAAACTGTTTTCAAGAAATACAATAATAAATTATCATCCATACGTATAATAAAGTTGTCACTAGGTTGTCTAACTTGAAAATTGGTATGCTTACTTTGTTTAGGAAAAAAAAATAAAATACCTATTTCATACTAATAATATAGTATGAGTTTAGATTGTTGGTGGCTGCAGTGGATCCCCAACCCATGAAGTTTAGCCTGTCAATTAGACGTTCATAGTTCGATCTGTACTCAGGACCTTGAAAGCGAGGACAATTTTTTCATGCGATGTATGTCTCTTCTTCTGATTCTAGGAGCCCAGTTTCAAATCACTCCTCAGAGACTCTAATAAAAAACATTCAATAACCTACACGGTATACATAATACTTGTGTAATAATAATAATAATAATAATAATATAGTATGAGTTTAGCTATATTATCGAATTACTATCCTTATCTCTCAATTGAAGTCCTCAGATTGATATCAATAATCACCCTTATCATTAACTCAATAGTTTTAATTGAGGGATAAGATATGTGATTAAATAAGATAACTAAACTCAGTTTAATATTTGGATAGGGTGGTTACTTCTTTAAAATAAAAATTAAAGAGTTGAATATCAGTTGTTTAATTTCTCAAGTCTTTGACCTTTTGTTGCTTTTTTACTTTATTATTTTTTTTAATTTTTATTATCACTAGATTTTATTATTAAAAGAATTATTAATTTCTCGAAGCAAGACAAGGCCGTTGACTTGAAAATCTTGTCGATTTAATGCAAAGATCTAATTATTTACTTACATGGTTGAAGGATAATTCAAATTGATTTATGATTTATCTCTATATCTAGAGGTCCACTATCATTTCTCTACATCGCTGTCTAAAATTAATTTTCATAGAGAAAACAGACATTTATGCTTCCAAAGTTATGAATTTAAATCATATTTTTTATATTAAATTTTAAATTAATTATAATAATTTTAAATTTAAGTAATAATAATAATATAGCATGCCTTATAAAAGAGAGATTCGGTTTTATTAAAAAAAAAAACTAATAAATGTCTTGTCAAAATTCAAAATCCAATCATAGTAATTTAGAGAAAGGTTGATATATCACAATCATAGTAATTTAGAGTATGATTGATATATTATAAAGCAATATAATGTTGTGGCACATTTTGTTATGTATGTTATTTTTTATTGTATGTGTGAAACTCTTTAATAAATTGGACCCAGATGTTTGTATATGTTGTAATCACTCGTAACGTACAAATGATTATGAAGTTCCCAACGAATTAAAGAGCAGCTCAACGGAAAACAACAAAAAACTAATCAAGCTTGTTAAAGGTCGTGAAAACAATCACAAGACTAGTGCTCTATCTCAATAATATCACGATGTACCTTTGGGCACCTAATTCCCACATGTCATGTTAGGACGTCCTAATTTTAAAAAGTAAGGATCAACCAATCAAATTCATCTATTATATATATATTTTTTTCTAAAACAAATTCTCTTTCTTATTTAATTTAAATGAAATTGATGAATTTGATTGATTGATCTTTACTTTTTAAAGTTAGGATGTCATGATTATAAAATCTTTATATATATATATATATTTAACATATTTATTATTTTTAGAGTTAATAAGAGCATTAGATACAAACACATAAAAAGGAATATTAATTAGAGCTAATAAGAGCAGTAAATACAAACACAAACACAAGAACCATGAAGTTTTGAGAGGTATCTATTTGATTAGCTAAGCATTAGATAGTACTAATTAATGCTTAAGGTGGTTACTAATTCCATCAAGAAAATCATTAACTCACTAAAGAGGCAAAGCATCTTACTTAATTTTTCATTCGGATCGATTATCCAGATATTCATTTTAAGTAAAATCATGATCCACTAGTGCCATTATTGCAAACTGTAAGTGTTAGGTGATATGCACCATCAACTCTACACAGAAAGATCTAATAACTACATATATGGACAAGCTATAAATAACCATAGGAACCCACCAATTTTGCCCACAAGTTTCATAAAAAATCACCAAATAATGGACTTTCACACTTCTACTAGAGATGCAAGTTGTTGGTAAAACTGGAGGTGCTTGCTTTTCGATATACCCAAAAGAAAAAAATATGCTTCTGTTTGCAAGAAATCATATTATAAGTCCAAGAGATTAGATTGATGAGTACAATATAAACATGTCAACTTTGTCTTGTTGCTTTGAACTAGGATATTTGTTTACTTCACTTTATTGTTGTAATTGATGAAATTTGGTGTAGAGTAATGTGAACAAAATGAAATATATATCTGGTTTTGATTGTTTTTATTGTGATTTTGTTTTTATATATTGTCATACATAAGTTGAATACATGTTGTTTTAGTTATAATCCATATATAGTACCTTTATTAAATACTAAATGAGTGAATAGTATATAGCTGGAAACCAGTAACTTTGACTTACCTACTTCTGGTGGCAGTAGTTGAAACCTCTAGTTTAACAACGCACATACTTTCACCAAAACAAAATATTTTTGTCTTGTTATATTTTTTATTATTGTTTAATTTTTCAATTAATTTGTTTTATTAGGTGGCATTCTAGAAGAAGAAATATATCATAAACGAAATGAAGAAGAGTCATCATCGTCTTGATTTTATTTTTTATTTTTATATTTATATTTTTTTGTTATTTTGAATGTAAATTAAGAATAAATTTTAACTTTAAAGTTTATTTGTTGTTTAATTTTGATTATGGCATGTATTTTGTAAAATCTAACAAGATGATTATGGAATGGATTATGTGATATGAAATTAGTTTAATTTGATTTAGTAGAAATTAGAAAAAAAAAAGAATTTTTTTTTTTTTCAAAAATCAGGTTAGGATCTTGGATCCATTGAATTTTATAGTCCATAAATATTTTTTTACAAAATTTTGAATGTTTTTTTTGGAAAAATATGGGTCGATCAGATTTCACTGGGTCAACCCGTTTAAATCTGAATCTGACCCGTTGATCTGGAACTGAACCAGTCAAAACCGGGTCTGAAGAGACTGAATCATACCCTCAAATTTTGAGGGTATGGGTAGGGTCTAGACCCTCAAAAAAATAAAAGGGTCCAACACAGGTCTGGGCCTGGTGCGGGTCCAAACCTGCATTTTGCCAAATGATAAAAGGATTAACTAATAAGGAAATTCAAACATTAAATTAAAAGTAAATTTTCAAATTTAATCTTAATTCTAATTAATTAAAACACACTTCCTAATTAGAATTCATATGATAAAAGGATTTTTTTTTTATCGTACTAAAATTCTAAAATCCATATGATAAGAGGATACTAAA
This sequence comes from Nephelium lappaceum, assembly GCA_021234005.1. Classification (NCBI taxonomy): domain Eukaryota; kingdom Viridiplantae; phylum Streptophyta; class Magnoliopsida; order Sapindales; family Sapindaceae; genus Nephelium; species Nephelium lappaceum. The sequence goes on along the minus strand of CM038010.1, from coordinate 5,666,502 downwards.
ATTCTAAACCTTAAAAAAGCTTTAACACCAACACTAGTTCGGAGTAGGATTTGTTATCAAATTTGCCTTTGCCCTTGCCTTTGCCTATATATGCTCTAAAAAATCTACTAAAAGTTTATTAGATCATTCTCACCTTTAAATTCGACACAAAAATTCATTAGTGGATACGTGGGTATAGTATAGTCAGTGCTCATGCAAAATGGACAACCACACTCTACCCAAGCCATAGGACGACAACACCCTACTCAGGCCTGTGCCGGTGGTGCCTCATTGTTCTTTATATGTAGGTGATCTTGATTCTTCTATGACTGAGAATCAGCTCATAGAAATACTTTCCAAATTCGGAGAATTGGAATCTACCATCCTTTGCCACGATGTCATGACATTGCTTTTGTTAATTTCAAAAGATTTGAAGACGCAATGTGTCAATTTCTTTATAATGTTGGATTTACTTCTTGATCATGTATTTTCTTTAGTTTAAATTATTTTTAAGCTACAGATATTGAAGGATATATGATCACAATAATAAAGGTAAATAGTTATAATTTGAAAATTTCCATAATAACAGCCTTAACTAACACAAGTAGTCTAGGTATTGTATGATAATTTTAAGTTGAAAATATGATTCTAAACAGTTAACAATCCAATTCTTATGTGACTGTAGCATGATTGGTATAGTTATTTTTTTTAAAAAAAGAAATATATATTAGCATGATCTGTATAGATTGTAATATGATGATATTCATTACCTGACCCTTGATATTCTTGATTTGTATGGACAACCACACTCCACCCAAGGCATGAAGTAAAACACACTCAAGTGTTTCCCATTTGTTTTTATAAATACATATGTTAATTAAGTAACAGGACTCAGGACAGTAGTCAAAGTGGATCCTGTCAGTAAGTCACCAATCTATTGAAATACGCCAAACCTATTGCAACCTTTCTTTTAAACAAAGAAACACCACTTTTCAGCCAAAACAGTAGCAGGACAGATTGAAAAACAGACTAAAAACAGTCCAAAAAATAAAGCAGCAAAACGTCAACAGAACCCTATTGGGATTTTTAATATTTCTTATTGTGGACTTACATATTAAATAACAATTATATTATAGGCTATCAATTTTAATAGGGCCAAGTAAGTGATATATTAATTGGTCTCTACAAATATCCATTGGGTATGAACTTAAGTGTGTAAAACTCTAATACTAATGAAATTAGGGTTAATGGTAACCTAATTAGGTTAGTATATAAAGAATATTATAAAGGGTTATGGTTCCGAAGTCAAATCAATATACGTAATATTTTGCTCACTTTCTCCTTTCCCATTCAAGAAAAAAAATATAGAGCAACCTAACGTGATTTAACTGTGGAAGACTCAATCCTTCCTAAGTTTATCAATATGAATTCAGGTATGTTTTATTTACAATAATACTTAATGATTTAATATGAGTTTCTAGATTTTGGTATAGGTTTATGCTTATTAAAGTTTTAATCCAACAAGTGGTATCAAAGCCAACTCATGTTAAATCATTAAAGTTAATTGGTTTAATTTATTATGATAGTGCATTTTGTGTTTTCTATTAGCATTTTTTTTAGAAAACAATTGAAGAATATATATACAATGCACTAAAGAATTTGGATTGCATACTGCATGTTTGTTGACCACGTTTTTGTTTTGTTTTGTTTTGTTTTGTTTTTTCACTAAAAGTTAAGGCAATCATAGATTTATCTATTACTGCTTTGTATTTTTTGAAGATTAAATAATATATAGTAACAGAGGCTACGTGACAAACAACTGAAGGATATATGAATATATATATATATATATTTTTAACAGTAGCCGCAGATTCTAGTTGGGTTCTTAAAGCAAGAATATATATATATATATATATATTGTTAATCGGCAAGTTGTCTCACATGTAATTCAATGGAATATTAAGATATGTATTTCTATTGTTTATGCAAATAATGACCGGCCCAAAGGAAGATTGTTATTTGGCAAATAATAGGTATACTTATGGTAATAAATATGTGACGATTATTAGGTTTTCCATATGAGCAATAAATCGGTCCAAAGAAAGGTTCATTGTTTAACCTGATTAATTGTCAATATTTGATTACTGCACGAAGAATACCATTTACAGTTGATATTTCTGTCCAAAGACTAAATGTCAATGTTGTGCAAGATATCTTGTTTTAGGGCCTACCATTATGGAAATTATTTAATCATATCATGTATAAATTAATTAATTAATTATTCTTATATTATGATATGATTATTGATTATGAGCTTGTATTTGATTTTGTTCTCGAATTCAGTTACTACTTCTGCTTCAATAATATCTATCAATATCAATTCCATTCCTGTGTTTAATGGCACGAGCTTCAAAAATTTGAAAGAGAACGTGATGATTGTTCTCGGTTGCATGGATCTTGACCTTGTTCTTCGGAAAGAACGACCTGCAGCTCTTAATGAGAATAGTTCTACCGATGAAAAGACGAGCTTGGAGAAGTGGGATCGGTCTAATCGCATGAGTCTTACAATCATAAAACGTTCAATTTTGGAAACTTTTAGGGACTCTATGTTCGAAGAGAAAAATGCTAAGCAGTTTCTTGAGGAAATAAAACAACTTTTTGCGAAAAACGAAAAGGTTGAAACAAGTATCCTTTTGGCTAACCTTGTTTCAATAAAGTATAAAGGAAAAGGGAACATAAGGGAGTATATCATAAAGATGTCTCATATCGCTTCTAAACTAAAGGCACTAAAGTTATAGCTGTCTGAGGACTTACTGGTGCACTTAGTTTTTATTTCTTTTCATGCACAATATAGTCAGTTTAAAGTGAGTTATAACACTCCAAATGACAAATGGACTCTTAATGAGCTCACATCTCACTGTGTACAAGAAGAGGAAAGATTAAAGTGAGAAGGTCTTGAAAGTGCTTACTTAGCAACCATCTCTAAGGACAAGAAAAGGAAAAGAAGAAAAAAAGCTACAGTTGGGACATCACAACATAAGGTGCAAAAGAAACAGGATGAGGAGTTTACATGTTACTTTTGCAAGAAAGTTGGACACATAAAGAAAGAATGTCCCAAATGAGAGAGGATTACTTCATATGCAACATAATAAATTGGTTGGACATCATCAAACTTTTTCATTTTATTTATTTAATTGTTTGTTTTGTTTAAGCTTTGGTTGTTATTTGTATGTGTATATAGTCACGATTTGGTGGTGCTCAATCAAATGTGTTTCTATTTTGTTTTATTTTATTTAATTGTTTGGTTTGTTTATATTCTGTTCTATGCCAAATGTGTGTTCCATCAAACGTTTTTTGTTTTATTTGTTTAATTATTTGTATTATTTAAGCTTCAATTGTTGTTTGTATATGTAAAAATGTTTATTAATTTTTCATTTCAGTTTTTGTTGATTTCATATTTTCATTATTGAAATTTCTGTAGTTTTTTTTTTTTCTTTTTTGTAAAAAATCTACTCTCATGACCTATGTTTTGTTGATTGAGTTTGTGCTTGTACTTGTACTGAATTTATATAGATGGATGCTGATGAAAGTGTTGAGTATGATTAATATGAATCTACGTTTGGTGGTGGTGATGGTAATTGTGATGATGTGGTTTCTAAGTGTAAGACTCCCTACCCACCTTTTCACCAGACGATTCTAAGGGGCGCTACAGTCATATCTCTTTTTACAAAATCTTTAATTATAAAATCATATATTCATTTATTTCACATCAAAATACAAATTTCAAAATCAATTTACAAAACTTTATTTTACGTGGAAAAACTGACGGAGTTTCCTCTGAAATTCGGACTTTCCCAACCTGTTACAGGTCATTATATTCATATCCAAAGCATTTCTTCCACAAACATATTCAACAATTGGAACCAAACTCCGTTTGGCTCATCATTTTCCATATACACAACATTATCTCAAAATATATACACAACTTGATTTTCTTTACCAAAAACAACATTTTAAATCCAAATATATCCATATATGCGCATGAATACAATTTAAAACTTTTATATACAAAACAAAAGATAATATATATGTACCCAAAAGTGAATATGGAAGGATAGATGTGACTGTCTTAGCTCACTATAGATGTGCTTTCTCTTCAATCTTCGCCCTCCTTAAGCAATCTACTACCTACGTGTGGAGATTCCAACGCGCTAAGCATATTTGCTTAGTGGGTGTACACCAAACTCAATATTTATATTTTAACACAATCAATTTATAAAATTGATAACAAAATATCACAATTTATCAATAATTCAATTTAATATCCAAAAGAAATTAAAAACGATACATTAATAAAAAATAATTCTCATAATAACTTTCAATGCCCCTAGTAAACACAAGCACGATACCATGGATTGGTAGTCGGGTTTTCCGGCATCGAACACTCAATGACTACCCCCCGAACTATCATATAATCATGTATATTCGGGGCCAGACACTCGGTGCCTCTCACAACCTCTGAATTCACTGTAACTTTTCAGAATCGATCGATACAGACTCAAACGTCGCAGTACTGCTATATGACCCTTAATGGCATGCCACTCCAATCCCCACCTATCTGTGTCAAAGCTTACTAGGGCTTGAATAACAATTTATTTTCAAAATTCATTGGGTTGGTTTTGTTTAAACTTTCGGTTTCTAATTAGTTTTCAAACAGAAATCTGACAGCATAACAGCTGCATTTCAGAGGTTTCCAAAAAACCTGAAAATATGCAATAACACTTCTAAATATCTCATCAATCCAATCCAACTTTGTTTTTCCACAATCACAAAAATCAATTTTCAAATTCATCATTTCGTTTTTGTCATAACCATATAAATTCATCAATTATCACAATTCAAAATAATATATTTCATCAGACATATATCAAAATATTCACAAACAATATTTCAAAGCATCAAAGTATTCAAAAATCGATAATATTCTATTTATAAAAACGAATTGAATAAAGTGCACACCAACCTTATTTACCACTTTTTGATTTCGATTTATTCTTCAACGGTAGCTCACACTTTCTCCTTTCCTTTTTCTCTGGCTTCCTTGAGCTACCTCATCTCCTGGATTTTCAAAAATACATGGATACTCAATAAAAGCTCATTCCATAAGTTAAAATGCATGATTTACTATTCCTAATGGATCCAAATATTTTCAAATCTCACCAACCAAAAATCGTCAATCTCAAACCCAAACAACTCACCTCTATTCCTTTTCGCGTTAACGTCGTTTTGAACTAGTTTTGGGGTGGTTTTGGACTGATTTTGGTGAAAGATCTGAGCTGGTTTCGGGTTATTTTTCTTCCTCTTTCTTCTCCTCTCTTTCTCTCTATCTTCCTCTCTCGGTTCCGCTGCGATTTGTGGCTGATTTTACCGTCGATCGGCATCATTTCTGTCGCTGGTTCTGCACGCGTCTGGTTCCACTTCGTTTCAGCTCGGTTCTGCACGCGTGGAAGACTACTTTCGACTTCGGTTAAGCTCAATCTGAGGTATGTTCGGCATCGGGTTCTGCAAGCGTTGGACAATGACTTCTTCCTCTCTGATCAGGGCTGTTCGTGCGGCGGTTCTACTGTATTTTGGCGTTGCGCGTGCGTTCGGTTTCTGCCGTCGATCTACTCGGCTTTGGGTTGGTTCACGGGCTAGCTGGCACGGTCGACGATGGTCGGTCGACGGTGGCTGGTCGGCTCCGACGTTGGCAACTTCTTCTCTTCTTTCTTCTTTTCTTCTTCTTTCTTCTTTTCTTTTTCTTTTCTGGTTTGCGACAATGTCTTTGGTTTCTATTTTTGATTTGTTTGAAAGTCAAATAAATATTTTTGGCTTCTATTTTCCTCCCTAACAAATCCTATAATACCAATTTCATCCCTTAAAAATTTCATTCTCATGCCTTAGATTTTAGCTATATTTTACTATGACCATACAAATCAAATCTTATCTTCAATTTAATCCCTCATCTCATTAATCATAATAATAATAATAACAATACTATTCATGCATATAAAATTAGGGATGTTACAACTCTTCCCCTCTTAAGAAATTTCGTCCTCGAAATTTACCTTATTCGAATAGTTGTGAATACTGTTATTGCATTATCTCCTCACTTTCCCAAGTAGCTTCTTCAACATTATGATTCCTCCAAAGGACCTTAACCAGTGGAATTTTCTTGTTCCTCAATTCCTTAATCTCCCGGTCTAGAATCCGCACAGGTTCTTCTTCATATGATAAATCGGACTGTACATCGATGGCTTCGGTCGATATGACGTGAGAAGGATTTGATCTATATCTCCTCAGCATCGATACATGAAATACATTATGTATCTTGTCTAGTTCAGGTAGTAAACCTAGTCTATAGGCCACCGGTCCCACACGTTCAATGATTTCATATAGGCCAATAAACCTAGGACTTAACTTTCCTTCCTTATCAAATCTCAATACCTTTTTCCACGGAGATACTTTAAGGAAGACTTTATCTCCAACCTCATATTCGATGTCTCTTCTTTTCAGGTCCGCATAGGACTTCCATCGATCGGATGCAGCTTTCAATCTTTCTTTAATAATCTTGATCTTCTTTTCAGTCTGTCTCACCAAATCAAGCCCTATTACCTTACTTTCATCCAATTCGGTCCAACACAAGGGTGTCATGCATTTTCTTCCATACAGAGCTTCATATGGTGCCATGTTTATGCTTGTTTGATAACTGTTATTGTATGCAAATTCTATCAGTGGAAGATGGTCAACCCAACTTCCTTCAAAATCAATGATACAACTTCTCAGTATATCCTCTAGCACTTGAATCACTCTCTCTGATTGCCCATCTGTCTGTGGATGAAAGTCTGTACTGAAATTCAATCGAGTACCCAAGGCTTCATGCAATTTCTTCAAAAACTGTGATGTGAATCTTGGGTTTCTATCTGATATAATGGACATCGGTATTTCATGTAACCGAACTATTCTTTTATGTACAACTCTGCCAACTTCTCAAGTGAATAATCGGTCCTGATTGGCAAGAAATGTGCTGACTTAGTCAACCTATCCACAATCACCCATATTGCATCATGTTTACCCTGAATGAGAGGTAAACTCGTAATAAAATCCATGGTGATACGGTCCCACTTCCATTGAGGAATGGATATTGGCTGTAGTAACCCTGTTGGAACCTGATGTTCAGCTTTCACTTGCTGACATGTCATGCACCTGATGACATAATCTACTACATCTCTTTTCATACTGGACTACCAGTAAGAAATCTTCAAATTCTATACATTTTCGTACTGCCTGAGTGCATTACATACAGACTACTGTGTGCTTCCTTCAGAATTGTCTGTTTCAAGCCATCATCGTTTGGAACACAAATTCTGTCTCTGAAATACAAATAAACATCATTCTTGATTTCAAAATCAGTCTCTTTCCCCTCTTGAATTTGTTTGCTGATGGCTATTAGCTTTTCAACTTGTTTATGCTTTTCCTGTATCTGCTGAATCAGACTTGGCTTGACTTGTAGCTCAACTATTAATGCCCATTTATCTGTCATCATCAACTGGGCATTCATAGCTCTTAAAGCTACCTTGGACTTTCTGCTCAAAGCATTAGCTACCATATTCGCTTTTCCCAGGTGATAGTCAATGATGCAATCATAGTCTTTAATCAATTCCATCCACCTCATTTGCCTCAAATTAAGCTCCTTCTAAGTAGGCAAATATTTCAGGCTCTTATGATTGGTGTAAATATAACATCTTTCACCATACAGGTAATGCCTCCAAATCTTTAAGGCAAAAACTATAACTGCTAGTTCCAGATCGTGTGTAGGGTAATTCTTCTAATGAGGTTTTAACTGTCTAGAAGCATATGCCACTACTTTTCCTTCCTGTATCAACACACAACCAAGCCCATTAAGTGAAGTATCATTGTATATCACAAAATCCTTACCAGATACTGGTTGTGTAAGGATTAGAGCCTCAACTAACATCGTCTTAAGCTTTTCAAAGTTTGCTTGGCATTTTTCACTCCACTCCAATTTAACATCTTTATGGAGCAACTTAGTCAATGGAGCTGCAATTATTGAAAATCCATTCACAAATCGTCTGTAATACCCTACTAAGCCCAGAAAACTCCTGATTTCCGTGACATTCTTAGGAGGTTTCCATTCCATAATCGCCCCTATCTTCTTTGGATTAGCCCTAATGCCTTCTACAGATACAATATGTCCTAGAAATGCAATCTCATTCAACCAGAATTCACATTTACTCAATTTGGCATAAACTTCTTCTCTTTCAAAATCTGTAATACCGTCCGGAGATGTCTATCATATTCTTCTGGAGTCTTAGAATATACCAGAATATCATCAATGAAGACCACCACAAACTGATCCAAGTAAGAACGGAAGATACGGTTCATCAGATCCATAAAGGCTGCAGGTGCATTCGTCAGCCCAAATGGCATCACTACAAATTCATAATATCCATATTATGTCCTGAAGGCTGTTTTAGGAATATCAGATTGCTTCACTCTTAACTGATGATACCCAAATCTGAGATCAATCTTGGAAAACGCACTGGCTTCTCTCAATTGATCAAACAGATCATCAATCCTAGGCAAAGGATACTTATTCTTGACTGTAAGCTTGTTCAATTGCCTGTAATCTACACACAGTCTTAACGACCCATCCTTCTTCTTCATAAATAATACAGGAGCTCCCCAGGGGGATACACTGGGTCGTATAAATCTCTTGTCTAGCAATTCTTGCAACTATATCTTCAACTCCTTCAACTCAGCGAGTGCCATCCTATAGGGAGTAATCGAAACTGGTATAGTATCTTGCACTATATCAATAACAAACTCAACCTCTCTTTCTGGTGATAAACCAGGTAACTCCTCCGAAAACACATCCGGGAAATCACACATAGTGGGTATATCTTGAAGATCAAATTCAATCCTTTGGGAATCAATCACATGTGCCAGATAAGCTTCACATCATTTCCTAATCAATTCTTTAGCAGTAGTGACTGAAATTATATTAGAGAGGAAGTCTAATCTCTCTCCCACCATGGTTACTTCTATATCATCTACTAGTTTTAAGGGTAATTCTCTTTCGGCGACAATCAATAACTACCATATGCCTGGATAACCAATCCATGCCCAATATTACATCAAACTCATGGAAAGGTAATTCCATCAGATCACCTGAAAAATCATACCCCTGAATCTGAATAAGACAATCCTTGTATACTCGATTCACAATCATACTGTGACCCAAAGGATTACTAACTAGAAACTTATGCTCAGTGATATTTGCCTTTAAGTTTCTCTCTCTAGGTATCGATGTGCAAATGTAGGAATGCGTAGATTTGGGATCTATCAATGTACATGCTAAAATATCAAAAATAGAAATCATACCCATTATTACATCTGGCGCATCCTGCTCCTCTTGAGCCCTGGTGGCATATGCACGCGCTGGAGTGCACGTATCCTGTCTCACCACTGACTCTTGAGCAGCTTTCTGACTGCTCCCTATGACGTCTGACTGACTTGGTCTCCTGTCTCTTGGAGCTGTCATCCCTGATCTCACTGTTTATGGGGCAGAAACGGTCTTGTTCTTCGGGCAATCCCTCAGGAAATAATCATGTGACCCACATCTGTAACATGCCCCTGTCAGCCTCCTACACTTTCCTGAATGCCTCGTCCTGCAATGCTCACATGGAGACAGTGTTAATCCCCTAGCTGTACTCTTAGGGGTATTGGCCACTTATGAGGCTGGCTGGCCTGACCTGGCAGTGGATCCCTAGTCATTGCCTCTGTATCTGTGGCTAACTGCTAGTCTGAGGTCCCTTTTGTTTCTTGCTGAGTAGCTGGGATGCACTGGACTGTACCTAACCCCGTCTCTGTTGGCTTTTATCTTTTCTGGCCTGTTCCTCTTTCTTTACTTTTTCCACATTCAGGGCCGCTGAAACCAGTCGTGAAAAGTCTTCTAACTGAACGACTGTCACTTGGAATCATATGTAATCATTCAATCCATCTTCAAATTTCCTGCACCTATCTGTCTTAGTCACCACTATCTCTCTGGTATATTTACCGAGCCTGATGAACTCTCTTTCATACTTAGTAACTGTCAAATGTCTCTGCTTCAGGTTAATGAACTCTCTCTTCATATGATCCATATGGATACGACCAATATATTTCCTCCGAAACTCTCTCAGGAAGAACTCCTAAGTCCTCTCCTCTGGCCGTACCAAATTTGCTACTGAGGTCCACCAATGGTAGGCATCCTCTTGTAGTAAGGAAACTGCACACCCTACCCTTTCCTCAGGGGTGCAATCCATCTGCTCTAAAATCCTCTCGGTCCACTCTAACCAGCACTCAGCAGCGGATGAATCCTCATCTTTCCTACCATGGAAATCATTTGGTCTGTGCTTTGCCAGTCTCTCGATCATAGATTTCAGTGGTGTGGCTCTGGCAACATTCTGAAAAAATTCAGTCATCTGCTGCATAAACGCTGGCTGACAATGAGCCTCCTGACGAGCCATCCTCGGACTCACAGACTCAAGAGAAACTCCCCCAGCTACATTGGCAGGACTCTCAGGCTCTAGTCCCTCACTGTCCTTAGCTCTTTGGGCATCAAACGGTTTCATTTCTTATCCTATATTACACAGAAGAGAAATTTGCAGGACAGAGTCACATCCTTCCATTTTATATACAAATGCATGTTCATTCAAATGCCAAAGTACTTTTATACACATTTATACGCTTAGGTCTAGGAACGCCTAAACCAAAGCTCTGATACCACTAAATGTAACACCCCCTACCCGCCCTTTCACCAGACGACTCCAAGGGGTGCTACTATCATATCTCTTTTTACAAAATCTTTAATTATAAAATCATATATTCATTTATTTCATATTAAAATACGAATTTCAAAATCAATTTACAAAACTTTATTTTACGTGGAAAAATTGACATAATTTCCTCTGAAATTCGGACTTTCCCAACCTGTTACAAGTCATCGTATTCATATCCAAAGCATTTCTTCCACAAACGTATTCAACAACTGGAACCAAACTTCGTTTGGCTCATTGTTTTCCATATACACAACATTATCTCAAAATATATACACAACTTGATTTTCTTTACCAAAAACAACATTTTAAATCCAAATATATCCATATATCCGCATGAATAGAATTTAAAACTTTTATATACAAAACCAAAGATAATATATAAAAACCCAAAAATGAATATGAAAGGATAGATGTGACTGTCTCAACTCACTGCAGATGTGCTTTCTCTTCAATCTTCGCCCTCCTTATGCAATCTACTACCTACGCGCGGAAATTCTAACGCGCTAAGCATATTTATTTAGTGGGTGTATACCAAACTCAATATTTATATTTTAACACAATCAATTTATAAAATTGATAACAAAATATCACAATTTATCAATAATTCAATTTAATATCCAAAAGAAATTAAAAACGATACATTAATAAAAAATAATTCTCATAATAACTTTCAACACCCCTAGTAAACACAAGCACGATACCATGGACTGATAGTTGGGTTTTTCGGCATCGAACACTCGGTGACTACCCGCCGGACTATCATATAATCATGTATATTCGGGGCCGAACACTTGGTGCCTCTCACAACCTCCGAATTCACTGTAACTTTTCAGAATCGGTCGGTACAAAATCAAACGTCACAGTACTGCTCTATGACGGTTAATGGCATGTCACTCTAATCCCCAGTTATCTGTGTCAAAGCTTACTAGGGCTTGAATAACAATTTATTTTCAAAATTTGTTGGGTTGGTTTCGTTTAAACTTTCGGTTTCTAATTAGTTTTCAAACAGAAATCTGGCAGCATAACAGCTGCATTTCGGAGGTTTCCAGAAAACCTGAAAATATGCAATAACACTTCTAAATATATCGTCAATCCAACCCAACTTCGTTTTTCTATAATCACATAAATCAATTTTCAAATTCATCATTTCGTGTTTGTCATAACCATATAAATTCATCAATTATCACAATTCAAAATAATATATTTCATCAGACATATATCAAAATATTCACAAACAATATTTCAAAGCATCAAAGTATCCAAAAATCGATAATATTCTATTTATAAAAACGAATTGAATAAAGTGTACACCAACCTTATTTACCACTTTCTGATTTCGATTTATTCTTCAACGGTAGCTCACACTTTCTCCTTTCCTTTTCTCTGGCTTCCTTGAGCTACCTCATCTCCTGGATTTTCGAAAATACATAGATACTCAATAAAAGCTCATTCCATAAGTTAAAATGCATGATTTACTATTCCTAATGGATCCAAATATTTTCAAATCTCACTAACCAAAAATCGTCAATCTCAAACCCAAACAACTCACCCCTATTCTTTTGCGCGTTAACGTCGTTTTGAACTAGTTTTGGGGTGGTTTTGAACTGATTTTGGTGACAAATCTGAGTTGGTTTCGGGTTATTTTTCTTCCTCTTTCTTCTCCTCTCTTTCTCTCTATCTTCCTCTCTCGGTTCCGTCGTGATTTGCGGCTGATTTCGTCATTGATCGGCATCATTTCTGCTGCTGGTTTTGCACGCGTCTGGTTCCACTTCGTTTCAGCTCGGTTCTGCACGTGTGGAAGACTACTTTTGACTTCGGTTTAGCTTGATCTTGGGTGTGTTCGGCGTCGGGTTCTTTTGCCATTGGAAAGTGACTTCTTCCTCTCCGATCAGGGTTGTTCGCATTGCGGTTCTGCTCTGTTTTGGCATCGCGTGTGCGGTCAGTTTTTGCTGTCGATCTACTCAGCTTCGGGCTGGTTCACGTGCTAGCTGGCGCAGTCGACGATGGTCGGTCGGCGGTGGCTGGTCGGCTTTGGCGTCGGCAGCTTTTTCTCTTCTTTCTTCTTTTCTTCTTCTTTCTTCTTTTCTTTTTCTTTTTTGTTTTGCGACAATGTCTTTGGTTTCCATTTTTTATTTGTTTGAAAGTCAAATAAATATTTTTTGCTTCTATTTTCCTCCCCAACAAATCCTATAATACCAATTTCATCCCTTAAAAATTTTATTCTCATGCCTTAGATTTTAGTTATATTTTACTATGGCCATACAAATCAAATCTTATCTTCAATTTAATTCCTCATCTCATTAATCATAATAATAATAATAATAACAATACTATTCATGCATATAAAATCAAGGATGTTACACTAAGGGTTCAAGAGGGGGAAGAGGTTCAAGAGGTGTTAGAGGAGCAAGGAAGCGGGGGGGGGGGGGGGGGGTATTCCTTTAGGTAGAGGGAGTCAGGCTAAAAAAAGGTCAAGGTGTTGGATGCATTTTGAACCATACAATACACTTGATGGGAAAAAGAGAGCTAAATGCAAGCATTGTGGGGACTCATATGCTTGTGACCCTATTGCCAATGGGACTAGAAACTTGATCCATCACGTTGATCATAAATGTAAGGTTTTGCTTTCAAAAAGAACCGAGATGGATTCAACCCAAAAACCATAGCGCATACTAAACAAAACACTCACGGGTTATGTTGGTAATATGTGTGCTTACTCTTTTAGTAAGGATGAATGTTAGAGGGCATTGGCAGAGATGATCATTATTGATAAATTACCTTTTAGGTTTGTGGAGTATTCGGGTTTTCGTAAATTTTGCCGTGCAATAAACCCTAGGTTTGATGTGCCATTTAGGAGAACAATTATGAGGGATTTGTACCAGTTGTATGTTGATGAGAAGTCCCTTTTGAAGAGGAAGATTAAGGAATCCAATTTAAGGATCTTACTAACCATGGATATGTGGACTTCTATTCAAAACATGAATTACATGGTTGTGACCAGCCACTTTATTGATGATGATTGGGTGTTGCAAAAGAGAATTCTTAGCTTCTCTTTAATAGGTGATCATAAAGGGGAGTCAATTGGAAAGTGCATAGAAGCGGTTTTGCTTGAGTGGGGAATTGATAGAGTGTTTACCATAGCCGTGGACAATGCTACTGCTAATGCTAATGCCATTAGCTATATTGTTAGAAAGTTGAATAGTTGGAATAAGGATGGCACAATTTTGCAAGGTAAATATGTGCACTTGAGGTGTAATGCTCATATTTTGAACTTGATTGTGAATGAAGGTTAAAGGGACTTGCATCATTCGGTGGTGAGCATTCGGAATGCAATCAAGTATGTTAAATCTTCTCCAAGTAGATTTGCAAGATTTAAACAATGTGCGGAGCATGAGAGGATAGGGAATAAAGGCCTTCTAGTGTTAGATGTGCCTACAAGGTGGAATTCCACATACTTAATGTTGGAAAGTGCAGTCAAATTGAAGAAAGCGTTTCATAGAATGGAAGAGGAAGATGGACTTTATGTGAATTATTTTAAGGAGCATGAGAATAACAAACAAAGAATTGGGCCACCTAACTTTGAAGATTGGGAAAATGCCATTGGTTTTAGCAAATTCTTGGTAACTTTTTATAATGTTACATTGGATTTTAGTGCTTCATTGAGTGTGTCATCAAATACTTACTTTGTGAATTGGGTCACAATTTATAAGGAATTGATGTCATTAAGTGCGGAAAGTGAACCACTTATTAGTGTGATGGCTAGAAACATGAAAATAAAGTTTGACAAGTATTGGGAGAGTTTAGAGACAACCAATAACTTGTTAATTGTAGCTTCCGTGCTTGATCCAAGGTACAAATTAGGTTATATGCAATTTCGATTGGAGGGATTTTTTTGGAGTTGAGGTTGCAAATACCATGTGTTCAAAGGTTAGAGCTTTATTGGAATAACTTCATGAATGCTATAGATCTTTGAACCCAACCTTGGATTATGTGGGTGGTGGCACATCTTCTACTAGTGTTGGTGGTGGTTTGTCTTTGGATGCTCAAACTCAAACTAGTGATCAACCAATGAAATCACAAATGCAAGAAGCATTAGAGTGGGACAAAAGACAATAAGAGGCAAGTGGAATTGTCGCGAATAGTGAGATAAAATTGTTCTTGTTGGAGAAATGTGAGCCAATGAATGCCAAATTTGATCTCTTAGCTTGGTGGAAGAATGCTAGTACAAAATACCCTATTTTGTCATGCATTACAAAAGATATATATGCAATGCAAGTTTCCACAGTAACTTCAGAGTCGGCTTTTAGCACGGGTGGTCGTGTTCTTGATCCATCTAGGAGTTCATTAACTCTTAAAATGGTGGAGGGGTTGATATGTGCTCCAAATTGGTTGAAAGGTAGAGATCTTATTCACTACACTCCCACTGCCCCAGAAGAGCATGCTAGAGAATGTGAAGATGTTTGTATTGCCAATGAAGAACTATATGACAAAATAGTAAATGGTAATTTAATTTTTATCATTGAAATTTTAATTTATTATTTATATTAGAAGTTCATTTAAATTTTTGGGTTATAAACTTATATTTGATTATTATCTTTCAAGATGTTGCTGGTTTGGCAATATGTGGACCATCGATTTCATCCACCTATTGAAAGGTAGCAATTCACTTATGTGGTAAATGGTAAGTATTTGGTAAGTATTGTTATAATGTTATTGTTTTTTTTTTTTTTAAAAAAAAAAAAATTAGTACATTTCTTGATTATGAACTAATGGTTTTTGTTTTGTTTTGTTTTTGTTTTAACTTGAAGGTTAAAGAATGGGATGGATTGACCAAGTGTCTGGAATTTTTGTGATTAATTAGGGTTGTTTTTTTGGACTGACATGCATATATATAGGGCTGTTTTTTGAATTGCAAATGCAGGTTCAGGGCTGTTTTTTGGACAGTAATGCAGATATTTAGGGCTGTCTTTTTTGCATAGAAATGCAGATGTTTTTTTGAACAGTAATATAGATGATTAGGGCTGTCTTTTGGACAGTAATGCGGATATTTAGAGCTGTCTTTTTTGCACAGATACGCAGATGTTGACTATCTTTTTTGCACAACAATGCCGATGTTAAAGGCTGTTTTTTTTACAGTAATGCTGATGCTTTTTTTAGTAGTAACACAAATTTTAAGGTTGTCTTTTGGACAGTAACACAGATGTTTAGGACTGTATTTTGTTGGATTATAATGTAGATATTTGAGGCTATATTTTTGGCCTGTAATCCAGATGTTTAAGGATGTTTTTTTGGCTTGTAATGCAGATGTTTAAGGCTCCTTTTTAGCCTATTCTATTATATGTTTTGATTAGCTGTTACTTTTGAATTGTTTGAATTGCAATTTATATAACATACTGGATCCAAAACCAACTAGAGGTCCAAAATTACAGGGCAAAACCGAATGAACCGAACCGAATGAAATCAGTTCGGTTCGGTTCGGTTCGGTTCATGTGGTTTATTTGGTTCAGTTCGGTTAAAAAAAAAAAACCGAAAATTTTCGGTTCGGTTCGGTTTTCCCCAAAACCGAACCGAACCGTGCCCACCCCTAGTTGAGAGATATAAAGCTCGTCTAGTTTCTAAGGGTTTCACTCAATAGGTAGACATTGATTATAAAGAGACTTTCTCTCCGATTTCAACAAAAGACTCTTTCAGAATCATAATGACACTTATGACTCATTTTGATTTGGAGCTATATTAGATGGATGTAAAGACAACGTTTCTCAATGGTGACATTGATGAAACAATATATATGATGCAACCAGAAAACTTTGTATCCGATGACCCAAAGAAAATGGTTTGCAAATTGAAGAAATCCATCTACGACCTCAAACAGGCTTCCCGTCAATAATATCACAAATTTCATCAAGTTATTATCTCGTATGGGTTTGATATAAATAAGGTTGAAGATTGTGTGTATCATAAGTTCAGTGAGAGTAAGTGCATATTTCTGGTATTATATGTCGATGACATACTGCTTGCTAGTAGCGATATAGGCTTATTACATGAAACCAAGAGATTTCTGACAAAGAATTTTGAGATGAAAGATCTTGGGGACGCCTATTTTGTATTAGACATACATATACATTGAGATCGAACTCGAGGTATCCTAGGGTTATCACAAAAGAGCTATATCGAAAGAGTTCTTGATAGATTCGGTATGAAAAGTTGTACACGAGGAGATACCTCTGTAGCTAAAGGAGATAAGTTCAGTCTCAGTCAATGCCCTAAGAATGAGTTAGAACAGAAAGAAATGCAAAAGATTCCTTATGCGTCAACTGTAGGAAGTCTAATGTATGCTCAAGTATGCATGCGTCTGGATATTGCATTCATAGTGAGAATGTTGGGCAGATATTTGAGTAACCCAAGGATGGATCATTGGAAAACAGCCAAACGGGTCATGTGTTATTTACAGAGAACAAAAGATCACATGTTCACTTATCGGAGATCAGATCATTTAGAGATCACTGGATATTTTGATTCCGATTTTGCTGGATGCCAAGATAGTAAAAGATCCACGTTAGGCTATATTTACCTGCTAGTTAGAGGAGCTATTTCTTGGAAGAGTGCTAAGCAGACATTCATAGCTTCTTCCACTATGGTAGGCTGAGTTCATAGCCTGTTTTGAGACATTTAATCATGGAATATGGTTACGAAATTTTGTCATGAGGCTGCGAGTTGTGGATAGTATAGAAAAACCATTAAAGATGTATTGTGATAATAATTCAACTGTGCTATATTCTAATAACAACAGAAGCTCTACAAAGTCGAAGCATATAGACATCAAGTTTCTTGTTGTTAAAAAAAGAGTTCAGAGTAATCAAGTGGCTATAGAACATATCGGGACAAACTCCATGATTGCGGATTCGTTTATTAAGGGATTACCACCCAAGGTCTTTCATAAGCAAACTGCTCATATGGGTTTTGTTTAATTGATGATGTGCATGTTTAGTAGGAGTTGATATTTTATATTCTTTGTTACAGATATGTTTATTTTCTGTAGAATAAAGTATATGGTTCATTTATAAACTCTAAATGTTATTTGTGTTTGATCTCACTAAAGATTAAAGTAGGACCAGTTGGAAATAGACATGTTTAAGATCACATTGCATGTAATTTCCATGCTACACATCCATACTCGATCTATGTCACTGAATACATTTGTATGATGACCATTGATGGATCTAGTTACGAATATATGTAACAAAAGTCGCTTTGATCTCATAGTAATATAGTAGATGGACCAGATTGTAACTAAGGGGATATTTCAAAATATATAGCTTTTCAGTACGCACTCAAGACTATAGATACTATAATTGTTTTAAGAAACATATGTAGCCTAAGTGGGAGATTGTTGGTATTTTTAATATTTCTTATTGTGGGCTTACATATTAAATGACAATTATATTATAGGCTATCAATTTTAATATGGCCAAGTAAGTGATCTATTAATTGGGCTCTAT
Organism: Nephelium lappaceum; assembly: GCA_021234005.1. Lineage (NCBI taxonomy): Eukaryota > Viridiplantae > Streptophyta > Magnoliopsida > Sapindales > Sapindaceae > Nephelium > Nephelium lappaceum. The sequence goes on along the minus strand of CM038010.1, from coordinate 5,648,141 downwards.
AAATATCCATTAGGTATGGGCTTAAGTGTGTAGAAACCTAATACTAATGAAATTAGGGTTAATGGGAACCTAATTAAAGTTAGTATATAAAGAATATTATAAAGGGTTATAGTCCCCAAATCAAATCAATATATGTAATATTTTGCTCAGTTTCTCCTTCCCCATTCAAGAAAAAAAATATAGAGCAACCTAAGGTGATTTGGCTGTGGAAGACTCAATCCTTCTCAAGTTTATCAATATGAATTCAGGTATGTTTTATTTACAATAACACTTAATGATTTAATATGAGTTTCTAAATTTTGGTATAGGTTTATGCCTATTAAAGTTTTAATCCAACAAACCCAACAGCGTGATCACCATGAACGTTAGACCTATGAACAGTGTGAAACCCAACAGCAGAGTGAAAAACGTCGATAGAAAAACATCAGCAGCAAAACAGACCATCAACGAAACAACGACGAGCAACTAGCGATGCGGCGAGCAACGTGAAATCAACCTAGAAAAAAACAACTAGCGGAGCAGGGAGGAAAGCAACACTAGACTAGCAGTGATAGGCCAGTTAAAGACTGTCCATTGTGAGTAGAACATTGACGGTGATAATCACCTCTCCAAACTAGGAATCCTCTGTCTCCTATTCCAAAAACAGAGTATTGCCCATTGAACTCGAATTTCTCTCCAAACAAAAACTATCCCTATAGCGGACGACGGGTAATGATATATTTAATAACAACAAAATTTTAATAATCTAAATAGCAAATTATAAATTAACTAACTAGTTCAAAAATATGTGCAAGCGAAATAGATTTTATAATTTTATAACCAAACGTCCACCATGTCTACCCCATATTCGTTAATGTTAAGTGTTTGAGGAGTAAAATTATCTTTTGATATTATTTTTAATTTTTTTAAAAGTTAATTTTAAAAATAAAAAATTAATTATTTTAAATGATATCTTTACATGATGGACGATAAAGATCAACTTTAAAAAACCAAAGATAAAGAATTAATTTTTTCAAGTGAGATCTCCACTATTCATCGTATTGATGGACGGTAGAGATCATCTTTCAAAAATTCCAAACAATTTTTAAAGAAAATAATAAGGACAAAAATGATTCATCCTTCAATTGGTCAACTTTATCAAAACCCTAACCAATCACCCAATCTAATCACCATCACCGTCTCCGGCCCTTGCTCCTTATCCCAATGTGGTGAAGTAGCATCACGTGGTCATCAAGCCTTTATCTCTTTTGTGTGATGGGCCCTTCACTGCCTCACAATCTCAAGCTCGTCTCCACCCACATGACTGCCTAACCAGTCACCCAATCTTAATCTCGTCTCCACTCTATAAGGCCTTCGCGCCTCTCACCATCGATCTTTCTCTTCCCCATCGAAAATGGCAATATCAGTGACATTGTCAACTAAAGCCACCCTACTATGCCTCCTTTTTTTAATATTATTTTCTTGAAATATGATTAATAAATTATGGGTTTGTATTGGATGATGATGAACTATGATTATATTTTTTTTCTTGTTTATGTTGGATGATGACAAATTGTGATGATGTTGATGATTCGATATGGAGATAAAGAGTGAATTGGGTTCAACATCATCTGGGTTCGTTATCACTAGACCTGATGATGATAATTTGATTTTGGGTTTATGTTTCATATTTGAGTGTTTCATTATGGGTTTGTGTCCATGACAAAGATGTATTCTTGTTTTGTTTTGTTTTTTTTTCCTTGTTGATGAAGATTTGGTTAGATTGGTTGTTGATGATGAAGGGTGATGATCTACAACGGTGATGGTGAAGATTGGTTGTTCATGATCTGCATATGGTTATATTTATTTTTATTTTTTAAATTTTTATATAAATTCATTTTTAATTATTTTTTTAATTTAAGAATATAATAGTCTTTGTACTACTTTATCATTGTTTATCGTTAATTTTAACCGCTGATGACTAACGATATAGTTAAATTATAATAAAGTTATAAACTATACTCTATTGTACATATTTTTGAATTGAATAGTTAATTTTGTAATTTGCTCCAAATTGGAACTAAACTGTTCCTTTCCAACTAGAAAGGCTTCCATGAATTTTCCGAAAAGGTTCTTTACGTTAGGTGAACTAATTGAGTGGCTTTTAATAATTGTACATACACTGTCATGTCTAACATGTTTTTCTTTTCCTTTTCTTTTTTAGGGATTATATTCAATTATAATACGTAGGTACTTGGAACAAAGTCACATTAATTAAAACTGAAAATTCAAACCTACCAAGTGTTTTTCTAAAATCCCAAGAACTTATTTCTTCAATCTTTGGTTTGTTAGTAGTCGAAATCAGAATTAAAAGACTAGATAAAAATAAATATTTATTCTTTAATAATAGTAATAATAATAATGGGAGTGTGGAACACGCAATAGTCTTGCTAGGTACTCTCAATTAAGTTTGGAACCCAAGACAGGTTGAAGAAATGACATCTATATATAGGGGTGGGCACGGTTCGGTTCAGTTCAGTTTTGGGGAAAACCGAACCGAACCGAAAATTTTCAGTTTTTTTTTTTAACCGAACCAAACCGAATAAACCACATGAACCGAACTGAACCGAACTGATATCATTCAGTTCGGTTCATTCGGTTTTGGCCTGTAATTTTGGACCTCCAGTTGGTTTTGGATCCAGTATGTTATATAAATTACAATTCAAAAGTAACAGCTAATTAAAACATATAATAGAATAGGCTAAAAAGGAGCCTTAAACATCTGCATTACAAGCCAAAAAAACATCCTTAAACATCTGGATTACAGGCCAAAAATACAGCCTCAAATATCTGCATTATAATCCAAAAAAATACAGTCCTAAACATCTGTGTTACTGTCCTAAAGACAGCCTTAAACATCTGTGTTACTGCTGAAAAAAACATCAGCATTACTGTCAAAAAAACAGCCCTCAACATCTGCATTGCCGTGCAAAAAAGACAGTCAACATCTGCGTATGTGTGCAAAAAAGACAGCCCTAAATATCTGCATTACTGTCCAAAAGACAGCCCTAAACAGATTACTGTTCAAAAAAACATCTGCATTTCTGTGCAAAAAAGACAGCCCTAAATATCTGCATTACTGTCCAAGAAACAGCCCTGAACCTGCATTTGCAATTCAAAAAACAGCCCTATATATATGCATGTCAGTCCAAAAAAAACAGCCCTAATTAATCACAAAAATTCCAGACACTTGGTCAATCCATCCCATTCTTTAACCTTCAAGTTAAAACAAAAACAAAACAAAAACCATTAGTTCATAATCAAGAAATATACTATTTTTTTTTTAAAAAAAAATAGAACAATAACATTATAACAATACTTACCATTTACCAAATAAGTGAATTGCTACCTTTCAATGGGTGGATGAAATCAATGGTCCACATATTGCCAAACTATCAACATCTTGAAAAATAATAATCAAATATAAGTTTATAACCCAAAAATTTAAATGAACTTCTAATATAAATAATAAATTAAAATTTCAATGATAAAAATTAAATTACCATTTACTATTTTGTCATATAGCTCTTCATTGGCAATACAAACATCTTCACATTCTCTAGCATGCTCTTCTAGGGCAGTGGGAGTGTAGTGAACAAGATCTCTACCTTTCAACCAATTTTGAGCACATATCAACCCCTCCACCATTTTAGGAGTTAATGAACTCCTAAATGGATCAAGAACATGACCACCCGTGCTAAAAGCCGACTCTGAAGCTACTATGGAAACTTGCATTGCATATATATCTTTTGCAATGCATGATAAAATAGGGTATTTTGTACTAGCATTCTTCCACCAAGCTAAGAGATCAAATTTGGCATTCATTGGCTCACATTTCTCCAACAAGAACAATTCTATCTCACTATTCGCAACAATTCCACTTGCCTCTTGTTGTCTTTTATCCCACTCTAATGCTTCTTGCATTTGTGATTTCATTGGTTGATCACTAGTTTGAGTTTGAGCATCCAAAGACAAACCACCACCAACACTAGTAGAGGATGTGCCACCACCCACATAATCCAAGGTTGGGTTCAAAGATCTATAGCATTCATGAAGTTGTTCCAATAAAGCTCTAACCTATGAACACATGGTATTTGCAACCTCTACTCCAAAAAAACCCTCCAATCGACATTGCATATAACCTAATTTGTACCTTGGATCAAGCATGGAAGCTACCGTTAACAACTTATTGGTTGTCTCCAAACTCTCCCAATACTTGTCAAACTTTATTTTCATGTTTCTAACCATCACACTAATAAGTGGTTCACTTTCCGCACTCAATGACATTAATTCCTTATAAATTGTGACCCAATTCACAAAGTAAGTATTTGATGACACACTCAATGAAGCACTAAAATCCAAGGTAACATCATAAAAAGTTACCAAGAATTTGCTAAAAACAGTGGCATTTTCCCAATCTTCAAAGTTAGGTGGCCTAATTCTTTGTTTGTTATTCTCATGCTCCTTAAAATAATTCACATAATGTCCATCTTCCTCTTCCATTCTATCAAAAGCTTTCTTCAATTTGACTGCACTTTCCAACATCAAGTATGTGGAATTCCACCTTGTAGGCACATCTAACACTACAAGGCCTTTATTCCCTATCCTATCGTGCTCCACACATTGTTTAAATCTTGCAAATCTACTTGGAGAAGATTTAACATACTTGATTGCATTCCAAATGCTCACCACCAAATGATGCAAGTCTCTTAAACCTTCATTCACAATCAAGTTCAAAATATGAGCATTACACCTCAAATGTACATATTTACCTTGCAAAATTGTGCCATCCTTATTCCAACTATTCAACTTTCGAACAATATAGCTAATGGCATTAGTATTGGCAGTAGCATTGTCCACGGTTATGGTAAACACTCTATCAATTCCCTACTCAAGCAAAACCGCTTCTATGCACTTCCCAATTGACTCCCCTTTATGATCACCTATTAAAGAGAAGCTAAGAATTCTCTTTTGCAACTGTAAGCCCTTGACCTTATTTACAGATGAATAGTAATATTTTCGGATGAATAGTGTCCCGAGTGAATAGTAGTTTATGAATAGTAAAACTTTGAGACGAGCCTCAGAAAATTGAAAATATTTAGAATGGTTAGTAGGACCCAATAAAACTGAAACGAAGTAAGATTGAGTCCGTTTGAGTAGTTTCTGAAGGTTCCGAAAGTTACTTGACGAAAACGCCTTTATGGACAGGATTGTGAATGTTGTTGACCCAAACTCTGTTTGAACTTTTTTCGAAGCCATGGATTGAGTCATAAGGGATCTAATTAGAATATTGTAAAGTCAATTTGATGAATGGGTGATCATAGAATTAATTTGGAATTTATTTCGGAATGAATTGTAAATGGTATTAAGTGAATAGTAAGTATGACAAGGGACTAAAATGAAATATGTTTATCTACTTGGGGTCAAGGTGGAATTAAGAGAAAGTGAGTTAAGGATCAAGTTGAAACAAGTTTGCATGATATGGGCCAAGGTGAAATAAATAAGAATTAAGGGCAAAAATCTAATTAATTAAGGGACATGATGATCATTATGGAATTGTTAAATGTATAAATAGGTGGACTTAGTCAATTTTGCTACACTTTCTCGCCAAAACACACAAAAACACAAAATAAAAGCCGAGAGTTGAGAAAGGGAGGAAGAAAGTGATCGGCCATGCATGAAGGATGGTGAATCAAGCTTGTTCAATCCATTTTTAAGCCTCCAATCAAGATCTCAAGCCATCCTAAGCAAGAAAAACAAACTTGGAACAAGATCAAAGCCAAAATAGGTAAAATTCCATCACTTTTTAAGTTGTTTCCATAATGTTGTTCATGATGTTTGTGTGGTGTTTGGTTAGGTTTTTGATATGGGTTTTTATACATGATTTAAGTGGAGTTTTATGACACCAAAAATAAGTATAAACTATCTGGAAATCATGAGATTTGATGTGTTAGGGTTTTGTTGGAATAACTATTAAGTTAATTGAATTGGCTTTTAAGTTAATTTAGTGCACACCAAGTATTTGATGATATGTCGAAGTGAAGAAAAATGCAAAAGTAGAATGAAATGAATTGTTTAAGTGATAGGCCATGTAAAAGCATATTGAGGGAAGTATGGAAACCAATGGTATTTGATGATATTAAGTGTGATTCCATGTTGAAAAGGTGATAAGGAAACTTATGAAAAGCTTATAATAATGGTAGAAATTAAATTGGATAATTTGGCCATTATAACTTAAGGTGAAGGGCATTAATGGATACCATGAAATATCACCCTATGTATGTGTTTTCATGCATTAAATAAATATGTTTAAGTATGTATGACATTAAGGAAACATTAAGGAAAGAAGAAATGAGAATTAGAATGAAAACTGTGAAAATGGCATTGAAAAGTGATGAAAAAATGTGGTTTTTCCTAGTTTTCACCACCCGTTTGTTGGAATTTTTCAGAGCCATTTTACAGATGATCTAAATGCGAGTTAGGGAGATGAATGGAGTAAAAATAAGGCCAAGAGTAGCCCTAGAATGGGCTGTGAACAGTTCTCGGCCTAAAGGGGTACTAAAATTTTGACTTTTCGTTTCGGGCTCCAAAACATTATTTCGGGCATATGGGGATGCTCCTAGGGGTATATAAGTAAGGTCCATGCAGAGAAAATGGAATTTTAAGGCTTCGGTTAAGTTGAAATTAAGTAGGGAAGTAAGTTGGTAAAATAGTTTTTAAGTGAATTGATTGAGTTCTAAGTTATGTATTGGGTTTTGTGTAGTTATGTTTAACCTATTTTAAGCAAGAATATGATGTGTAGGTGAAAAGGAAGTAAACGGAGCCGAAGAAAGCTATTGGAGCCACTTAAGGAAATTTAAATTAAGGTGAGTGCTACTTTGAATTTTGAAGCATTTTCAATTGAATTTGGAAGTTATAAGAATGCATTTTATTGTAAGTGATATATATATTATTTCAAAATGTTGTGATGAATTTATAAAGCTTTGTAAGGAATTAAATTAGAAGAAAATTTCCTAAGTGATTGTTCAAGTAAGTTATATATATGTTTACGGTTGTTTTAAGTGTTAAGCCTTTTGTACACGTATTGTTATTTTAGTATTCAAAATGAACATTTTTTATTATATGATATTATGTATGAAAAGTAAGCATTTATGGTTTTATAAGTATGAACTTGTTATGAAATGAAATTTATGTTTTAAGTTTTAAGCCCTTTTTATAAATGAAAATACATGTTATGTTATGCAAAGAAAACCTTTTTATTTCCCTATGAGTGATTTTGCGTGTTTACTAATTTATGAGTTTTGCAATTGTATGATTTATATGAATCTTATGCAAATATGGAATTTTTATGGATTCTTTATGTGTATTTTGCATGGTTATATATGATTTATATGATGTTTTATTAAGTTATTTTATATGTTTATTAAAATTTAAGTTCCATACGAAATTTTAAAAATATACGTATAAGGTTTTATGTATGATTGAATCAAAAAGATATTTTGTGCTTTATGCACTAAGAAAAAGGAATTTGAAGTCTTATATATTTCAAAGTATGAGGTTGGTGTTTTACGCATTCTGAATTAAGACTTTGTGCTTATTGCACTTCAATAAGTGATTTTGTGTTTTTGCACTAAATAAGAAAAATAAAAATAAGTTTTCAAATGCCATAAGTATACCCATCTTTATAAGTAAGTTTTAGACCCGGCCGGTATATCCTACATTAGTATGGCAAGTCCTGGGGGGGATGCGTCACTAACTCAGGGGGCATGTAAGTCTGTCGTATCGCCTCTACTTTTGTGGGATATTATCTTGTGTTATGGTTAGCGATGTAACATTCCGCACATAACTACGGGATATCTTTGTAAGTAAGTAAGTGTCACGACTGGTGTCTGTTAAAAGCGTCACGTGACTCCACGTCTGTTAGCATATCATAGCTATCGCATGGTTGTAAGTATTATAGGGTACAAATTGTGCTTTTCAAAAAATTAAGTAAGTATCTTAAGTATTGAAAACAAAAGAAAATAATTTAATATGTTTGAAGTATGTTTTACGATTAAATGAAATTAAGCTTTGAGAAAATTTAAGCAGTGGAAATCTATTCTATGCATTTTATAATCCCTAAGTTTTCTATGGAATCTTATGAATATACATGAACATTATGGAATTTCCATGTCAAGCTACATATGCAAATGAAATTGAAATTTTATATGTTTTATTATTTATAAGTTTTCCATGAAGTTGTATGAATATTTATATGTTTATGGATTTACTATTTTAAGCTATGCGTTGAAAGGAAAGCTAAATTTTATATGATTTATAAACTATGTCTTATATGAATCTTATGGATGTGTAAGTTCAAATATTATTCCATTTTTATAAGCTTTATATGAATTTTAAGTATATATATAAGTTGTATTTTACCTATGCACTTCCAATAATTTAAATATGATTTATATTTATTTTTAAGTCCTAAATTAAATGAAGTTTATATATGTATGAAGTTTTAAGCATGTATAAGTTCATATTATATTCAATTTATCAGTTTCACACGAATTTTACGTACGTATGCGTTTATAATTTTTATAAGCATACTTTGTAAGTCAAGAAAAATTTATGATTGAAAATGTTTAAGTTATATGGAAATTTTATGCATATATGAGTTATATATATATATAGATATATATGTTTTGATGCCTTTATGGGTTTTATGGTTTTATAAATTATGTATGAGATTTTACAAAATTATATACTTATTAAATTAAGCACGCCCACTATCCAAGAAGATAAGTTTTGGAATTTATGAGAATGTTAAGAAATGGAAACGTATTTTGAAAAGTGTTTTGAGGAGGTATTTTAATAAAACCAAATTTTTTAAGTTTAAAGAAACATCAACACTCACTGAGCTCTCATAACTCATTATTTTCTGTTTTTATGTTAAAAACCTCCTTAGGTATGGAAGTGGGTGACTGAGGTCGGAAAACTCCTCTAGAAGAGTAGACGGGAAAGAACACAACATTTCTTTTGTATTAATACATTTTCATATTTTGTGTGTGAAATAAATTATATGTAAATATATGTTTAAGTCATAAATGAGTGGTGAATTAATTATGCATGAATTTGAAAAGTTTTAATCGCTTTTAAAGAAATTTTCTTAAGTTACAAAGTATGTGATTTATGATTTTATACTTTTGATTATTAACGAAATGGAAATTTGATTTATGCCATAATAAGTATGTTTGAGGCAAAAGAAGTTGGGTTGGAATAATAAAAGTATATGGAAGTGTATTTTACTTTGTATGTTATTTTGGTTAAGTTAAAAACGCAATCGTTGTGTTGTCGAATTTTCTAATTGAAAAAAAAAAAATTCCAACCCATTCTAAGTTTACTAAGTAAGAAAATATTTTAAGGGTTCACTCCATGAGTTTCTTTTAGCCAATTAAGTAGGGTTAGAAGGGATCCGTTGGAGTGCCAGACAGGGCCCTCCAGATGTAAGTACGTTAAGATTCGGATTGGGTTTTGTTAGCAACACCCAATCATCATCAATAAAGTGGTCGATCACAATCATGTAATTCATGTTTTGAATAGAAGTCCACGTATTTGTAGTTAGTGAGATCCTTAAATTGGATTCCTTAATCTTCCTCTTCAAAAGGGACTTCTCATCAACATACAACTAGTACAAATCCTTCATAATTGTTCTCCTAAATGACACATCAAACCTAGGGTTCATTGCACGGCAAAATTTACGAAAACCTGAATACTCCACAAACCTAAAAGGTAATTCATCAATAATGATCATCTCTGCCAATGCCCTTCAACATTCATCCTTACTAAAAAAGTAAGCACACATATTACTAGCATAACCTGTGAGAGTGTTTTGTTTAGTATGTATTAAGGTTTTTTGGGTTGAATCCATCTCGGTTCTTTTTGAAAGCAAAACCTTACATTTATGATCAACGTGATGGATCAAGTTTCTAGTCCCATTGGCAATAGGCCCACAAGCATATGAGTTCCCACAATACTTGCATTTAGCTCTCTTTTTCCCATCAAGTGTATTGTATGGTTCAAAATGCATCCAACACCTTGACCTTTTTTTAGCTTGACTCGCTCTCTACCTGAAGGAATAACACCCCCCCCCCCCCCCCCCCCCCCCCTCTCTCTCTAACACCTCTTGAACCTCTTCCCCCTCTAAACCCCTTAGAAACCACATCATCACAATTACTATCACCACCACCAAACATAGATTCATATTTATCATACTGAATACATTCATCAGCATCCATCTATATAAATTCACCACAAGTACAAGCACAAACTCAATCAACAAAACATAGGTCATGAGAGTAGATTTTTTACAAAAAGGAAAAACAAAAAAAGCTATTGAAATTTCAATAATGAAAATATGAAATCAACAAAAACTGAAATGAAAAATTAATAAACATTTTTTCACATACAAACAACAATTGAAGCTTAAATAATACAAATAATTAAACAAATAAAACAAAAAACGTTTGATGGAGCACACATTTGGCATAGAACAGAATATAAACAAACCAAACAATTAAATAAAACAAAACAGTAATAGATCTTTTAAAAAAAAATTAAAACAAAATAGAAAAACATTTGATTGAGCACCACCAAATCGTGACTATATACACATACAAATAACAACCAAAGCTTAAACAAAACAAACAATTAAATAAATAAAACAAAAAAGTTTGATGATGTCCAACCAATTTATTATGTTGCATATGAAGTAATCCTCTCTCCTTTTGTTGATTTCCAACCAATTTATTATGTTGCATGTATTGGATGTGTTGCAAAGTGAAATTGTATTTTCTTAGATGTGTTGTGAAGTGAAAATGTTTTTTTTTTTTTTATTCTGAAGGATGGAGTGTCCTACATACCAAGTTTGACATAACAAAGACAGCACAAGAAGGGTGCAACAACTACACAATAAAATAACAGTGGTGCGCCTGGTGGCAAAAGGGAAAAAGTCTTTCAAGATTTTGTATATGATAATGTGTGCATATATGTGTGACAACTTTTTTACCACATAAATGCAATGAACATGATCAATGACAAAGATTCAAGGATATTGAGATACAAAGTAACTTCATCACACAAATCTAATTAGGTGCCTAATTAATTGTCTGACCCATAACAAATATGACAGCTTGGAAGATCCATCCCCAGGTAGATAACCTATCCAGCGCATTGCAACACAGCCAGCAAATGGAAAGCAGTAGGACCAGCCCACCATTTAACCTCAAAAATCAAAACGAACAAACAATGGAAACACAAGCAGTTACACACTTCAGCAGCGGCAACATTATTGAGAAGGAAAAGCAACACAATTAACTAAAACAAACAACATGAAGAACAATTAATATATGTATTATGGTGATTATGTATACATACAAACAACAACCCCAACAAAAAACATTTTGATCTAAGAAGAAACTTAAAACTTAAGAGACTTAGTGATTTACCATGGTGTCAACTTCGAAGGCGAGAGATAGATCTGAGAGACAAAGAATAAAAAAGAATGAGTGAGAACAAGGATGAAGAAGAAGAAGAATCAAGACTCAAGAGGAAGAAGAATGAAGGAGATTACCTGATGAATGAAGAAGAATGGTGTCGAGCCTGTCGGCAAAGTCTGTGAGTCACAATGAGAAAAAATGAAAAACAACAAAAAATTGTTAGGGTTTGACCCTTATATACTACCCCTCTTTTTTTAAAAATTCGGATCAGTTTTCGGTTCAGTTCGGTTCGGTTTTTTTGAGTCAAAATCGAACCGAACCGAAAAATTTCGGTTTTTTTAAAAATACAACCGAACCGAACCGAAAAACCAATTTTTGTTCGGTTCGGTTCGGACCGGGTTGGTTCGGTTCGGTCCGGTTATTTTGCCCACCCCTATCTATATATATAGAGAGTTCTCAAACTCTGAAATAATCAAAGATAAGCTCCCAATTCAGTTTTACTCAATGGTGTCCAAAAAAATCATTGTGATATTCCAAATTATCGTTCTCTCGTTTCAATTGCACCCAACGAAAGGACGAACGTCGTGGATCAAAGCCGCTTATTACTGGCCTGAACAAAAAGAGTTCCCCATTTCAAACATAAATTCTTCTCTCTTTACTCACCTTATATGCGGTTTTGTCGATGTAAATTCCACTTCCTACAACCTCTCTTTCTCGCTGTCTGACCAAAAGCACATCTCCAAGTTCACAGATACTGTGAGAAACAAGAACCCATCAGTCACCACGCTGTTATCAATCGGTGGAAATTCATCTTATTCGACCTTTTCATCAATGGTAAACGATCCGATTTCTAGAGAGTATTCATCAACTCCTCAATAGAAACAGCTAGGCTTTATGGCTTTCAAGGTCTAGACTTTTATTGGGCTTATCCAGAGACAAGCGACGACATGGACAATATTGCACTTCTCTTTAAAGAATGGCGAGCTGCTATCACTTCAGAGGCAAGAAACTCTGCACGGCCAGAACTGATCTTGACCGCACTGGTTAACTATGTTCCAAAGGTTGGTCCAGAAAATTATCCTGTCGACGCATTACAACAATATTTGAACTGGGTTCATGTTAGGCATGGTACGTACTTCCTGCCAGAATACTGGACAGACTTTACAGCCGCTCCAATGGCTCTGTATAACCCAAATAGTACTGTTAATAGTACTGATTATAGTATAAGGTCATGGATCGAAGCTGGATTGTCTCCTGAAAAGATGGTTTTGTTTTTGTCTTACTATGGCTCTGCATGGACCCTGGTGAACCCCAACGAGAATTGTTGGTGCACCAGCTAGAGGACGAGCCGAAAATAATGGGTTGCCTTTTAAGGAAATTAAGAATTACATAAATCGATATGGAGCTAAAGTTACGTTCGATGCAGCTTATGTGGTGAATTACTTCACGATGGGGACGTCTTGGATTGCTTTTGACGATGTTCAGGCCATTCAACGTAAGGTTTCTTACGCCAAGGATAAGAAGCTACTTGGCTATTATGTCTGGCAATTGTCCTACGATCATGATTGGTTGCTCTCTCAAACTGAAGGTAAGCAATTCTTTCTGTGAACATACATGTTGCGTCGTCATAATCTAATCTTATTAAACTTGGTACTAGTTAATCCAACGATCATATTGCACTTCAATGGTCCTTTCACATATGGAATCCAAATTTTTGCCATTTAGATGATTTCCATATGTGAATTAATTAGTAATTAATTATGGCAAGTGTTGTAAACATGAAATTTTTATTTTTCAGCTGATCGGGAGGATGGCATTAATTTTCCAGCTCCGGAGCCGGAGGAATATAATAGAAATGGGCAAAATAAGCAGCCATATCGATTGTTACAAATCATTCTGCCTATAACTGCTGCTGTTATTCTCCTGCTAGGCTTTCTGATATACTACAAGTGGTTGATAAAGCTCAAATCAAAAGGTAATAGATATATATATTTTTGTTTATAAATGGGTGAGGATTTTGCCAATATATTTTTAATTTATTATTGTGAACCAAGAAGCTTTTTGGCCAAACTTAAACTTTTCTTGGTTGATACTTGATAGGAAGTGTGAATTCGGTCTCAGTTCATAAGTAAGGAACCAAGTAAATAATGCAACAGCTGATGCCGGAGATTTTAGTGGCAATGCTCCTACTCTAGAATTAATTATATAGTTTGGCTTCCATTGAAGCAGCAACAAATAAATTTTTCAGTGAAAATAAGCTTGGGGAGGGTGGATATGGTCCTGTTTATAGGGTAATTAAAATTTTTATATTTCTCAAAGGTTAGAAGCTATACAAAAATGAGATCAATTATAATTTATTTTATTTTTTTAGGGTGTATTACAAGATGGACAAGAAGTAGCAGTAAAGAGACTTTCTAAAACATCCTCATAGGGATTTGCAAAGTTTAAAAATGAAGTTATGCTTATTGCAAAACTCCAACATGTAAATCTTATTAAACTTTTGGGTTGTTGCATTGAAAAAGAAGAGCACATATTGATCTATGAGTATATGCCAAACAGAAGCTTGGATTATTATCTTTTTCGTCAGTATTTTTTTCCCCTATATATCCTTTCTTATGTACTTTCAGTTATAAGTTGAACAATAAAAACTGGTTGCTGCCTCATTCAGCATTCTGCGGTCTGATTTTTGTTATTTCATTTGCAATTTGTTTCCTTTGTTAATTGTTCATAAACGAGTTGATGTAGACATGGCTAGAAAATACATATTGGATTGGGAAAAACGTATTCAAATCATTGAAGGGATTTGTCAAGGGCTTCTATATCTCCAAGAATACTCAAGGTTGACAATTATTCATAGGGACCTAAAAGCTAATAATATTCTGTTAGATAAAGAAATGAAACCTAAAATATCAGACTTTGGTATCACAAGAATTTTCACAAAAGGTCTTAAAGCAAACACTGAATGACTTGTCAGAACATAGTAAGTATATTTCCGTTTCTTCTAATTTTGTTATACAAGCTTTTATTTGTTGTTATTCATACTCTGATCTGTTTGCAATTATATATATATATATGTAATACGTAGCGGATATGCTCCTCCTGAATATATCGAAAGAGACATCTACTCAACAAAGTCCGATGTTTATAGTTTTGGGATTCTAGTTCTACAAATCATTAGTGGCAAAAAGATCTCCAATTTATATGGCAAAAATAGAAATATGAGCCTTCTTCAATACGTAAGTTTCTTCAACCCTTTGAGTGTTAGCAATCAAAATTTAAATTTGAATTAAATAATGATCGACTACAATTTCAGGCATATGAGCTCTGGAAAGATGGTAAAGGCATGGAATTTGTGGATCCTTCCCTTGACGATACATATTCCCATTGTAGATGTATAAGATGCTTGCATATAGCTCTGTTGTGTGTCTAGGAAATCCCGATTGATAGGCCATCCATGTTGGAAGTTTCTTGGATGCTCAGAAATGAAGGTATTCATCTAATGATTCCGAAGAAGCTTGCCGTGTCAAAACTAACTGACGTGCAAAGTGGATCTTCAACATCAAACTTGGAAATGCGTTCAAACAATGGTACAACGGTTTAAAGTTTGAAAACTATATAAGTATTTTAGGTGATGAAAAAAGTCCCGGAGTTTGCCTTTTTGATAAAATGTGTACAAATAAATTTAAGCTCTATTTAAAAATAAGTGAACTCTGTTGTGCTCATGAATACTTGTTAAAACACATTAAGTTTCCTCTCTTTGGTTGAACTTTTATGCATTAATGCTTTAATGTGGGCATTAATGTGGGCAACATCATAAGATGTCTTGCAAGTATATGTCCAAAAGAAATATATTTGTCAAAAGATAGTTACAAATATATATATATATATATATATATAAACTGAAATCAGAGTATATATCCCATTATATACTACTATATATCCCAACATTTTATCAAAATAATGCAGTAAAATAATTTGTAACAACCACCTTAATTATAGAATGATATATTTATGATATGATTGTTACTAATAAATTTGTCACATAATTTTGGGAATTATATCATTGCTCCTCTTATGTTGTATTTCCTTATCATTTTCCTTATCATTTTCATTTTTAAAACGACAAATCAAAGATTTTAGATGAGCTAAAAAATTTCCAAATCTACGTAAAGAAGATCCATGTTCATATATGTAACAAAAAAAAAAAAAAAAAACGCGCACACAAGCACAGTAGTCTTGTCCAATAGTTATGTGATAAAGGCCCCTCAATTAAGATGTACACATCACTGTTTCCACAAGGTCAAAGTCAAAAATGTTTGGTTAGTATCCTTTGAAGCCAATTTTGTTGAAGTAGATTTTACACAGCTAGCACATTCAAGGTCATTTTAACTTATGTGGCCCCCTATAATTACTTATGATGTAGACACTTAAAGATCCAAGTCTAGCTCAATGCGCCTTAGTACGCATGTATTTTTTTGGAAAAATTCAAGGATTAATTCTTTTCTCAAGTTCATGAAAACAAAAACGCACAGGCGTTTTTGTTTTTCAAAACATTAATAAAAATTGTTTTTGCTCTCTTTATTTTATTATTTTAAGATAAAAACGAACAAATTGGTGATATATCAAAACCTACCGAAATTAATTAATATTTGCATCCAGATACCTATTTTGATAATTGAGAGATAACTACTCCCACAATAAAGGAAGAAATTTACCCAGATAAGCTTGTCACTACTTACATAGTCTAGATATTTCCTTTTAGCAGACAACTACTTTCACAATCAAGTGAGATTATTATCCACACAAGCTTATTAAATTTGTTTGATGATAAGTGAATTCTTACTACATTGATGAATGGAAATGTGCATAATCACTTGTATAAAGAAATGAAGTGCGTTTATGCGTTTAATTTGAATGACTTCAATAACACTGACAAAAGACCTATCCAGTATGGTTTTAACTTGTAAGTTGTAACTATAATAGTATTTTAACCTGGTCCAAAGAGCTGCTCTACCTACCTAATCTTAGGAAAACAAAGCACAACCATATTAGACTAAAACATCAAAAGAGCAACAAAAGAGTTTCGAATCATTACTAAGAAGTTGCTAAAAGTGCCTCCAAAGCAATAGATTGTACCCTTGTTGCACCATCAATCAAGAATCAATGATGTTGAATGAACTCCCTTGATGAATCTATGAATTGAAATGATGAAACTAATGTGAAAATGAGAGAAAATGAATAAAGAACTAAGTCTAGGGCTGTTGTTTCGTCTGTTGAATGAGGAGAATGATGAATATATATATTGCATCAAGTAGGGTTCGAGAGTCTTTCCCATACATGTTTTACGCTTGTTATCGCAATCGGTGATCGCAACTTGCATCCCGTGATCTAATGTCGCGATCGACCTTGGAATGTTATGGCGACTGTTGATGGCGACTAATGTTCATTACTTACTTCATAAACCTAACTTGATCAAATGATGCAAAGAAATCACATTTTGATATTGTATATGTATTTTGTATATTCTATAGCATTTAGGCATGTGTGTGTGTATTGATATTTTAATGTTGTACAATGTTTATATATCTGTCAATTTGCTTGTGTTTTGCTCTTAGGTTTGAAAATGACATAAACATGTTTTCTTAGCTACGTTCTCTTTATAAATGAAAATTGTTTTACATGTTGTACTTGTGATTGCTTGTGTTTGAAATGTGATTTGAAAGGAGGATTGAAGGTCATAAGTAGTTGAGATGGGAAATATTTTACAACTATTGATTTTTGTGTATCATAGGGTGAAATGGTTGGAAAAAACAACAGATATATTGTCGAAATTTTTGTTAAATCACTATATGTATTTATAGATTTTCAAATGATTTTCTATCAGAAAGTTTAAAATCATATACAATTTCTCAACATATCATAGAGTTTTCTTGAATTCAAGATAAGAATCTAAAAAAGTCCTATCATTAACCCACCAAATTGGTGGGTTAAATTTATCCCACTAAAGTGGGATAAATGTGGGATAAATTGGTTGCACGGGATAAGAGAACTCCAACTCCATGCAACCAACAAACAAAGGATTGGATTGAAAATGATCCAATCCCAATTTAATCCCTTCTAACAAACAGGGCCAAAGTGATGGAAATTAGGGAAGCAAGCCTATAAATTTTTTGAGCATCAATGGAGGACTTATGACAATGACTCGAGCCAAGAGGATGAATGAAGCTTTAAATGGGCTTGTTCAAGATATTTGGGCCAAGAGTCTTGCATAACATAGCTTGGACGGCTGCTTGGATAGCTTAGAAGGAACATCAAGGCCTCAAAATATCATTCAAGTCTAAGACCAAGTCCAAGAACATCACTCTTGAGGCTTGGACAACAATTCTAATGTAAATAGGACTGTTATTTATTTGTTTGTATTAATTTGAACCTAATTTGTACTATGGTCTGGGTTTTAAATTAGTTTAATTTATTTAATTTTATGTTAGACTTTTAATTATTGGAATAAGATATTTAATTTAACTAAAAGCCCAATGTGGGTGTGCTTAGAAAAGTAGTGTAGGATAAATTAAAAGTTAGGATTTTATTTAATTTCCTATTATATTTAGGTTTGTTATACCTATAAAAGGTTTATTAAATCTAAAATTTTAATTAGACGTTCATTGAATAAAGTTTATAACTTTTCTCCATTGTTCTTTTGAAAACTTTGAGAATTGCATGAAGATTTATTTTTGATTTATTAACTTTGATTTATCCCCTACATTCTCATCTTTTTCTTGGGAGTGACATTGTTATATCTTTGGTTCTTGATTCTTGATTCTTGATTCTTAGTTCTTTAACCAATGAGTCAAAGATTTTCTTTAATTTAAATTATCTTTCCTGGAGTTGTTGATTCATCATTTTGTGGGTGTCATACCAGTGCATGAGGTTTGCATCACTAAGGGTTTTGTTTGTTGTACACGACTGCTCTTATCATTCCATTCGAGTTAGACTGGCAAATTAATGGATTGTGTTAGGTTTGATTATGTTAGAAAATCTAACATAATCAAAATAGTATAACGCAATCCAAATAAAACTATACTTGGTTAAACAAAGAGTATATCAGCAATTGGACATTATTATTTGATAAGAGGTTGAACAAATTATATTTCTTCTATGCACACTGAATTTAATAAAGTAAATGCAAAATTTATAAACTATTGATCAAATATAAATACGTATTACTAATTATTAAAGTAAATAAAAGTAAATGAATTCAACAACAGATAATTTGTGCACACTAAGAAAACAAGGAATTATACATCTATTAGGATATTTTTTTTCTTAGGTCTAACTGGATTTATAAGCAAGACAGACTCGAACTTAAAAAATTTTTAGTAATGGCACGATTGAATTTTCGAATACACACCCCTTTTATAAGCAGATCACCAGTAAGAATTTAATAAATATAAAATGTAATTAAATCTCACTTAATTATAAACTATTACATCTATGAATAAATGCAAGCACTTGTTTACCTACCACTGGAGATGGCAAGAATTAAGATCATCCCCCACATATATTCCAAAGTACTCCTGATTAGATGGCTTATCTCGATTATAATTTTTTACAAAACCGTCTGTAGACAACGCATAGACAAACAAATAATCATATATATACATATATACATACATACATATATTTATATATGTGTGCCACCACCAAAACAAAGATTTCAACAAGGTCCTACTCCCTTTCTTTATGTAGCTCTCCCTGTCAGCAGGGCGTTGGCACGTTGCTCTTATCAACGCATTTCCTTGTCTTTTATTAAGTCTTTAAGAGTACCTTTGTCCTTCCACAGTCCTACAAAGCTGTTAAGAGAAGAAAAAAAGGATATCAAACGAACAAGACGACACTACAACAAAATTGGCATAATATAGCATGAGATGAATGCTATATTAGGTGATAGATAGCATTTCAACTAACGCTATCACAGCCCATGCTATAAAAAGTCTCATCTCATTGATAGCAATTTATAAATGCTATGCTTGATGTTCCAAAAAGCTATTATAGGTGCAATCATAAATTTTTATAAATGCTATAATTGTGTTTATATTAGAATTTGAAATGCTATAATACTTGATTAAATTAGTAGCTTTTCCATATTATAGTTTTTTCTATATGTTATGAAAACTGTTGGATTGTAATTCATGAAAACTATAAATAATGTTCTCAATACTATAATTTTTTACATAAAAAAATAAAAACAAAAACCTATTTCATTATACACTACTTATGAATAATGGAATTCTTCTAAATACATAAAAAAAGAATATAGACATAAAAAAATTCAGGTCATCCCATTAAAATACCAAAATTATTACATTGTCCATCACCAAAAAGAAAGGGGAAAAAAAAAAACTAAAAACAAAAAGAAAAAAAAAGGGGGGGTATAGATCTATGAGAATCATTCCTCCCATTGTTGGTACAATTCATCATAGCAAAGTTCTCCTGCTCTTCCTTGTACAAATTTTGCAAGAATAAATTCTTCTATGGGGTACAAATCCATGAGTAGAAACACCACCAATCCTGCACATTGGTCTAGAGACAATCAATTCATTTGTATGCCCCAATTTACCACACCAAAAATATGAGAAAGAGAAAGCATATAGCCTTCTAATTTTAAGGAGCTAGAAGTTGAAATTTATCATTGAAGTTAAAATTTAAGCATACAGCTATAGAAACAACATATTAAAATGCAAAAGAAGATGGTTCATAGATCAGATAAATAAAGTACTTGTGCAAATAAATAATTGAAGGGACTAGGAGATAAGGTTGGATCCAACTACAGAATCAATTAAAACATTCATCTATTAATTATAATGTTGATTGTGTTAAATTCAACAAACATTAAGTAGAGAGCAAAAACAATATAAACAAAGCATTAATCAACTAACATATACATTAAGTACCTTGAAAATCAATTGAAACTAAGCACAAAGTATATGTAGGTATGCCTTGCACATTTCAACCAACAATCAACCAAACAAATCGATCCTAAAAGGCTATATACCTGGTGTGTTTGACCACTTTGACAGAGGACGTCCATGTTAAGACATAGATTCTTAAAGACTGGCTCGACAGCTTTGGGGATCACAGCTTCGTTCGGCTTGACGGAGCCTTGGTGGCGTGCAAGTACGACCTTTATGTGCTTGGTCAGCAACGGCGACGAGAATGGCCACTTGAAGAACCTCCTAAGGGTGGAGTTGGTAGAGGATCTCGCTGGCAATGACTTCTTGGAGATGTAGTGATTTGGACTTGGACTATAGAATGAGAAAAATGGAGACTTTATGCCTTCATTGTTGTTGGTTGTTGATTGAAGAAGTGGTGCAGCTGATGCAAATGTATTTAGGAGAAGATGCAGGGTTTTGGCAACTCAAAACAACTTAAAGCTAGCTATTCATAAAAAATAATAAAATGATAATAATATTATTAAAACTTTATATGGGCTTTCATTCATATGTACTTGGGCGGGTGCAAAAATTTTAGTTTCCCGCTATTGGTTTTGAAAGCCAACCATGTTCTTTTTAATTGGATATATATTGCATATCTAAAATGCTATTTTTTTTTTTATACTTATTGCATATATAAAATGCTATAACATTCAAATTAAACTAATTAATTTATAGGCTATTGTGTAACATTCATTGAATGCTATATTATTACTATTAAAAAATAATAAAAAATAAAGCATTATCAATCATACATCTATTATAGCATTTTATACTACAAGCAATTGTATATGAGGAATTTATAGCTTTTTAAAGTGAATGCTATTAAGCAATGCTATAAGATGTGAAATTTGTTGTAGTGCGAAAGAATATGAATAATAAGAGATAAAGAGGTGTTCTTGAAATCGATAGAGTTGCCCATAGAGAGAGAGCCCCAACCTAACTTTCTCCCACAGTTCATCGATTCCTTCCCCTCTAAAATCCTCAAATATTCTCCTATTTCTCTCTTTCCGCATCACCCAGAAGACAGCCATCTTAGGCCTCATTTGTTACATGGGATAGGATTGGATTGGATTAGATTAGATTGAATTAATTTAAAAATTATCCCATGTTTGATGTGATATAGGATAGGATTAAAAATAGTGTGTAACTGTGTTTGCTAAGTCATGGGATTGGACAAAATAATGCAATCCCATGTTTGTTACAAGTCTAGATGGGATAATAATTGAAATAATATTTTAATTACGCTTAAATTATTTTTAAATATAAAATAAAATTAAATTTGTCTCAATAAAATAAAATTCATTTATAAAGTAAAAAAGAAAAAATTTATTAATTATTAAATTTTTAAATAAATTCATTTATTATAGATCTATCAATCCACAAATATAATTATAAAATTTAAAATAAGAATGATTTTTTTTTCTAGTAATTTAAATCCCATTTTTCTTTACAATATGAACCCAATGTGTCTCTAATTATAACTTAATTCTACAAAAAGTTTTAGAAAAAAATTATCAATGTAGAAATAATTTGCACCGAGTCATTGAAATCGATGGCATGACATATCTTTGACAAAGATATATGCAACTAGAAAGATAAGAAACTTATAAATATTTAACATAAAATTAAATAACATCATAATAACACTAAATATACCGTTCAGACAACATATTTAAAAAATAAAAATAAAAACTGAAATATATGACTATAACTAATAATCATATAACATTACAGTTTTCAAAAAATAATCATATAACATTACAAGAGTTACATATCTATGTGAACATAGTATTAATTGTTGATGTAATCAACCAAAAAGTAGCATCAATCATGGATGGTTACCTATATACAAAAGAACATGTTAGTGGATACCAACTACCTATACTAATGTAGTTGTGAATATCAGTAACCATCATGTACACATAGTAGAAAAGTCCAAAAGCCAATTATAAGTTGTACATATTGTGAACAAAAAGTTAGCTCCCATAACTTTTTCTTAGCATAATAGATCATCCATCAAATGCACCACTAAGAAGTGATGCAACAAACTACAACTTCTCCTTCTCATCAACCAGTGCCTTAAAAGTCTCTGCAATTATTGGTTTTTGCATAAACAATTCTAGAACAAGTATTCGATCTGAGAGAGGAAGTTGCGTTTTTCGTAAATCAACAGCCAGTTTTTCATTTTCAATTACTTTGTTGTTTGCTAATACTTGACAAAATTTGTCCAATGTGTCATTTGTTTTGTCAATTGCCTCCTTTAGCACATTTGTAATTTGAACAGTATTCCGACCTATTGGATCTCCAGATCTGGACCTTTTCTTGCTCAAAGGTTGAGATGAAGGTTGATTCACTGGTTGGTTATAATCAGTTTGGTTACCTGACATAGGAGAAAAGTTTCCAAACATCTTAACTTCATTTTCAGAGTTGTCATCCATCTCCACATCTACTGCTAGGTTATATGGAGTATATGTCGTTTTTCCAGTAGCACGATCTTTTCCAAAATTGTTTTCCAACCTTTCATACAGGGGAAAAGGTTTATCTATCCATCTTTTTGCTTGTTTATGATGCTGCAAAAAGAATAAAAAAATTATCATAATGTTAAATTATGTTAAATAATAATAATAATAATAATAAAAAGTAAGCATCACCTCTACATATGAATTCCATGTTTCATTGCTATCAACTTCAATGCACTTTCTTTCATGGTTCCAACCAAACCCACTGGTATTTCTCATTTCATGTATCACTTCATAATCCTTCTTCCAAGTCTTCACCTTTGACTCAATGTGAGGACTAGCTCTCAAACCACAATTCAATAGAATATTTGCTAATCGTGCTTCCATAATTTTAAATGTTCCAACTTTAAAAGAACCACATTCTGCATGACCTCCACTTGCCACTATTTTATCCAGGATACCTAATAAAACATCTTTTTCATCTTTTGTCCACACACATCTACTTCCTCTTTTATGCTCATTTGCTTGGCTAGAACCTCCAACATCCATTCCTACACATACATAGCCATAATACAAACAAAATGAACCAAACTATTATGTACCCTTACAAATAAATTGTAATTAAACAAAGTAAAAAATAACCAAAAGCTAAACATAACATATTAACATCAAACTAATATAAAACATCTATACATTTAAATATAATCATGTAATCTATTGAAAAATAATCTATGTTAAAACGACAAAAATATGTAATTAAATAACATATAAATAATAAGATATAGAAAAAGATAATGTATTAGTACATAAAGTCCACGAGTCACACATAGAAGTGTAAATACAAAAATAATTGCAAATCAAGATTAAGTAGATAAAATTCCTTTCCATCTATTAAACATATGCATTGCTAAGTTATCTCTCCATGTTGTCCATTGCGGCGATGAAGACACTTGTCCAATGACATCATTATCCCCTTCATCCTCATTTTCATTTAGCTCTTGCTCCATCATATTAATTAACATTTCTCTTCTAATAAAACTATATAGAAAACAACATGCAACTATGATTTTACATTGTGTTTTTATAAGATATTAAGATGGACTCCGTAAGATTGCCCAACGTAGTTTTAGTAGTCCAAAAGATCATTCAATTACATTTCGTGCTAATGAATGCTTCATGTTAAAATATTCTTGATGATTAACAGGGGCACAACCAACTCTCCATTTAGATAAATGATATCGTGTTCCTCTATATGGTGCTAGAAATCCTTCACCATTTGAGTATCCACCATCCACAAGATAATAACAACCTAATAGTCACAAAAATTTCAAAAAAGAATAAAAAATATATATATATTTGTATAAATATTGACATATGTCTTTTCTTATAGTAATCATTTTATTAATGCTTTACCAATGGGAACTTTCAACCCAGCTGGTTTAGATAATGCATCTCGAAGTATTCTAGAATCTGAAGCTGAACCTTCCCATCTCGGGAAAACAAATGTGAACATCATATCTCTAGAACAAGCACCTAATACATTTGTTACAATTTCACCTTTTTTTGTTCTGTATCGTGGTTTGTCAACTTCAGGTACATGCACTCTGATATATGTCCCATCCAAACCCCCCAAACAATTCTACAAATAAACCATAATGTAAGGGCAATGTATGATGAGAACATAAACAAAAAATTAGTTGATAGTTATATGTATTACTTACCTCAAAGCATTTCCATCTTTCATCAGTGCAATTTTCAAGCACAGAAGCGGGTGAAACTAATAGATCTTTGGGTAGTTGTAAAATTGCACATAAAACTGAATTAAAGTATCGATTAATTGTCTCTCCAGATCGACGAAACCTATTTTGAATGGTTCGATTTTTAACATGGTGAGCAAGTTATATGTAAGAATATGCAGCTTGTTCCTTAATGGAAACCAAAGCATTCGTCTTCAACTTCCCAATGTCACAAAGCAATTCACATAGTATGGCAAAAGTTCTTCTATCCATCCTTAATTGATGGATACACTCCATATCATTATTGCTAATTATACCGTTTATATAATCAAGACGAGTTGAATGGTTGACAAATGTACGGTTACTTAACAATCGTCTTTTATATTGATATTATGTCATATCATGCATAATTGAACACATTGCGAGCAGTTACAATCTTTGTAAATTTAATAGTTGTACAACTATGAACAAGATAATATCTTCTTGATCCATGTCATCTATAACTAGTTCATGAAAAGAATAAGCATTTGTCATTCATTTAGACAAAAATACAATTGCAATAATTAAAGTGCCTTTATCATTTCACAAGTTTCTCTAATAAGTAGTCACATATAAAATTAAATTCATAGAGATAGTTTTTGAAAAACAAACACACTAATAATATTTAATTAAATGAATAAACTATAAACTGATATCAATTAACTTAAACCAATCAAAAATTTCAAAATACACCAGAAATTTGCAATGCACATTGTTAAGAATATTGTTTGAGATTCCTTTTTTTAGCCCCTAAGCATGCAATAACTAGATTGCCTCCAAAAATGCAATAACTAGAAGAAACCAGATTTCTCTGTTTGCCCCCAAATATGCAATAACTAGAAGAAACAAGTCATGCGTTGTAACACCCACACTAATCTAACTGTATAACTCTATCATGTTTTCAACATGCCATGTTTTTTAGATATGTTTTTTGTTTAGTTATTTTTTTCTACTGTTTTTGAAAATACAGACTTCAAACACAGAGAAAAATAAAGAGGTTTCAAATCCTTAACAAATTTAACATCATAATTATCTCATATTTCAATGAAAATAGCTTAATCCACATGCACAAAAAGTAAACGACATGCCTAGCAACTTCCAAAACAGTACCAATCAATCAATAACCCAAAAATCCCCAAAATTTTACATCAACAAACAACAAACCCATAAATTGAAAGATAAAATAGAAAACTAGGGCATGATTTTATCAAATTTTTTGTCTTCAGTGGTTGAGCAAGAAATCCAAAGCAATAATCTAAGTTATTGAACAAAAAAAAAAAAATAGATGAAGATGATAGCAACTCACTATAAACCAATTATGTTCTTGAGGAAAGAGGAAGTGGAGGTCACAGAGAGAAAACACTAAGTAGAGGCTTATTCTTGAGGCAAGTGAAAAAAAAAAAATGTAGTGAAGTGTTTTTGTATCAGATACGAAAGGATTGGTGGGATGGAAAAAGTTATGAAAAGAGATGAGATTATTTTTTATCTCATGGTCATCAATGGGATAATTTTCTCCCAAAATAGTGGGATAAAGTGAGGGTGGGATAATTTTGTAAAGACTCATTTGCCTGCACCAAACATAGATTTGGGTCCAAAAAAATAATCCAACCCAGTCCCATCCTAAGTAACAAACAGGGCCTTAGTGCAATCCCAAAACTTGAAGCCAATGAACTAGAGCAGGAGCCGGAAGAGAGGCCCGATGGGAGCCGGAGAAGGTTGACATTGTAGTGAAGATGACGGCTATCGATCTGACAACCGCCAAGATCAACCTTCACCTACCACTTCCTTATCCCAACACGGTCGTCAAGCCTTTACCTCTGTTGGAAGAGGTAGAGGATCATTCACTGGCATCACCGAGGCTTCTAGCTCCTCTCAACCCTCTCCTCCGACTCCGTCTCCTACTTTAGTGCCTCAATTGGCTTCAAGTTCATGGATAAGCCAAGAAATAGCACAGAAATTGACATTGACTGATCCTCTAGTGCTTCCTATTTCGACGAAGGAAACGAGGCCACCACTAAGGCCTGGTTATAAAAGCTGAAAAACAAAGAGTGAACATAGAAGACTGGAAAAGGCAGTGGTTGATGACTGATGAGTAACGAGGCGCAAGGCATATGTATTGTACATATGTTCGTTGACTGCACACATGCTCTTGTTGCTTTGAAGCATATTCAAAATTTTTCTAAATGAATTGTAGAACACTCTTGAGGTTTGTCTACAAACATACAAAACACATTTAACTTTTTATTATACTAAATTCTCACGGCGTTAGTTAATTTCTATTTATTTTAATGATTAATCAAAAATTTTAATGAAATGATCATTATATCTATGAATAAAAAAATTAAATAACTAAAAATTAAATAGAATTAAAGATAAATTAAAATTTAAAAATTAAAAGTATATCTCCATCGTTTATTTAAGAGATGAATAGCGGAGTTTTTTAATTTCTTTTAAAATATGAAAAATAAATTAAAATTTTGAAAAACGAAAAATATATTAAAAATTAAAAATATGAAAAATAAACTAAAAATTGAAAAATTGAAGATTCGAACCTAGATCTTTAATGAAGATCTTCAATGAAGTTTTGGGTAAACTATCTTCAAAATCAATATAATCTTCTTTCAAAAACAAAAAATAAAAAAATCAACATAATCTCAAGAAAGAAAAACCATAAATCAGAAAAAACAATCAAAGCCAGATCGTTCATCTTTGAAATCTGGTTTCAAAATCCAGATGAAACCCTTTGAAACCTAGATTTGATCTGGGTCGACCCAGGTGAAGAAATCTTCTTCATTTGAGTTCATCGTGGAAACCAGATCGAAATCGACGAACCAAAAATGTACAGAAACCAGTCCAAACCACTTCGCTATGCATAACCATGCGCCTGCTTCCCCCTTCACCACATACCCAAACATGCACACGCAAAAAGCACGTTGACAAGACTAACAACATCCACACGAATTCTAAAATCATTCGTCATTTTATCAAACAACACTTACCCTCTTTCAACAAACACCCTCTGTATATAAATAGCCATAATAGGGTTCCAAGAAACAATATCATACATCCCTTTCTGAAACATTTTAGCGAACATTTGACGTGCATAATCCAATGCACCACGTCGTCCATACATGGAGACCACAAACATTGCAAACAAAGACATTAGAGTCAAAGCCAGTAGCAGAAACGGAAGCATGAAGCGCTGAACCACAAGGGAAGGAAGGGAGCTCCCTACAAGCTTAAGGATCAAAGGAAACCACACCGGAGTTGCAGAGGGAAGCGGCACCAGAGATGCAACGATGGAGACTCGGAGACGATGGAGATGGACAATGGAGACGATGGGTCGGTCTAGACTCAAAGATGCACTAGAGATGGGGCTTCATCACTCGTTGAGACGATAAAGATAGGTCTCCATCGCCCACGTGAGGTCTGCGACGGCGATGACACCTAGACGTCGCCCATGAAGGCGAAGACCACGATAGCACCTGGACACCGTTGATGAAGGTGGCACCGGCAACCAAAAAAATGGCGAGAATGAGTGGTGAGAAAAGAGAGGGTCAAGGGTGAAGGATGAAGAAAGAGAGAGAGAAGAAGAATTCCAGTTTATTTTTCAATTTTTCAAATTTTAATTTATTTTTCATAATTTTAATTTTAAAAATTTTTAATTTATTTTTCATATTTAAAAAAAATTAGAAAAAATATTTACCATCCATCTCTCTGATAAACAGTGAAGATATACTTTTCATTTTTAATTTTTAATTTCTCTTTAATTTTATTTAATTTTTAATTTTTTTAATTATTTTTTTATTTTATCCATAAATAAAATGATCATTTAACTAAAATATCTTATCAACCATTAAAAAATTGACGTTAATTAATGGCGTGAAAGTTTAGAGTAACAAAAAAATAAATATATTTTTATTGTTTTTATTCAAATTTGAAAGGGATGATGTGCAATTCCCTTTTTTTTTCTCAATGACAGTTTTACCCCTTGACTTTCAACATTGTGTGATGTTCACCCTCTGATTTTACAGCTTTTATTACATCAGCCACATTTATGACCTAAAAAAAATAAATAAATAATCCTCACATTTAGGCGGCGCTTTCAATCAAACCAATCGATGATTTCCAAGGCTGGCGCTAGTTTAAGTTTAAGCCATTTAATTCCACCCTAAATTATCAAATTCCCAAAGTTTTGTTATCATCCTGTATTATGGCAATTTTGCTACATAAAATAATAATGATGGCTAATACAATAATCCAGCGTTGCTTGTTTGGTAGTCGTGAGAATTAAATGAGAAAACAAAAATTTAAATTTTAAAATATTTAAAAATTAAAATAGTTTGGTGGGGTCCAAGTGTGACAAGGGTCTTGCAAGATCATTTTGAGTAGGTATTAGCAAAAAGGTTGCAATAAAAGTGCATTTAAGAAAAACAAATAAATAAAAGTGGAACCCAATCAGAATAATCCATTTATTTCCGTACAACAAGTTCATTTAATAAAGGGTTAATTGCAATAATTTACCTTAAAGTTTTTGAATATGGCTTAATATTCAACAAATCCTTTTTATTGCAACAAACCCCAATTTCGTTAGTCAACCTCGATTAAATATAACGGTTGACTAAAGAATTGGGGTAAAATAGTCATTGCAATACATTTTAAATCATAAAATAATAAATTTAGTCAATTTTTTTAGACAAGAACAATTAAAACTTAAAAAAAAAAACAATTAAAAACCAAAAATAAAAAAATAAAAAACACGAACCAAAGATGGATCTGTAACACAAACCAAAGATGGATCTGTAACACAAACCAGATCCATCTTCGAAAATTCCTTCTTCCGTCGCCTATTATGGCGATGGAGCTATGGGTCTCCACCGTCGACATCCGTCATTGGTAGTGAAAACCTATCTTCGTCGTCTCCATCACCGTCGACAAATGTCTGGTCGAAGATCAACCAGATGAAAAGCGTAAACAAACTTACAAGCTGAAATCGAGAGAGAAAGACTTTCCTAGGTTGGGTTGTTCGGTTGAGGCCGGGTCACTGGGTAGTTATGGCTACGGTTGGGTTGTTGGATTGAGGTTGGGTTGCTGAGAGAGAGAGAGGCATCTGGGTTCGTTCGAAGATGGTTAGGTTGCTGGTGGTGATAGTGGGTTTTGTTGATGAAGTTGATAAGGTGTCTGGGTTTTGTTTGTTGATGAAATAGATGGTTGATATCATCATTCGGTTGTTGTTGATGATGTGGGTTTTGTTGATGATGGCAACGAATTTGTTGATGGTGGGTTTTTTTGATGATCTTTGGGTTTTGCTGATGAGAAGAGAAAAGAAGGTTGGAAGAGAGAGAGGCGTCTGAATTCGTTCGAAGATGGTTGCATTTTTTATGGTGATGGTGGGTTTTGTTGTTGAAGTTGATGAGACGTCTGGGTTTTGTTGATGAAATTGATAGTGGATATCATCATTTGGTTGCCGACGATGATGTGGATTTTGTTGATGATGGCAATAAATCTGTTGATGGTGGGTTTTTTTTTATGACCTTTGGGTTTTGTTGATGAGAAGGGAGAAGAAGTTAATGATTGTTATTGTTGATGATTTGGTGTTCGAAGAAGATGAAGAAGCAGATCAAAGGTGGTGCATTTGAAGAAATTGATGTTGAAGTTGAATAATGTACTTTTATTATAAGTTTATTATTATTTAATTATTATTTTATAATTTAAAATTGATTATTTTAATAATAAAAGGTAATTAAGACTTACAAAATAAATTGAAAGTGTATTTTTGACTTTTTAACGTCCAATCTTAGTCATCTGTTGAAATGGATAAATTTTAACTATTTAGATAGGTTGCTGCAATAATAATACAATTAGTTATATATTAAGCTTTTATTGAAAATCTCAGGGTTAGTTATTGCAATTAACCCTTAAATAAACAAGGGTCTTGCATGGTCATGTTCCGTAGGAGTTCGCAGAAAGGTTGTAAGGCAAAAGAAAGATAAAAGTGGAGCCCAATAAAAATAATCATCACTTTCCGTACAACAACTTCATTTAATAAATGTGGCTTCTCCCTGGAGCTCTTTCTTCCATGTTAATGATGATATTCAGGCACTGGGAAACAGCTGGGAAACAGACTGACTTCTCAATGAGAGATAATGGGACACTGGTGTTGGGACAAAGATTATGTGTGCCAAATGTGGAAGATTTAAAGAAAGAGATCATGGAAGAGGCACATTCATTAGCACATGCCGTACATCCATGGAGTACTAAGATGTATCAGACTCTGAAAGATCATTACTGGTGGAGAGGAATGAAGAAAGATATAGCAAAGTTCTTATCCAGTTGTTTAACCTGCCAGTAGGTTAAAGCATAACACTAGAAACCAACAGGTTTATTACAGCCCTTACCTATTCCGGAGTGGAAATGAGAGAGAATCATAATGGATTTTTTGATAGGGCTTCCACGGACTCAAAGCGGGCATGATACCATTTGGGTGATAGTCGACAGATTGACGAAGTCCACTCACTTCCTAGCCATCAAGAATACTTATTCCTTAGAGAGGTTAGCTCAGTTGTACGAAGATAAGATAGTAAAACTATATGGTGCACCAGTATCCATTGTTTCAGACAGAGACCCATGGTTTACCTCTAGATTCTGGCCTAAGTTACAGGAAGTGTTAGGCACCAGATTACACTTTAGTATGGCTTTTCACCCACAAATAGATAGGCAATCAAAGAGAACAATCCAAACTATTGAAGATATGTTAAGAGCTTGTGTTATGAAATTTAAAGAGAGTTGAGATACCCACCTACTTTTGATAGAGTTTGCCTATAACAACAACTATCAATCTAGTATTGACATGGTGCCCTATGAAGCGTTGTATGGCATAAAGTGTAGACCCTTAGTTTGTTGGAATGAGGTGGGTGAGAGAAAGTTGATTGGCCTAGAGATTGTCCAAGTTACAACCGAAAAGATCAATGTGATTAGAAACAGATTAAAGATAGCTAACAGCAGACAGAAAAGCTATGTGGACAATCGAATAAGAGATTTAGAGTTTCAAGTGGGTGATAGGGTGTTCCTAGGGATTTCTTCATGGAAATGAGTATTGACATTTGAAAAGCGAAGAAAACTGAGTCCGCGATATATTGGGCCATACGAGATTGTGGAATGAGTGGGTGGGATGGCATACCGCTTGAGGTTACCACCAGAGTTAGCTAACATTCATGATGTCCTCCATGTTTCCATGCTTCGAAAGTATGTAGCCGATCATTCACACATATTGAGAGGGTAGCTAGTACAGCTCACAAAGAATTTGACCTATGAAGAGCAACTAGTGGAGATTTTAGATCGCAGAGATCAAGTGTTGCGTAATAAGGTCATTCCGTTAGTGAATGTATTGTGCAGGAACCATGAATCAGAGGAAGCTATATGGGAGCATGAGGAGCAGATGCGTGCACAGTATCCGCACTTTTTTTGAGTCAGGTATGTAATTTAATTTCGAGGAGGAAATTTTTATAAGGAAGGGTGAAATTGTAAACCCTAAATTTATATATTTATAGTTTCCCTAGTGATAATCCCTAAGTAATAATTTGACACCCTAAATGATCAGTGTATAAGGTTGCAGAGAACCTTTAGAGATTGATTGAACCCAATTGGAGAATAAATGGAATGATAAAATAGTAAATGACATTAAATAATTATTAAATGTGATTAGGGACTAAATTAAAAACAAGTTTTAATATTTGAGGTCATTTAGAATTAAGCTAAAAGTTGAGGGATGAAAACAAAATTTTTCAGAATAAGGTAGTCATTATGGAAATTGTTGGTGGAAAAAAATGTGGAAATTTCAGCCCATTAACACAAACTTAAGCCATTTCTCGCCAAAAATAGAGAACAAACACGGAAGACAAACAAAGAAACCGAAAGGGAGAGAAAGAGAGCCGAGAGACCAAGAAAGGAAGAGAAGGTTCGGCCAAGTGGGAGAAGAAGAAGATCAAGTGGGTTCAAGCCATTGTTAAGCATTCAACCAAGCCTTCAAACCACCATAAGGTAGAGAACCAAGTTAGAGCCAAGATCAAGAAGCAAAATGTGAAACCAAAGTGAGAAAGGGGTGTGTTCGGCCAAGCTTGGTGAAAAGGGGGATCTAGTTGTTTCAATCCATTTTCGAGCCTCCCACCAAGCCTTCAAGTTCATCTAAACTAGAAAATCAAGTTTAGAGCAAGATCCAAGTGAAAAGGAGGTTAGTTTTCTTCATTTCAAAATTGTTCATTTGATGTTTGTGTTAGTGTTTTGGTTGGAATGTGATGTGGGTTTTTTATGTGTGATGTGAGATGAATGTTTAGTGACCAAAAGTAAGAGTAGATCATGTGAAATCCTTAAGGTTTGAGATGTTAGGGTTGTGTTGGAAAAACTCTAAGTTTGATTTGTGTATGAGTTGATTGAAATGTGTTGTATACAATGTGTTTGATTAAATGTTTGAGTGAATTTGACAATGAAAATTGTGTAAAACTCAACTTGAAATGAGTTAGAGTTTCAAAGGCCATAATTGGCAATGTGTGAATGTGATGAGATATTGGAGATATTAAGCATGATTCCATGTCGAATTAAGGTGGATTAAGTGTTAAAAATCAACTTAGAATTCAAAGAGGATTACAGAGGGACAATGTGGTTAGTTTCCACCCGATAAAGGGTATTTTCGGTTTTCATGAAATGCCACTCTTTATATGCATTCTGATGATATAGAGGAGTGTTATTAAGCATATTCAAGTTAGTGGTGAAGAGAATTAAGTTTAGAAACCAAAAGTGTAAAAATTACTTTGAAAAAGTAGTGAAAAAAGTAAGGTTTTTTCTAGGTTTCGCCACCCAATAGTTGAAATTTTTTAGAACTGCTTTACGGGTGACCTAAATACCAGTTAGGGAGATGAAGTAAGAATTGAGGAAAAAAAAAATCAAGGGAGAGGGCTGTGAATAGGTTCAACCAAAGGGGATGCTAAAAATGTGACTTTTCATTTCGAGCTCTAGAAAATTATTTCGGGTATACATGGATGTTCCTAAGTGGAAATAAATAAGGTTCATGGAAAGAAATCAGAATTTTAGAGCTTTGGTTAAATAGAAATCAAGTAGGGAAACTTTTAAGTGAAAAGTATCATTTTATGGGTTACTTGAATTAGAAGTTATTTAACGAGTTTTGTGAAATTAAATGTTATGTATTCTAAGCAAGAATATGATGTGTAGGTGAGGAGGAAACAAGTGGAGCACGGCAAGGCCATTGAAGAGCCTTGAACCAAGCTTAAGATATAGGTGAGTGCTACTTTTATTTTTAAAGTGTTTGTTATAAATTTTGTAAAGCATTAATTTATTGAAAGACTTTATGAAAGTTTTTATGAGATTTGAGTTGAAAAACTCTAGTTTATAACTTTTAAAAGTTGAGACATTTGGGCTTTTTATCCTTCATAAATATATTTTAGTGTTTAATGCACTTAGAAATGAGATTCGATGCTTAATGTGCCCAGAAAAGAGATTTGTGCTTTTTGCACTTGGAAAGTTAAAGTAAAAGTGTAAACCCTCAATTTTCTATTTATGATTTTCCTAGTAATAGTCCCTGAGTAATGATTTGATACCCTAAATAATCAATGAAAATGTCTAAGGTTGTAGAGAACCTTAGAGATTTATTTAAACCCAATTAGAGAATAAATGGAAGAGTAAAATGGTAAATAGCAGTGAGTAATTATTAAGTGTGATTAGGGACTAAATTGAAAACAAGATTCAATATTTGGGGTCAAGTCTGAATTTAGCTAAAAGCTGAGGGATAAAAATGAAATTTTTCATAGACACGACTGTCATTTTTGAAGTTTTTTATGGAAAAGCTATGAAATTTTAGCCCATCTTACACAACCCGCCACCAAAACAGATGCCAAACTAGAAACGAAGACAAAACGCAGAAATTAAGAAGAAGAAGTCGAGAGGGAGAGAAAGAGAGAGAGACCGAGTGAATGAAAAGAGGAAGAAGAAGACCAAGTCATTCTCCACCACCAAACTCACGCCATTTCACACCCAAAACAAGTGCAGAAACGTGACAAACCAAAAACGAAATAGAGAAGGTTGAAAATGAGAGAAAATTGTGAGAGCCGAGAGATGTGAAGAGCAATTCTGCCAAGAAGGAAGATCAAGGGGGTTAAAGTGATTTTCAACCTCCAAATCAAGCCTCCAAGCCATCCCAAACTAGAAGATCAAGTTAGAGTCACAAACAAGGAGCAAAAACATGAAACCAAGAGAAGGAAGGGGTGTGCTCGACCATGTGAAAGAGAAGGTAGATCAAGTGATTCCATCCCATTTTTGAGCTTCCAAGCAAGTCCTCAAGGTCACCTAAGCTAGGAGAATGAATTAGAACAAAGAACTAAAAAGAAAATAGGTGAGTTCATCAACTTTTGAGCTTGTTGAATGATGTTATTGGTTGGTGATTTTGTTGAGTTTTGATGTAGGTTTTTATGGATTGTGTGATTTGAGTAATTAGTGACAAAAACAAGAGTATATTATGTAGAATCATTAAGGTTTGAGATGTTAGGGTTGTGTTGGAAAAATCTTAAAGTTTGAATGGAGAATTGTATAGTTGAAATAAGTTGTAGACAATATGTTTGCTGAAATGTTTGAGTGAATTTTGACATGAAAAATTGAATGAATTGAGTTTGGTTTGTGTTGGACTATTAAAGGCCATAGTGAGGGGTATGTAATTCCATTGAAAATTGATGGTATTAAGCAACATTCCATGTTGTTTTGTGGTTGATAAAGTATTAAACCCATTTAGAATTCAAAAAGAATGACATAGAGATAATGTGGTTAGTTTTCACCCGATAAAAGACATTTTCGATTTTCATGAAATGCCACTCATATGCATTCTAATGACCTAGATGACTATTATTAAGCATATTTGAGCTAGTGGTGAAGAGAATTAAGTTTAGGAACCAAAAGTATAAAAATTACCTTGAAAAAGTGATGAAAAAAGTGAGGTTTTTCCTAAATTTCACCATCTTATAGTTGGAATTTTTCAAAACCGTTTTACGAGTGACCTACGTGCGAGTTAAGGGGGTGAATGGAGTGAAAACTAAGTGAAGAATAGCCTTAGGATCGGCTGTGAATAGTATTCGGTCAAAGAGGGTACCAAAAATGTGACTTTTCGTTGCGGGCTCCAGAAAGCTGTTTGGAACATGTGGGGATGTTCCTAGGGGTATATAAATAAGGTTCATGGA
Organism: Nephelium lappaceum; assembly: GCA_021234005.1. Taxonomy (NCBI): domain Eukaryota; kingdom Viridiplantae; phylum Streptophyta; class Magnoliopsida; order Sapindales; family Sapindaceae; genus Nephelium; species Nephelium lappaceum. The sequence goes on along the minus strand of CM038010.1, from coordinate 5,612,158 downwards.
AAGAAATCAGAATTTTGGAGTTTCGGTTAAATAAAAATCAAATATGGAAGCTTTTTAGTAAAAAGTGTCATTTTATGGGTTATTTGAGTAATAAGTTATTTAATGAGTTTTGAGAAGTTAAATGTTGTGTATTCTAAGTTAGAATATGTTGTGTAGGTGACGAAGAAGCAAGAGAAACAAGTGAAGACCATTGAGGTTTAGTGGCAAACTTTTGAATAGGTGAGTGCTAAACCTTATTTTATAATGTTTGTAACTTATTTTACAAGCACTTTTAGTTTAATTGAAAAGTTATGTTTGAAAAGTTGTTATATGAGTTTATATTTTGAAATGAGAGTGTTGTTTATTACATTGATTTCTATTACATGAGAACTATAGCATTTATGTTTTATAAACACAAAGTTTGAGTATAAATGAGTTGTAAATTTCAATGTGAGTTTTAGAAAGCTTTGAAAGTTTATGCTTGAATTTCTACCATATGAGTTTATGTTTTGAAGTAAGTATCTTGCTTATTTTGTTGCTAATGCATAAGAATAAACTTTAGAAGTTTATAAGCATAAAGTTTATGCATAAGTGATTTACAGTTCAAAGTTTAAGTTTTGAAAAGTTTTATGAGAAATTGAGCTTTAAGCTCTATTTTAAGTTTTAAAAAGAGAATTAGTGCGTATCGTACTCAAAGAAAGAGTTTTGCGCTTATTGTGCCTAGAGAAGAGATTTGGTATTTTACGCCGAACAAAAGAAAGAATTTGTGTTTTATGCACTAAGAAAAGAAAAGCTTTTAAAGGCCATAAAGTACACTCTTAGAGAAAGCAAGTTAGACCCGATCGGTGTATCCCACACTAGTTTGGCAAGTTTTGGGGGGAATGCGTCACTAACTTGGGGGGAAAGAGTCCGAGTCTGTCGTGCTACCTCTACTTATATGGAATATTATCTTATACTATGGTTAGCGATGTAGCATTCCGCACATAGTTGTGAGATTCTCAGATCGCGTCACGGTTGGTGTCAATTCAAAATCACCACGTGACATTGCCACATTGAGTGGCATAGTTAGTCATCAAGTGGTCAGAGTTTTTAGGGGTACTAATGGTGCTTGAGAAAAAAAATGATGAGAAAGGAATGAGTTTTAAAGATAAAAAAACATTTCATTGATTTGCCTTATATGCATTTTTAAGTTATAAAACTTTATATTGAGATTTATGTAAGCATGCTTTTTATATACGTAAGCTATATGAATTTCAAATTTAAAGAGAGTTTAGAAAGCGTTTATTGCAAACCTTTATTGTGGCTTTATATGTGTTTTATTTTATGAAGCTTTATGTTATACAAGCATGAGTTTATAGCTTTTAAATGTAAATTATTTGAAATTTATAAGATTTTATGTATGAGATTCAATAAATAGAAACTAAGTTTTATAAAAGATTTTCAGGAGGCATTTTAGAAAACAAGATTTCAGTTATAAAAACATAAATGCACTCACTAAGCTTTCAAGCTCATAGTTTTATGTTTTCTCTTTAAAAACCTCCTTAGGTATATGCATGGGTGACCAGGACATGAAATCTCCTCAACAGTATTAGGTGGGCGTGACTTGGCTAGCTCTGAAATCAAATAATAATGTTTTGCATATTGTGTAGTTTATTTGAAACTTTGAAGATTATGTTTTAAATTTGTAAATCAAGATGTAAAGTTGTAAATTATTTATAAATCTTATGCATGTTTGAGAAGTAAATTTTCTTTTAAATCAAATGAGATATTTGAAAAGTGGTGTTTAAGAAATGAGTTTAAAATGCATGTTTGAGGCCTTTATGGCAAAAAAAGTTTGGGTTGGAATTGAAAAATAGTCGAAGTGTTTTGTTTTCTTTACAAGTTATTTTGAAAATATAAAAAATGCAGCCATTATACTACCAAATTTTAGTTTGAAAAGTGAGATTTGGATTTTAAAATGGAAATGAAATTTTAGTTTTTAAAACGAAACCAACCTAATCAGTTTTTTGTAAAAGAATTAAGTCAACAGGTTTAGAAAGTTAAAGCCAAAGTTAGGGTTCACTTCGCAGGTTTCGCTAAACTCGACAAGGAGGAATCCATTAGGGTGCTCGGCGAGACCCTTCCGGATAAGAGTTTAGACAGATCCAGATCACGTCGTGTCAAAGAGAGATTTTCAAAGGTCATTAGTATACCCTCAGATTATATTTTTAAGTTTTAAACCCGGTCGGTTTATCCCACATTAGTATGGTAAAGTCCTGAGGGGATATGTCATTAACTTGAGGGGAAATCGAGTCTGTCGTGTCACCTCTACTTGTGTGGGATATTATTTTGCGCTATGGTTAGCAATGCAGAATTCCGTATATAGTCATGAGATGTCTCAGATTATGTCACGGTTGGTGTCAATTCAAAATCACCATGTGACATTGCCACTATAAGCAGTGTAGCCAGTCGTCGTGTGGTCAGAGCTTGTAGGGGTACGAATGGTGCTTTTAGAAAGTAAAGTAAATGTTTGAAAAGTTAGAAAGCAAATAAAAGTATCTTTAGACTTTAATGCAAGTGATTTACTTGTTTATCACTTTGTATTCTTTATGCATTATCAGCTTTATATGAAATTTATGCACATGTGAGATTTATAGATTTTCTATGCAATTTATGAGTTTTATATTTATTTTTATGCATATATGAGTTTATGGTTGCAGTTGCTATATTTATGCTTTACATTTAAATAAGCTTTAAATTTTGAGAACGTTTATGAAATAGAATTTACTTCCAAAGTTTTTTAAGGAGGTATTTTGCAAAAGCAATTATTTTAATTGAAATGAATAATAAGCACTCACTGAGCTTTCAAAACTCACAGTTTTCTTGTTTTTATTATAAAAACCTCATTAGATATTGACGTGAGTGACCGAGAAAAAATAGCTCCTCCCGAAGAATAGGTGAGCGCGACATGACAATGGTTCCATATAATTCATATTTTGCATATTTTGTAGTTTAAAGAAAATGTTTGTAAATCTATTCTTTTGAGTTATAAATGAGTGTTTCATGAAGTTAAAGTTTAGTTTTTAAAACATTTTGGAAGTTTGTGAATGGATTGTTTTCTAAATTCTTACTTTTCATTTTGATAATGTGGAAATGTGATTTAAAATGTATGTTTGTGGATAAAGAACTTGGGTGGTATTTTAGAAAATAGTTAGAAGTGTGAATTTCTCTTTTACAGATTTTGGAAATGTCAAAAATGCAGCTTTTATACTGTCGGATTTTAGTTTAAAAAATGTGTTGGATTTTAAATTGAAATGAAATTTTAATTTTAAAATGAAACCAACCCAACTAGTTTTGAAAAGAAAGTCAAGCAAGTTAGTTTGTAAAGAGAAAGTTTAAGAGTTTGCTCCGCAAATTTCTCTTAAACCATCTAATAGGGTTTAGGAGGGATCCATTGGGATGTCCGATGAGACCCTTCCAGATAAAAGTTTAGAGAGATCCGGATTGGATCCAGTCACAACTATATTAGATGAGGAGGGAGGAGGAATCAAAATCTATGAATGATTTTGGATAAGCACATGATGTTGATTTTTGAAAAGTAATATTGACTAAGGATTCGCTTTCAAGTTCTTAAAAGTAACACACCCATGAAATATATATATATATATATATATATATTGCACTGCTTTCTTTGAAATGAAATAAAACAATATCCTATCCATAGGTTTTAGCAATTTATTGGAGCATCTCTAACTATACTAGCTTATCCATTGTGTTTAGCCAAAAGGTTAATCATGTACCATTTAATTCACTCTCCATATAATTAGTTATTTTGAAAAAGTTGAGTTATCCTAGTCAAATATAGAGAGCAAAAAAATTCTAGTCAACTCTCTATTTTATTATTTTAATATTTAATTTATCATAAAGCAAACAATTTTCTTTTTAAGAAACTAAATTTGTTTTCACACTTTTTTAATCAAAATATAAATAATGGTCTAACTAAATTGATGTTCTTATTATTTTAATAACATTCAATTAACTTTTAAGAATTAGATAGTATTTACAGCTTAGATGCCCACTAATTAAGAACCCAACTAGTTTTGAAAATAAAGTCAAGCAAGTTAGTTTGTAAAGAGAAAGTTTAAGAGTTTGCTCCATAAATTTCTCTTAACCCGCTTAATAGGATTTAGGAGGGATCCGTTGGGATGTCCGACGAGACCCTTCCAGATAAGAGTTTAGAGAGATCCGGATTGGATCCCGTCACAACTATATTAGATGAGGAGGGAGGAGGAATCAAAATCCGTGAATGATTTTGGATAAGCACATGATGTTGATTTTTGAAAAGTAATATTGACTGAGGATTTGCTTTCAAGTTCTTAAAAGTAACACACCTGTGAACAAAATATATATATATATATATATATTGAACTGCTTTCTTTGAAATGAAATAAAACAATATCCTATCCATAGGTTTTAGCTATTTATTGGAGCATCTCTAACTATACTAGCTTATCCATTGTGTTTAGCCAAAAGGTTAATGATGTACCATTTTATTCACTCTCCATATTATTAGTTATTTTGAAAATGTTGAGTTATCCTAGTCATATATAGAGAGCAAAAAAATCCTAGTCAACTCTCTATTTTATTATTTTAATATTTAATTTATCATAAAGCAAACAATTTTCTTTTTAAGAAACTAAATTTGTTTTCACACTTTTTTAATCAAAATATAAACAATGGTCTAACTAAACTTATGTTCTTATTAGTTTGATAACATTTAATTAACTTTTTGGAATTAGATAGTATTTACAGCTTAGATGCCAATTAATGAAGAACCCAACTAGTTTTGAAAAGAAAGTCGAGCAAGTTAGTTTGTAAAGAGAAAGTTTAAGAGTTTGCTCCGCAAATTTCTCTTAATTCGTCTAGTAGGGTTTAGGAGGGATCTATTGGAATGCCCGACGAGACCCTTCCAGATAAGAGTTTAGAGATATCTGGATTGGATCCTGTCACAACTATATTAGATGAGGAGGGAGGAGGAATCAAAATCCATGAATTATTTTGGATAAGCACATGATGTTGATTTTTGAAAAGTAATATTGACTGAGGATTTGCTTTCAAGTTCTTAAAAGTAACACACCCGTGAACAAAATATATATATATAAATATATATATATATTGCACTGCTTTCTTTGAAATGAAATAAAACAATATCCTATCCATAGGTTTTAGCTATTTATTGGAGCATCTCTAACTATACTAGCTTATCCATTGTGTTTAGCCAAAAGGTTAATGATGTACCATTTTATTCACTCTCCATATTATTAGTTATTTTAAAAAAGTTGAGTTATCCTAGTCAAATATAGAGAGCAAAAAAATCCTAGTCAACTCTCTATCTTATTATTTTAATATTTAATTTATCATAAAGCAAACAATTTTCTTTTTAAGAAACTAAATTTGTTTTCACACTTTTTTAATCAAAATATAAACAATGGTCTAACTAAACTTATGTTCTTATTAGTTTAATAACATTTAATTAACTTTTTGGAATTAGATAGTATGTACATCTTAGATGCCAACTAATTAAGAACCCAACTAGTTTCGAAAAGAAAGTCGAGCAAGTTAGTTTGTAAAGAGAAAGTTTAAGAGTTTGCTCCGCAAATTTCTCTTAATTCGTCTAGTAGGGTTTAGGAGAGATTTATTGGAATGCCCGACGAGACCCTTCCAGATAAGAGTTTAGAGATTTCTGGATTGGATCCCGTCACAACTATATTAGATGAGGAGGGGGGAGGAATCAAAATCCGTGAATGATTTTGGATAAGCATATGATGTTGATTTTTGAAAAGTAATATTGACTGAGGATGCTTTCAAGTTCTTAAAAGTAACACACCCGTGAACAAAATATATATATATATATATATATATATATATTGCACTGCTTTCTTTGAAATGAAATAAAGCAATATCCTATCCATAGGTTTTAGCAATTTATTGGAGTATCTCTAACTATACTAGCTTATCCATTGTGTTTAGCCAAAAGATTAATGATGTACCATTTTATTCACTCTTCATAGTATTAGTTATTTTGAAAAAGTTGAGTTATCTTAGTCAAATATGGAGAGCAAAAAAATTCCAGTCAACTCTCTATTTTATTATTTTAATATTTAATTTATCATAAAGCAAACAATTTTCTTTTTAAGAAACTAAATTTGTTTTCACACTTTTTTAATCAAAATATAAATAATGGTCTAACTAAACTGATGTTCTTATTATTTTAATAACATTTAATTAACTTTTAGGAATTAGATAGTATTTACAGCTTAGATGCCCACTAATTAAGAACCCAACTAGTTTTGAAAAGAAAGTCAAGCAAGTTAGTTTATAAAAAGAAAGTTTAAGAGTTTGCTCCTCAAATTTCTCTTAACCCGCCTAGTAGGGTTTAGGAGGGATCTGTTAAAATACCCAACGAGACCCTTTCAGATAAGAGTTTAGAGATATCCGGATTGGATCCCATCACAACTATATTAGATGAGGAGGGAGGAGGAATCAAAATCCATGAATGATTTTGGATAAGCAGATGATGTTGATTTTTGAAAAGTAATATTGACTAAGGATTCGCTTTCAAGTTCTTAAAAGTAACACACCCGTGAACAAAATATATATATATATATATATATATATTGCACTGCTTCTTTGAAATGAAATAAAACAATATCCTATCCATAGGTTTTAGCAATTTATTGGAGCATCTCTAACTATACTAGCTTATCCATTGTGTTTAGCCAAAAGGTTAATCATGTACCATTTTATTCACTCTTCATATTATTAGTTATTTTTAAAAAGTTGAGTTATCCTAATTAAATATAGAGAGCAAAAAAATTCTAGTCAACTCTCTATTTTATTATTTTAATATTTAATTTATAATAAAACAAACAATTTTCTTTTTAAGAAACTAAATTTGTTTTCACACTTTTTTAATCAAAATATAAATAATGGTCTAACTAAACTGATGGTCTTATTATTTTAATAAAATTTAATTAACTTTTAGGAATTAGATAGTATTTACAGCTTAGATGCCCACTAATTAAGAATCCAAATTTCAACCGACAAAGGATATTGATAAGTGCGTGACTCATGGTGCTAGGCTAGTGACTCAAGCCACCAACTGCAAGTAAAGACAAATCGTTTCGCGACAGAGGCAAGCAATTTTTGTCAGCCATATCGGCGGGCGCCGATTGCCATCATCCGCATCACTAGCAAACAACTTTAAATTCAATAAAAAAAAATAAAGAGATAACCATACCTTCTCAAAAAGTTCCTTTTATATATTCATAATCGGCGCTGACGTCTCTTATATCGTCGTTTCATGATCAACATTTTTCATGTTAATTGAATTAAAGCAACATCACTTTAGCAGTTGAATAACAAATTGCAGTGCAAATTGCAATGTCTAACAATACTATATTTAAAAAATGTTTGTGTGTGCCCTTGAAGCAATAAAGGATTTGAACTAGTGTAAGTTTAGATAAAAACAAAATTACATAAAATCTCCTGTATAGAGAAAGTAAAATTTTTAATTTTGTCAATCTTTTATGATAAAAATCCTTTCGCAATGCTTGTCTAATGCCTTCTCGAAGACATGTTCAATGCCAGTCGCTTCACTAAGAAAAACTTGTGATTTAACCAATCAAATTCACGTAATTTGGTTGTAGAGCGAGGTTACTTTGTAATCAACAACTAAACTCTCACCATACATCACATCATCACATTTTATTGAGCGAAGTCATAGTTTGTAATTATCATGTTGCAATTAATATTTTAAAATAATATAACTTTGTAACAAAATTTTCACTCCAAAAGTTATAATTACCAAACTATGTTGTGAAAGTAACATCCAAGTCATACTTGTAGGCGGTATATTCAATATAGAGTTTGTTGGAGCTAGATAGAATTTTTTTTTTTTTTTCAATTACATGTTGGATGAATTTTTTTTAAATTATAATTTTTGGTGAAATCCATGTTAGAAAAAATTGATAATAATATGAATAGGCACTACTAAAACAAAGAATTAGAAGTATGAGAAAAATAAAATAAAACAAAAGTATTCGTATTGAGACTGTAATAACTATGATGTCTTTAAAATAAATTTGCTGCTCATCCTCTAATTGTTTAACGTTTATCTCTTAAGATATAAAAGCATCAACCAAACTCGTCTAGCAAATTGAATTATATTTGAATCTCTATTACTCTATCCACTTACAACTAGGAGAGTGTTTGAGAGAAAATAAATTGAAAAAAAAAATTGATTCTCAATTGTCCCTGAACAACTAGAAGGAATGTCAATTTATAGTCTCTATGTGGAGCGATTACAAAACTGATTTTAAATCAACCATTAAACTAATTAATGGTTATGTTATGAAAATTTAAATTTGCATTGAACACTAGCATTTGCAATTTGAATATTCAATTTTATAATTCATGATAATTAAATCTGCAATTTATTTTTAGATTACAAATTCAATTCAAAAACAATGAAATTTAAAAAATTAAAATCATATTTATTTTTCATTTATAAATTCAATTGAAAAATCAAAACTATAATTTAATTTTTCAATTATAAATCCAATTCAAAATCAATGACTTTAACTTCTCTTTTTGTTTGTTTTTTTGTTTTTTTTTTTTTTTATGTGTGTTACAAACTCTTCAAATTCAACATTTAATCACAATTCAAAATATTGCAAATTCATTGTGGGACAAAACCTCCTAATAGGTGCACTTTAAACTTTAATTTCTTATTCATTTAAGCACCATTTTTTTCACATGAATACACAAATCCATCATCATCCATCTTAATCAAGATCTTCAATCCTACAAAAAATAGATCCTTAAAATGGGTATTTATCTCAGTTTTTCAACAATCCATAGATTCCAGGAATTCTATAAATAATTTGTCATAATTTTATATTAAATTGATACTAATAGGGTAAGATTTATAATATAATTTTCTATTTACGCATCTCACTTTAAAATCTATCAAAGTGTATTTATTAAAAAAGAAAAAAAAAATTATCAGAGTGTATCACATACATCACTTAAGCAAAATCTATAAAGTCATGACTTTTGTAATACATCAAAAAAAAATTTAGACTTTTTTAAATTCTGAATAAAATACTCTAAATTTAATGGAATCCTTACAAATCAATGTTTAATACACTCAAACTTGTACATATTCTTTACAAATTTGAATTGAATACAACAAGACTTTTAAAATCTATTACATTTCAACAAACTTTAATTAGATTGAATATCCTCGGTAGTTTTTTATCTCACTATATTCCTATTTTCTCCCATTATGTTTCAATAGATCTCCAATGTGGTGACCATTTCACTTTGCAATAATAGAAAAGAAAAAATTACAGCTCATCTTATCTGGAAACAAAAGCTTAAAAACAAAAAAGAAAATGACAAAAATAAAAAAATAAAAATAAAAAAATTAAAGACATGATTTATTGCACCAGTGGGGCTAACCGCTCTCCTCTTTTTTCTAAAGTGAGCCTATAAATTATATTTATTTATTTCTTATTCACAGTAATAAAAGTGCAATTAAAATAAAATGTCTTGTAAAACTTAATTAGTATAAACTATACGATTCTTTCAAATAAATAAATAACACTATGCTTCCTTTTGCACTGTCCAAAGACCTTTATAATTTTAAATCTATTTTCTAGTCACCAAATCAACTGCATGCGCGCACATGCATCCATGCACATAGAGGCACACATATATATATGCGGTATATTATAGTATACACTTAGATATGCATGCATTTGATATTAAAATATATATATGTGTAAATTTGTAATAACTATGGTGCCTTTAAAATAAATTTGTTGTTCATTTTCTGATTGTTCAACGTTTATCTCTCAAGATATAACAATATCAACCAAACTCGTCTAGCAAATTGAACTATATTTGAATCTCTATTACTTTGAACACTTACAACTAGGAGAGTGTTTGAGAGAAAATAAATTGAAAAACAAAATTGATTCTCAGATGTCCCTGAACAACTAGAAAGAATGCCAATTTATAGTCTCTATGTGGGGCAGTTACAATACTGATTTTAAATCAACCATTAAACTAATTAACGGTTATGTTTTGAAAATTTAAATTTGCATTGAACACCAGCGATTGCAATTTGAATATTCAAATTTATAATTCATGATAATTAAATTTGCAATTTATTTTTAGATTACAAATTCAATTAAAAAACAATGAAATTTAAAAAAATTAAAATCATATTTATTTTTCAGTAATAAATTCAATTGAAAAATTTAAATTTAAATTTAAATTTTCAGTTATAAATCCAATTCAAAATCAATGACTTTAACTTCTCCTTTTGTTTGTTTGTTTGTTTTTTTTTTTTAATGTGTGTTACAAACTCTTCAAATTCAATTGCCCAATAGTTGCAATTAAATCAACATTTAATCACAATTCAAAACACTGCAAATTCATTATGGGACAAAGCCTCCTAAGAGGTGCATTTTAAATTTTAATTTCTTATTCATTTAAGCACCATTTTTTTCACATGAATACACAAATCCATCATCATCCATCTTAATCAAGATCTCCTATCCAACAAAAAAAAGATACTTAAAATGGGTATTTATACTATTTTTTCAACAATCCATAGATTCCATAAATTCGATATATAATTTGTCATAATTTTATATTAAATTTATACTAATAGGGTAAGATTTATAATATACTTTTCTATTTACACATCTCACTTTAAAATCTATCAAAGTGTATTTATTAAAAAAGAAAAAAAAATTATCAGAGTGTATCACATAAATCACTTAAGCAAAATCTATAAAGTCATGAATTTTGTAATACATCAAAAGATTTTATAGACTTTTTAAAATTCTGAATAAAAAAAACTCTAAATTTAATGGAATCCTTACAAATCAATGTTTAATATACTCAAACTTGTACATATTCTTTACAAATTTGAATTGAATATAATAAGACTTTTAAAATCTATTAAATTTCAACAAACTTTAATTAGATTGAACGCCCTCGGTAGTTTTTTATCTCACTATATTCCTATTTTCTCCCATTATGCTTCAATAGATCTCTAATGTGATGATCATTTCACTTTGCAATAATAGAAAAGAAAAAATTACAGCTCATCTTATCTGGAAACAAAAGCTTAAAAACAAAAAAGAAAACGACAAAAAAAAAAAAAAAAGAATTAAAGAAATGATTTATTGCGCCAGTGGGGCTAACCGGTCTCCTGCTTTTTCTAAAGTGAGCCTATAAATTATATTTATTTATTTCTTATTCTCAGTAATAAAAGTGCAATTAAAATAAAATATCTTGTAAAACTTAATTAGTATAAACTATACGATTCTTTCAAATAAATAAATAACACTATGCTTCCTTTTTTTTTTTTTTTTTGACTTAAATAACACTTGTATTAACACGAAAGGAGAAAGGAGTTGGAGTTTACATTGAGCCAAGAGCAGGCAGCGCCTAAGCAAAGGGCCTTAGAGGCAAGACGATGGGCAACTACATTGCCAGCTCTAGGAATATGGTTACAAGAGAGACACCCTACATCGCGACAGAGAATCCTAATGTCAGAAATGAGGTTCACAGCGTCATCGTTACAGGCCAAATCATCGGAAGGGTCGGCTGGGAAGATCCTTGCCGCTACATTGCGGGCATCTACCTCCGTCGAGACGATTTTCAGCCCGAGGGAGCTAGCAAAAATGAGGCCTTCTCGCAGGGCAAGCATTTCCCCCACTTCAGCGGAGAACTTACCAGGGAACGGCTTGGAGAGAGCACCCACGACCCACCCCGAATCGTTTCTGATGACCGCGCCAATGCCTATGAACTGGGAACCAATTCGGACAGCAACATCTGTGTTGAGTTTGAGGCAGCCGGGAGGAGGGGGGGACCAGGATGGAGCCTGCAGTGCGGGAATGGGTCCCTGCCTAGTAGGAGGGATACCTTGGGATTTCTTGAACTCTTCGATGATTGATATGGATACCTCAAGGGCCCCTCGTGCCTCCCTCGCGTTCCATCGTGGATGGCAGCATTCCTGTTCCACCAGCAGCTCCACATCAGGACACAAAAAAGGGCCAGCCCATCCCAGCCCCAGGATTGGGAGACCAGTCTAAGGAGATCCAGAAAAGGAATCTGAGGAAGGCTCCTGAGTAGGGAAACAAAAGGGGTGGGCGACCAGGAGCCCCGAGCTGACTTGCACCAGAAGAGAGCGTGGGGGAGAGATTCGGGGGAAGCCATGCACCTCGGGCATCTGTCGGAAGGGACAATTGATCTGCACATCAGGTTCTGCAGGGTGGGAAGTGCGTTTGCACAGCATCTCCAGGCAAAGATTTTGATCTTTGGAGGGATACAGAGGTTCCAGAATCTACGCCACCACGGTTTAGAAGGGGAAAGGCAGGAAGAGGAGGAAGAAGAGTCCATGTGCACAGCCAGTTTGTAACCGCTTTTGACCAGAAAGTTGCCCCTCTTATCGTAATGCCACACCCAGTCATCCTGTCGCTCATTGAGGGGGATAGGAATGGAAGATATGTTGTCAATGTCCAGTGGGTGGAAGGCTTGCGACAACTTACCCATATTCCAGCAGTGGTAGGAATGGTCGATAAACTCTTTTACTAGGACCTCACTGTCACCCCTGCTGGAGACCGGTCTGAAGGTGGAAGGCCGAGGGATCCAGGGGTCTCTGAATGCTCGTATAGAGGAGCCATTTCCCACTCTTTTCCGCAAGCCTTTGGTCAGGAGGTCTCGGCCCCAAAGGATACTGGCCCAGATGTGGGAGCCTCCAGGTTTGCGGGATGCGGCCAGGAAGTCACAGTCTCTGTGGTATTTCGACTTTAGGACCGCGGAAACGAGACTGTTCTGGGATCAGAGGATTCTCCAGGCCTGCTTAGCAAGTAGAGCTTGATTAAATAGAGAAAGGTTCTTAAAGCCCAGGCCCCCGTCTTCTTTGGGAGTGCAGAGAAGCTTCCAGCTGACCCAGCTAATCCTTCTCTTCTGACCCTTTTCACCCCACCAGAACCGAGAGAAGAGAGAGTTCAGTTCTTTACACAGAGAAGTAGGAATCTTAAACAGGCTCATGGAGTATGTAGGGATAGCTTGTGCCACAGCTTTTAGAAGGATTTCTTTGCCACCAGCCGAGAAGAGGTGGCACTTCCAGGAGCGTAGCTTCCGCCAGACTCTTTCCCTGAGGGTGCTGAAGGTGCGCCTCTTATTTCTACCAATCAATGTTGGGAGACCAAGGTACTGGTCATGGGGCGTATTGGAGGCCAGGCCCAGCTGTTGTTGGACGGAAAGGATCGCACTCCTGCCGACATTGGGGCTAAAGGAGATGCAGGATTTGTGGATGTTAATTTGCTGACCCGAGCCTTTCTCGTAAGTGCCCAGGATGTTGAGGATTGTTTGACAGCTGTGGGTCGAGGCTTTACCGAAGACGATACTATCGTCCGCAAAAAAGAGATGGCTGATTGGGGGGCCCCCTCTAGAGCATTTGAACCCCAGAGATTGCCCCCCCTGCTCGGCTTCGGAGAGGAGACTGGACAAGGCTTCGGCGCAGATGATGAATACGTATGGAGAGAGGGGGCATCCCTGCCTCAGTCCCCTAGAAGGAATAATGGATCCCAGACGCTTACCGTTGAGGATCAAAGAAAGCTGTGATGAAGAGATGCAGTCCAAGATGAGGTTTATCTAGTGGGGCGGGAATTCCATTTTACGAAGGACAGTTTCGACAAAAGGCTACTCCACTCTGTCGTAGGCCTTACTCATGTCGAGTTTGATGGCCATATAACCTTCCTTGCCAAGCCTCTTCTTTGTGATGGAGTGGAGTGTTTCAAAAGCTAGGATGACGTTGTCGTGGATATGTCTTCCAGGCACAAAGGCCGATTGGTTGCTGGAGATGAGCTCGGGGAGGACTCCTTTGAGCCTGTTGGCGATGGATTTCGCTACAACCTTGTAAATCGTATTGCACAAGCTTATAGGGCGAAGGTCTCTAGGGGTCTCAGGGGACTTGACTTTCGGTATGAGGATCACATTTGTGGCATTAAAGACTCTGATGGATGCTTGCCCATTGAGAACGCTCAGACAGGCCTCCGTGATGTCGTCCTTCATGACTGGCCAGAACTTCTGGAAGAAAATGGGGTGGAACCCATCCGGGCCTGGTGCTTTGGTTGGCCCCAGGTCGAACAGGGCCTTTTTCACTTCGTCTGCTGAAAATTGCCTTGAGAGGGCTGCAAAGGAGGCGGAGCTTAGCTTGCGATTTATGGCCCCTGCAGCCCGGGCAAGATCACAAGGGGTAGGGTTAGAAGATTGGAAGAGGGAGGAGTAGAACTCACTTAAAAGGCCAGTAATCCCCTGCTCAGAGGTATGGGTTGTTGAGCGGTCTTCGCTAGAGAGTTTGGAGATGAAGTTTTTCTTCTTCCTGGCCGAAGCTCGAGCGTGGAAGAAGCGTGAATTCTTGTCTCCCGCAGCCAGCCAGTCAGCTCTAGATCTCTGCCTCCAGTAGGTTTCTTCATTGGCAAGCAAGCTCGTGACTTCATCTTCCAGCTTATTGATCTTCAGCATCACCGCTTGGTTCCCACTTTGCAGGTATAGCTTATCGAGTAGCCTCTGTTTCTGCTCTATTGATTTCCTCAGGGAGCCAAATTTCGTCCTGCTCCATGAGGCTAAACTGGAGGCGCAATTGCTCAGCTTACGGTTGAGGTCGTTGGAAGATCGGGGGGAGCTCCTCGGCCCCCAGCTGGTGGACACAATGGCTGCACATTCCTCGTTTCTGAGCCAGAAAGGCTCGAAGCGGAATCCTCTTCTGCAAGGCCCCTGGAAATGCTTGGATCTTCTATTAGTCAGGTTCAAAATGATAGGTCGATGATCCGATGCCAGGAAGCTCAGATGGCTGACACTGGCCGAAGGGAACATTTCCTGCCACTTCGGGTTGCCAAAGAATCTGTCCAGGCGTTCCTGGATATTTTGGAGGCTATCCCTCTTATTGTTCCAGGTGAATCTCGGGCCTGTGAACCCCAAGTCGACCAGGTTACATGCGTCAATTGTGTTCCTGAAGTCGAGAGAGCCTTGCAGGTTTTTGTCCGAGCCTCCTTGCTTTTCTGATAGGCTTAGAATCTCATTGAAGTCGCCGCCGCACACCCAGGGAAGATCATCTGTATCGCTGAGCTTCTGCAGTAGCTCCCAAGAATGTTTCCTGTGACACGCACGCGGATTACCATAAAACCCTGTGAATCTCCATAGCTGGCCATCCTCCCCCTTCACCCGGGCATCAATATGGCCCGCGGAGTAGGATAGAAGCGATACCTTCAGCTCTTCCTTCCATAGCAAGATGAGCCCCCCACTTCTCCCTGAACTATTGACATGGAAACTGCCAAACCATCCTAGTTTGAGACGCACATTCTCTGCCTGTTTACCAAACAGCTTGGTTTCACACAAAAATACCAGGCTGGGGGAATGGGTTTTGATGGCCCTTTTTAGGGCGAGAACCGTTCGGGGATTCCCCAAGCCCCGAACGTTCCAGCACAGGCAACTCATTGGGCTCGCGCGGGCCTGTCCCCCAGGCTCCGCCGCTGCTTCATTGGTGGGAAGGTTTCTAGGCTCCTTCAACCTCTTGGGAGGCTTTTGCTCCTCCTCAAACACTAGTTGTTTCTTACGTTTGGCACCCTCTCTTCGCAATTATGGAGGGCTGGGCTCTACATCCATGGGGTTCCCATAAGGGGACCCAGTTCTACGGTTCCCTCTGATCATTGGATGGTTGGACAGGCAGGGGGAGGAGCTCTCCTTATTCGGGTTTACGGTTTGTATGGATGTAGTATTGGGTTTCTTCACTGGCGCCGAGAGGCAAGAGACGGGGGTAATACTCATAGAATTCCTTGCTGCTTTTTTCCATTTCCTGGAACCGGAGGGGGAGGAGGCTACTGCTATTGCTTTACCTTTCAGGCATGGGAGAGGGGCTGAAGGATTAGGACGGGTTACGAGGGCATTTAGGATGTCAGAGGTGTGCGGGGTGCAGGGTTTAGGAGCTACGGGTTGGGTCGGGTTCGGGTGGGGATTTTCCATATGGGTACTTTCTGGTTCTTGGAGGGTTGAGTTATCTGAGGCGTGGAGGATCTCTACCTGAGCGGGACCTGGCTCTACTAATTGTACGTTGGATATCTCCCGAGTTTCCTGAGGAGGCAAAAGGGGGTCTTTGGAGGGTCCAGTTGATTGAGAAAGGGTACTTGGTGGGGTATGGGGGGTGATGCCCTCTGGGGAGGGGGGGGGTATTTCTCATTTCAGACCTGGGGGTACTAACTGCTTCTCCCTGCTGAGTGTCCCTGGAGCGGGCAGGGAGCGGAGCTTCGCTAGGGGGTTGTCTTTTGGGTCTGTCTGGGGGGGTGGCCCTGAGCCATGATCCATAGGGGGCAGTGGCCCCCTCCAGGATGGCCACCTTCGCAGCCTCATCCGTGCACTCTAGATAACTGTGTCCTATTCTTCCACACGCATAGCAGAACTCGGGGAGGTTTTCGTACTTGAATTCCACCACTTTGCAAGTTCCTGCCGCATTCAGCTTTAGGATTTTTTGGCGTAACAATGGTTTAGATACGTCCACCTGTACTTTGACTCGTAGGAAACTGCCCCAGCAGTCTCTGGATTCGGGGGGGAGTTCCACCACTCTGCTTATTTGTTCACCAATAAGTTTAGCTGCTTGTTTATTCATGCACATCAGGGGTAGCTTGTGTATTTGTATCCACATATTAGACCTTGTAAACTTCATACTCTGGATATCACCTATCTCATTTGGTTTTTCCAGGAGGATCATACTCTGGTTAAAGTGCCAGGGTTCCATAGTGAGTATTTTCTCTCTGACTTCTATCCTGTCGAAGTGGAACACAAAGGTGTTTTCTCCAATTAGCTCTACCTCGACTTTGCCGAACTGCCCCCAGAGTTGTTGGATGACCCCTTTGAAAGCACTGCGGTTTACTCTTTTACTGGATAGGACTTTTCCAACTAGACTGTGCGAGACTGCTTCACATCCTATTTTCCTCGCATCCCTAGTGATGCTACATATTGAGCTTTCCTCCTCTGTGAGTTTTAATGACTAGCAACGGCTAGCAATATCTTCCATTGCTGCTGAGCTGGTAGGGAGGATGGAGGCGAGAGGGGGGGAGGGGGGGAAGGTTGGTCCCAGGGGGAGGCTGGTTGAACCTATGGTCCGGGAGTTGGATCTCCGAGGAGGGGAGGGTCAGCGACGGGATAACTGAGAAGAGGGAGGAGTCAGAAGGGGCGAAAAAAGAAACTGACAAGGACGGCAGAGATGGGCTGGTTCTCAGAGGCTGATGGCCAGCCTTACCTACTCTGTCTACTCACACTGGTGAGACACTCTTCCCAAGGGATTTTCTACTTCATCTCATATCTCAAGGGAGATAGAGAGAAGACCGGAAAATGAAAAGGACTTTTTACTATGCTTCCTTTTGGAAAGACCTTTATAATTTTAAATCTATTTTCTAGTCACCAAATCAACTGCATGCGCGCCACATGCATCGATGCACATAGAGCCACACATATATATATATATATATATATATACGGTATATTCTAGTATACATTTAGTTATGTATACACTTGATATTAAAAAATATAAATATAATTATTTTATAAAATATGTTATTGTAATTTATTATATGTGATTACAGCTAAATATATTTGATTATAATTAGTAAATATGATCACATTTACTGATTGTAATATTATATTTTTAGTTATAATTATATATAATAAATTACAATCACACATTTTACAATGCAATCACATAATTTTTTTGTTAAGTGTGCATACCTAAGTGTACCTAAGGGAAACCCTATAAATATACGTATAATACATAACTTTTATGGTTAGATCTTCCTAACTTTAAAAAATTATGATGACCTAATCAAATTCATTCATTGCATTTAAATTAAATTGTCCCTCATAAAAGAAATTCTCTCTTCTATTTAATTTAAATGCATATGATGAATTTGATTGGTTCGTCCTAACTTTTTAAAGTTAACAGACATTAATAATAAAATTACCATATATATATCTATAGAATTTTTATTATCAGTATAAATTAGGATGAATTAATTAAATTTATTTATTATTATTTTTCTCTTCTATTTAATTTAAATACATATGATGAATTTGATTGATTCGTCCTAACTTTTTTAAAGTTAACAGACATTAATAATAAAATTACCATATATATCTATAGAATTTTTATGATCAGTATAAGTTAGGATGAATTAATTAAATTTATTTATTATTTTTTGTCTTCTTTAACTTAAATGCATAGATAACATTTAATAACATTTAATTAACTTTTAGGAATTAGATAGTATTTATGGCAAGCAACTTTTGTCAGCCATATCGGCCCGCGCGATTGCTATCATCCGCATCACTGGCAAACAACTTAAATTCAATAAAAAAATAAAGAGATGACTATACCTTCTCAAAAAGTTCCTTTTATATATTCATAATCGGGACCGACATCTTTTATATACTCGTTTCATGATCAACATTTTTCATGTTAATTGAATTAAAGCAAATCACTGTAGCAGTTGATTAACAAATTGCAGTGTCTAACAATACTATATTTAAAAAAATGTTAGTGTGTGCCCTTAAAGCAATGAAGGATTTGAACAAGTATAAGTTTAGATAAAACCAAATTACATGAAATCTCCTGTACAGAGAAAGTAAAATTTTTAATTTTGTCAATCTTTTATGATATAAATTCTTTCACAATGTGTGTCTAATGCCTTCTCAAAAACATGTTCATTGCTGATCGCTTCACTAAGAAACACGTAATCGTAATTTATCGTTACAAAGGTGGTGATTTAACCAATCAAATTTAATTTGATTGCCTTTTACCACACTTAATGTGTACATCACTAGAGCCAAGTTGCTTTGTAATCATCAACAATTGAACTCTCACCATACATCACTTCATCGCATTTTATTGAGCGAATTCGCCTTTTGTAATTATCACATTGTAG
Source organism: Nephelium lappaceum (assembly GCA_021234005.1). Classification (NCBI taxonomy): domain Eukaryota; kingdom Viridiplantae; phylum Streptophyta; class Magnoliopsida; order Sapindales; family Sapindaceae; genus Nephelium; species Nephelium lappaceum. Next base: position 5,593,136 of record CM038010.1, on the reverse strand, counting down.
TTAATATTTTAAAATAATATAACTTCGAAACAAAATTTTGACTCCAAAAGTTATAATTACCAGACTATATTGTGAAAGTAACATCCAACTCATACTTGTAGATGGTATGTTCAGAGTTTGTTGGAGCTAGATGGATTTTTTTTTTTTCTTTTTTAACATGTTGGATGAATTTTTTAAATTATAAATTTTGGTGACCAAAAAGAATGTCAATTTATAGTCTCTATGTGGTGTGGTTACAAAGTTGATTTTAAATCAATCATTAAATCAATTAACGGTTACACTTTGAAAATTTAAATTTACATTTAACAGTAACAGTTACAATTTGAATATTCAATTTTGCAATTCATGGTAATTAAATCTGCATTTTACGGTTACAAATTCAATTCAAAAACAATACAATAAATTAAGCAAATACAATACATTAAGCACCAAAGTAATAAAGTTTAAACAACCAAAAAGTAAAGTATAAAGTTAGTTCAAAGATTCTCATTTTTTGTAAAACCAACCAAATTCACATGACGTGGGTTGTCTTTTGCCAGCGCCATAACAGTAGAGTTTAAACAACAAAAAAATAAAGTATAAAGTTAGTTCAAAGATTCTCATTTTTTCTAAAGCCAACCAAATTCACATGACGTGGGTTGTCTTTTGCTTCTCCTCAAATATATATATATATATATATATATATTCAAAATTGTAATATGCAAATCACTTAACACTAAAAATATCATTTTCTTTAATTTTTTCTTATTACATTGTAAATAAAACTCAATCAAATTTGCTTTTTACTCAATATTATTTTTCGTTTTCTTTTTCTCTTTAATGTTTATTGCTGAATCCTTTTATTTTCAATTTATATATTAATATTTAATAAATAAATTTTACTAATACAATTTACTAATTATTGAAAAATTAAAAAAATAATTCTTTAAACACAATATATATGTAACTTTCTCTTTATCTTTTAAAATATGTTATCCATTCTCATTTTCTTTCCCTTTATCTTTTAAATATGCTATCCATTCTCTCTCTCTCTCTCTCTCTCTCTCTCTCTCTCTCTTTTGTTTTGTTTTTTTTTTTGTTTTTAATCTATTATAATCAATTTGTTCGGGATTTTGGAATATTAACGTGACTCAAACTTACAATTTCAATGGTGTAGATGTAGGTGCAAGAAGCATGCCTTTTAAAATCTATTTTGTGTATTGACCATATATTAAAATGATATGTGCGTGAAATATTTGGACCACTGCAATTAACAGATAATAGATTTGTGAACTTTGGATTTATGATGGACACATTTTGAAACTTTCGCTGGATTATTTTTTTCTTGAGCCCGGTATAAATTACGTCAAACAAAAGTTTTACATCTATGAAATGTGGTAATAACCTTCTGACTGTGCAATTATTAAACTAGATTCCTCCTCCAGTACCTCGGTGCTTATAGCACATGGCCTATCAATTTTAAAACTATTTTGTGTATTGACCATATATTAAAAATCGAAGACTGAACAAACCATATGTAGCATATATACCCATTAGAGTGACTGATTATTGTAAATACAGTTTTAGACGACCCTTTGAGAATATAGAGTATCTTCTGAAGTTCTGAGGTTCATCTACTGACTCAGGCAGTTATTTTTCTCACCTTCTAGCTCGTGAAGCATCACAATACATGTGAGTTAATATATTCATACATTATGATCTTCCGAAGTAGCTTTTCCAATGTTTATCTTATTTTTTATTTGGCTTAGATTTAAGTTCTTTTTTAGTTAGCATTAGAAACTTCATTTAATTGACAACATGCATCATGCAGAATTTCTTTTTATTCGCTAGATAAAATTTAGGCGTAATTCTTTGATAATTATCAAGTGCAAGATTTTGTATATTTTTCGTGCTGAGATCACAACTCTATAATAGTACAAAGTTAAATTCCGAACAAACAATCATGCAAAATCTAGTAACTAATAAATTTTCCTAGGGTAAATTGTTCATACTAGCATTAGCTATTATGGTAATTGATTGACAAAACTGCATTAATTTCTCATGAAAATCTCAAGAAATAGCATTAAAATTATAACAAGTTCTGAAAACAGTAAATTAAGAAAATGACTTTTTATAGCACCACTAACCTTCATGAACAAAAGTAGTAGTTTGGAAATAAAGGAAATGAAGTATGATCATTTGTTCATATGCTATAGTATGCAAAGAAAAATGATGCTTCAAAAATTTATTTTCATAATACAGTGTTCACTTCAAATTTATACTAATTTTCGTGCTATAGAAAAAGAGCTCCTATAATAAACGTTTTAAAAATCGTGATTTTTTGGCAATTAATTGCCGGAAAATGGCTAGTTGGCTTAGTTGGCGCACCAATTTTAAGCAAATTGGTGCTATTAGGCGGTTGACTGAAGCTTTCTTTCGTCTTCTTCAAATTTAAAGCATACAACAAACTAGTGTGACGAAAATGGCTTAAAAATGACATTGTGGTTCAAAGGTTGGGGATAGTGTTTGACTGGTGCGAGTTGGTTGAAGGTTGAAGATGCAGCTCAGCTTCATTTTTTTTTTTTTTTATCCAAAATGACGTCATTTTGGACTTAGCAAAACAATGTTGTTTTGGCTTTTAAACATTTTTTAAATATAAAAACTGAAATGGCATCATTTTGGGAAACTGTAAACGGTGTCGTTTTGGTCTTCAATATATAAAAATTGAACTCTAGTAGCCCTTCACATTTGATCAAACTTCAAACCCCTTTTATCTCTCTTCCACTCTCCGTCGCCACTCTCCTACTCACCACTGCCACTTTCCTACCTGTGCCGCCACCACTTCATCTCTCTCTCACACCGCATACCCTTACTACTTCTGCATCTTTGTCACAATTCGAATATGCAAGTAATGGAATTTTGGATTGTTTTGGTTGGAGTCATTTTCAAGCGAGTTTTTTAGACTCAAAATGTTTGGATTGTTTTGGTTGGAGTGATTTTGTCATGGATTGTATAATTTTTGTTAGAATCTTTGTTGGATTTTTTGTGTAATTCTTTTTGTAATTTTTTTTTTCAAGAGTTTGATAAGATTTGACTGGTGATGGTAGGTGGCTAGTAGTCCAAATCGCTAGGTGCCAGCTGCCAACCACCTCACGCCTAGCGATTACTTAAACACTGCCTATAGTCTTCATTAACTTCTATCAATTGAGGCATAGAGTAGGACAAAAACATTACCTTTTTCTAAAGGAAAATCTGTTGTGATCTGCAATACGACGGTGTTGCAATCAATGTCATGGCAAACACTTTTGTTGTGGTTTACAACCATTGTTAGAATGTTTTACCATAGCGAATTCGTGAAAAAGGACATATATATGCAACGAAGAATTCAAAATCTTTACTATTTGCTACATAATTGTACCTAGAGATGATAATTTCACCTATAAACCCGCAAATTTTCACCTGTAATGGGTGGATATGAATTTTATTAAATGGGTTAGTGGATGGGTTTTTTTTTTTTTTTTTTTTTTTTTGAAAGCAAACTATATTAAACTAAAAAGGACAGAATACATGCTTCGGTGACTCTCTGCCATCTACAGACCTCCTTCGAGGACAAGACAATTGAGGCGAGTTTGTGCGTTAAGCGGTTACCCAACCTAGGAACGGCTTGACACACCAACACACACACCTCAACACATAGAGCCTTGATATCACCAATAAGGAATTCATTACCCCCCCATCCCTCACATTGAGAATTGATATCCCCCACAGCATTAGTGGCATCAAGTTCAACAGTGTGAATTGACAGCCCCATCCTACGCGCAAGCATCAGCCCTTCTCGAGCCGCTAGCAGTTCACCCACTGCTGGCGAAAAGCTCCCAAGAAGCGGCCTGGCTTCAGCAACCACAACCAGACCCTCATGGTTCCGGATAGCAACCCCCACCCCACACCAGCCTTTCTCAGGGTGCACTGCCACATCCGCATTAAGCTTCAGCCCTCCAGGTTGAGGCGGGCACCAGGCAGCAGGCAATCTGTCTACTGGTAGAGCAGGCTGAGAAGGGAAAACTGCAGCGCAGGATTGGAATTCCCTGAGTACCCCTTCTACCCAGACAGCCGAAGCTGCTGGCGTATTCGAGCGCAGGCCCTAGATGGAGGCATTTCGATTAAACCACAGCGACCACACTATCATACAGGCTAGTTCTGCAGCGTTCCTACCTCCAACCCTCCAAATAGAGATCATAACATCTAGAAAAGATCCTACAGCAAAATTGCACCCTCTCACAGCTTTTTGGAAATCCTCCCAGGCCATCTGAATTGAGCTGCAGCAAAGCAGCGCATGTTCCACCGTTTCAAACTCTTCCCCGCAAAGCTGGCATAGTCCATCTTCTAAAATCCCTCTTCTGACCAGATTTACCTTTACAGGCAACGCATTCTTACACGCCCTCCAAATCAAAATCTTCACTTTCGGGGGATATTAAGGCTCCAAAGGAACTTCCACCACCCTTCGCACAACGAACTACTAGATGACGGGCAGCACTGGAGGCCACTAAATGCAAGCTGATACCCACTTTTTACAGAAAATAACCCCTTCCTGTCAAAATGCCAAGCTAACCTGTCTCTCACCTGCCGCACGCTAAGGGGAATCCCCAAAATCGCCTCCACATCCACCGGCATGAAACGCTGGCACAGAGCACTCAGATTCCAGCAGTGGTTAGCTTGATCTATCAAATCAGCTACTCGGAGGTCAGATTCCACGCACCTGGATACTGGAAGGAAAGAGACTGGCCTCGGCAGCCAAGGGTCTTTGAAAGCCCGAATCGAACGCCCATCCCCCACTTGCCACCTAAGCCCCTGTCAAAGCAGCTCCTTACCCCACAGAATGCTGTTCCAGACATGAGAGCTACCGCTCTTCGACCCCGCCTGAAGGAATGCTCCATATGGGAAATATTTCGCTTTCAAGAGTCTCGCCATTAGCGACTCCGGCTCCCTTAAAATTCTCCATGCCTGTTTCGCAAGTAAAGCTTGATTGAAGGATACCAGGTCTTTGAAACCCATCCCTCTTTTTGACTTAGGCTGGCACATCTTCTCCCATCCTACCCAGCTAATCTTCCTCTTCTCTCCATTCACTCCCCACCAGAATTTTGCCGCAAGCGAACCAAGCTCCTTGCATAAACTGATAGGGAGGCGGAAAATGCTCATCACATAGGTGGGTATCGCCTGCGCCACCGCTTTGATCAAAATCTCCTTACCCCCGCAAGAGAACAGACATCCTTTCCATCCCTGAAACTTACCCCACAACCTTTCCTTAATTGAGTAGAAGGTGCGTCTCTTATGTTTGCCCACCAACGTGGGTAAGCCTAAATATTTATCGTGCCCACTGCTACTCCCTACACCAAGCCTCTGCTGCAGCTCACACCTCACCCTTCCATCCACATTAGGGCTCACAGTAAGGGAGGATTTTTCCAGGTTTACACATTGCCCGGAACCTCTCCCATACGTCCGAATCACCTCTTCAATTAGAGCACAGTTTTCCATCGACGTCTTACTAAACAGGACGCTGTCATCAGCAAAGAAAAGGTGACTAATAATCGGACCATTCCGCACACTTTTGATTCCCAAACCCCTACCATTCCTCTTCGCCCTCCTTATCTCGCACGATAAAGCTTCCGCGCAAAACAAGAAGAGGTAGGGCAATAAGGGGCAGCCTTGTCGAATACCCCTAGATGGAACAACTTCAGCCACCGGATCCCCATTGAGCAGAATCGCCAACTTTGCAGTTGAAATACAGTCCATGATCAGTCCGATCATGTCTCGCGGAAAACCCATCCTTACAAGCACTTCCTCTAAAAACCTCCACTCAACCCGATCATACGCCTTAGCCATGTCTAGCTTCAGAGCCATCCAGCCTTGCTTCCCTTTCTTTCTCCTATAAATAGAATGTAACAGTTCAAAAGAGATGAGCACGTTATCAAATATCTGTCTACCTGGGACAAAGGCGGACTGGTTGGGTGAGATCAAGCTCGAGATCACCCTCTTAATTCTACCAGCAATGACCTTCGTATCTATCTTGTATACGACGCTACTCAGACTGAGGGGCCTGAAATCCTTCAAGGAGACCGCATTCTTCTTTTTAGGGATAATTACCACATTGGTGTAGTTGAAACCTTGGATCGAGCTCCCCCCTGTTAGGATCTTCAGACAGATCTGAGTTACGTCCTGCCCCACCACATCCCAGAATTTCTGGAAGAAGATTGCATGAAAGCCGTCTGGCCCCGGAGCCTTTGACGGGCCTAGCTCAAAAACTGCCTTCTTGATCTCTTCTGCCGTGTAAGGAGACGCCAAGCTCCTCAGCCTCGTCCCTTGACAATTTGTTTTGGATTGGATCACACGCCTCCGCAATTGCCGCCTCTGAAGGTGAAGAAGATTTGAACAAGCTAGAAAAGAAGCTATCAATCACTCTTGCCATACCATCCTTTGACTCCTCACACCTTCCATCTGAATCCTCTAGCCGCACAACTTCATTCTTCTTTTTGCGTGCGGATGCTCAAGCGTGAAAAAACTTTGTATTTCGGTCTCCCGTTGCCAACCAGTCGGAGCGTGCCCGCTGCTTCCAGTACAATTCCTCCTTCGCCAGGAGGTTCTCAAGATCCTCTTCCGCAGCTTTAATTTGCTCCATCACACCCCTTCTATTACACCTCTCGTACAGACTATCAATCCTTCTTTTCCTCTCTTCTATCTTCCTCCGTAGAGAGCCAAACTGGGTCCTACTCCACCCAGCTAGCCTGCTCGCACAGGTAGAGAGCTTGAAGTGCAGTTCCCTCGTATCTGTTGTTGGGCCCGAGCACGTCCACGCCTTCGCAACCACATCTTTGCAAGCCTCCTCTTTGAGCCAGAAAGGCTCAAACATAAATCTCCGTCGGTTTTTGAGGCCTTGCCTACCCTTGCCTCTAAGGGTTAACAGAATCGGTCTGTGATCAGACCCATTAAACCTCAGATGCTCCACCTTTGCACATGGGAAGATATCCCGCCACTACTGGTCTCCTACAAATCGATCCAGCCTTTCTTGCACATTGGCCTCCCCATTCCTTCTGTTATTCCATGTAAACCGAGGTTCTATATCTCCTAAATCCCCAAGCTCACACTCCCATAATGCTTGTCTAAACTGCATCATCCCTTGGACCCTCTTCTCCTTCCCTCCAATTTTCTCAGAAGCTTTCATTATCTCATTGAAGTCTCCCCCGACCAGCCAAGGGAGTGAGTCCATCCCTCTAATCTCTTCAGCAGTTCCCAGGATCCCAATCTTTTCTGCGGACTTGGGGTGGCCATAGAAGCCCGTGAACCTCCATCTGCACCCACCCCCCAAGTTCACCCTCACATCTATATGCCCTCTAGAGTAAGATTTTGCGCTGACCATATCATTTTCCTTCCATAAGAGAGCTAACCCGCCACTCTTGCCAACACTTTCTACCACCAGAGCTCCTTGATACCCCAGTAGTTCCTTAAATCTACTAACCTTATCACCGTATAGCTTAGTTTCACTTATGAAAACTAAGCTAGGGGAATATTGTCTAATGACCCGTTTCAGGGCTGTGAACGTGCGGGGGTTCCCCATCCTCCGTACGTTCCAACATAGGATACTCATTGCTCCCGGCGGGCCTGAAACTCAGGCTCCGCCGATACTCCGGACATATCCACATCCTCCAAGTACATAATCTTAGCTTTCTTTCTCTCCCCATCCACCCCATCTTTGAACACCAGCTTCTTCCTTTTAAAGCTCCCTCCTCCCTCGACCTCACCTTTTAAGCTCTGTGATAAAGCTCTAGGCGAGCGATCCACAGCCTTTCCTTTGGCTATTGCCCGCTGCCTTGGTGAGGCACTAAGGCTCCTACCTATAGCCAGCATTTTCTTAAACGGACTTGATCCTTTTCTTAGCGATGTCCTTGCTCGAGCGGCCCTCTTCCACTTACGTTGTTTTGTTTTGCATGGGCTTGCTTTTAGTTTTTCCACTTGCACACCTACTGTCAACCCCACCTCCCCACTTATTTCGACTAAAGATCCCGCCTCCAGCAGTACCTTGGAACCTTCTGCCTGTCTATCTGTACCCTGCTTTGAATACGAGTTATTGTTGGGCACTAATACCCCCTCCATTGTGTTGGCCACTCGCAAGTCCCCCTGTTCCCCACTTTGGGTACCAGCTAGTACTACTGGGCGGGACCACTTCAAGCTTCCGCAGCAGAGATTCTTCATCCATTCCTTTGGGCGTTGGGGCCGAGACCTCGTCCCCCTCTTGCCTATAAATGTCTTGACCCCCCTCCTCATTGACCACCAGTTTCCTCCCTACTCCCCTCTCTCTCTCCTCCCCCCATCTTCCACTAGTTCCACCTGTTCCCTTCCCTTTCCTACCGCTTTCCCCTTCGACTACCAGATCCGACCTCTCCTTCTTCTTTCTTCCCTAAGCGCTTTGACTAGCCCGTAACCAAGATCCAAATTCTTTATGAGATTTACCCCGCCCCTCTTCTGTCGCCTTGGTATCCCTGCAGTCACTCCCACTGTGACTCAATCTCCCACACATGTAATAGAATTCTGGCAAGTTTTCATAAGAAAGAACCACCACTATTGTCTCATCCGACCCACCCAAGTCCAGTTTCAATGCCCTCTTTAGCGGCTTCCTAATATCTATACATACTTTCACCCTTAGAAACTTCCCTCTACATTCTCTCGCTTCCTCAGGGACCCAAACAATATCACCAATCTGCCTTGCCAGCACTCTGGCTACCTTTGGGGTCATGCACATCAGCGGGAGCTTATGGATCTGGACCCAAATGGGTAGCCTGTTAAAGCCCAGCTTATCCACATCTCCTACACCTTCTGGTCTCTCCAGCACTATAAGATTATTTTCAAAATGCCAGGGGCCACGATTCCAGATCAGATCCCTCGTCTCCATTTTACCGAAATAAAACATAAAAATGTTGGTTCCAATCGCCTCCACTTCTACTTCGTCATACATGCCCCAGATCTGTTCCAGCACTGTTCTAAATCCCTCTCTGTTTACCCTTTTAGCTCCTAAAACTTTGCCCACCAAACAGTGCTTGACTTCTTCAAAACCCTCATCAAAGGCCGTTCCATCAATCTTGCATATCCTCCCTTCCTCCTCTGATAGTTTCAAGGATTTACACAACCTTGTTATCTCTTCGTCCTCCATGCCTCTGCTCCTTCAAAACCTAGCCTTCACTGGTACACACTGCAATGTCGCAACTTTGACCACTACTTCTTGGAAGAAGTACTCAGCCCCAATACGCACACACAACTACTCGAAGGAGACCGACTACCCAAGTGGACAGCTTCCTCTATCTTAGAGCTCACCCAGAGGGAGCAAGAAGAGGACCTCTTTTAAAAACTGTTAGTGGATGGGTTTTGATGTGCAATTTCACACCCGAATTGGGTTTGGATTCAGGTGTGGGTGCAAAAAAAAGCTACATCCCCAATATATATTTATATATTTGTGGAGGGTAACTAGGGATGGCATAGAGCCATCACGCCATGGAACTTGGAAGTGTGGATGGCAAGATCTTTTGTGCTTTTGTTAATTGTTATGTTGTTTGGAGAATTTGTTATGTATTTTAGCCAATGAGTTTGCATATTTTATGTTTATTCAGATTTAAATCATGTCCTTTGTTTTAAATTTATCATGTTAAATGTTAAACTTTAGGTTCGATTATTAAGTTTGAATTTTATTTTATGGTTGACAATGTTGTTAGGATTTGGAAATTATATCTCTTGTGCTTATTAGGTGATATTAAAGGAAATATCTTTACACACACACATTCTACAATACATCTAGGATATTGATACACTTGACAAAAAACTATGTTATTGCATTCTAAAATTACCAATTGTAATTTATTATATTTTTATTATATCTGGTTACAACTAAATTATTCGAATAATATTTATAAAAATTGATAAACGGAATCATATTTATTGATTATAATAAGATATATTTAGTTATAATAAGATATAATTAATTATAATCAGTAATTTTATAATATAATCATTTTTTTTATCAAGTATATTGATATTCAAGGTATACGCAAGGGCGAGAGCTATATATATATATATATATATATTACATGTTGTAAGTTTCCAAGTGTGGTGCGGGTGCAAGTGCAGGTATAAAATTTCTTTTAAGGTTTGGGTAAGGGTTTGGGCAAACCTGTCCGAACTTAACCTGTTGCCATTTTTAATTGTACTAGCGACAAATATAGGTAGTAAATATAATGTTTTTTTTTAATGCAAGAGAGGCTTTTGGGTAAACAAACAAACATCCATCTTAACAAAAATCACATCAGCTGATTTGTTCACTCATAGTTAGAACAGTAGATAAAAAAATTAAAACAAATTTTCATAACTTTATCTCAAGATTTTCTATTTTCTACACTTTCTCTCTTTTCTCACATACTTTTTGGCCAAATACTTCATACACTAGATTAGGATTAATTGCAATAACATATCCTATACTTTTTCAATATGGCTTATTCAACTAATTGAATTAATTACAACTACCCCCATTTCGTTAGTCAAACTCCTTTAATTCTAATGTTTAACTAGACTATTAGGGAGCAAAATGGTCATTTTCTAACCTATTGTATTTTGAAATGAAAAAAAAAAAAAAATGGAAGTCACAGCTAACTACCTCCTTTGTCGAGGAGACAACCAGAGACATCCCTAATTGTAGGGGGCTCTCAGTCTCCACACAAATCTAAGAGGATGTCACAAGCCTCCACCATCAACTCTCCATCTAAGTGAAGAATGAGGCATCATTGTACGAAGGAGGAGGCATTGCAACCTCCTTTGTGAACCTTCACCTAGAATGATCGGAGGAGTCATGTCTCCTCCATCACAAATGGAGGAGATGGCATGATGCCTTTTCCATTTGCAAAAAATGAGGAATGATGCCTTATCCAACCTAAATGGAGGAGATGTCACCTCTTCTAGCAATGCGATGGAGGAGGCGAACCTCCTCCTCCTCCCCCAGCGAGGCCCTCGACGGCTTCCTTGACCATCGTTATAGATATTTATTACTTGATTTATTAATGAAAAACTAAATTTTGTTATATTTATTTAATAATAAATTTACTATTTATTTAGTTATTATTAAATAGCTTTAAATTGATTATTTTAAAGATATAGAGCAAATAAAACATTTTAAAAAGTATAGGGCATTTTTGACTTTTCCCAATTAATTGTTAGTCAACTATCAAATGTAATGGAAATCCATTGTTCGCAAGGGGTTTGCAACGATTAAAGTAATCTAGTGAATATTAAGCTTTTATGAGAAAATACATGATATGTTATTGCAATTATCCGCACTTGATTATAATGAAATAAATTGTACCTAATGTATTCACATATAATACAGTCCTCTGTTTCGAAATATATTAAAATATTAAAAAAATTATAAAAAATAACCTCATAATGTTATCAATATAATATTTTAATCACATGCATTGTTTATATATATATATATATATATACACACACACACATCCTAAAACTAAAAAAAACAAACAAAAAGAACCCTACCATCTTCTCCTTCAACCTTCCTCACACCTCTCTCTTCTACCACACTTCAGTCACTAGATTAATACTTTTATCAATTAATTTGAGACAAGCTCAATTGTAAATTCATTTTTTAACCACAAAAGTATAATAAAATGGAAGTTTCTTGTGTGACATTCTTCAGGAGTTAGGAATTTTCAAAGTTGGAGGCAGAAGTCAAGTATTTTTCTGAAGTAGTGTAGAACTCTACTTTAATTGCATATCTCATGAATATTTGATAGGTTTTGGTAATTGTTCAATATAACTAGATTTGATGGAACAAAAGTTGGTAAAACTTATCAAAATTTTGAAAACCTAAGATTTGTGAGAAAACTCGTACTTGATACTCATTAGTTTCACATTGTCAATTATTATGTTGATCAAGTACCATGATATTTGTCCCATGGGTGAAATATACCACTATTAGGGCCCATTCGGTGCCTAAAAATCACGGGAGTTTGAGAAATAAAAGATTTATTATCATTTTCTTCTCTGATGATTGATGAATTATCATTTTTCCCCTATTGATTCAAGAAATATCATTTTATCATTTTTTTAAACTTGAATTAATACTATTCTAGGCGATATTTTGACATTTTCAAAATCATCAAAGGGAAAAATGATGATTCATTAATCGTCAAGATGAAAAATGATAATAACTTGAAATAAAATCTCCCATCCTACTCGTGCTACCGTTTGGAGCAATCGTGGAAAGCAAAAAAAAAAATTTCCCAAGCCATGTGGGTCCTACCTTTAAAATTCCACCTGCATGGAATTTAGACACCCACCCACTTTGATGGGTTTTCACAAATTCCAAACAAGAGGGATTTAACATTTTTAATATAATATTTTTAATGATTTTTTTTATATATTTTTATTTTAAAAAAAAATTAATCAAGATAATAGATTAGTAATTCTAATATTAAATATATTTAAAACTATTAATTTATTTAAAATAATTTTATAAAATAATATTTTTTAATATTATTTAAAAATATATTATATTTCATTAATTTCTGTTTTTATTATTTATTATTTACGTTAAATATATTTCAAATTAATTCAAATATTTTATTTAAACATTAAGTTAATTTAATATCAAATTAATTTAGTCAAATCCAATCAAATCCAATTCTGTTGCATTCAATCCGATCTAATCATATTTCTTTAAATCCTACGCACCAAATAGGGCCTTAAAGATTATAAAAATACTAGTTTAGATATTTTTCATTTAAATGATTATAAAAAATTTATAATAATGTATGTGGTGATAAACAATTTTTCTAGTAGCGCCTAAGGATTAGTCTTGAAAATCCCTTTAAATAATTTTAAATAGTTTGGACGTAAAAGTTTCTAATAAAATAACCGAACTTTGCATCATAAAATATCACTGCATATATATTTCCGCTATGTTATATATAATGCAATGTAAATGCTAAACATAGGACTAAATCAATAAACATTTGTCATAGTTTTATAGTCTAAATTTTTTGTTACTTTCTTCCTTCACGGACCGATCCATATCTCACTAATCATAATCATCTGCCATTAATATCCTTCATCCTTCGACCACCGTAGTCTAGCCAACCAAATTCGTCAATTGACTGTTATTTGCTCATTATCTCAATTAGACTCACTTCATTATCTTTCATTGTCATCACCAATTTATGATTTGCCCAATATCTGAATTAAGTGAATGAAACGTCATTAGAACCATCTCGAAGGGAGGTACTAAAGTTGCCGCATCAACTATGCAGCATATTGGATTTTGACTAAATTTAATCATTTAGACATTCATTTTTATACATATAATGCTTGTTTATTTGAGTTTGTTAAAAAAAAAAGTCGTTTGAAATATGTCAATGGTTCAAATTTATCTTTTGTTTTTATTAATTTCGATATATATTAGTCCAAATACAAGTGTTCATATATAATTATTCTAGTTTGAGTAAAAAATTTTCATTCAAGGTTGTCAACAGAAATGGTGGCAAGAGAAGTGAATTCAGGTTCTGATCCACAAACGCAAGATGCCTATATAATCCACATAAGAGACATAAACGTTGATACAAGCCAAGCTACCCAGAGTGCTACTCCAGATGATGAAGAGAAAGTTATTACAACCCCTTGTAATAGGCCTTCCATTCATCTATTCTCTGGTGAGTATAGATCTCTCTCATACATGAAAACAGTATGTATGTACAAATACCAATCCTATATATATAGACATCTTGAGGGAGCCACTATTAACAAGAGTTTTGAACGAAAATTTAATTATTGAGTATCTGAATCAATCAAAACAAAATTCAAATTCGTCTACTTCTAGCAAATTTTGTTGATAAGTAATTTCATTAACACTTATAAAATATAAATTAAATATGTATAATTTTCAATTAAACACTAATAGTTGATCAAATTTCAACAGCTGAAAGCATAAAATTATCCCATATGAAGCGTGCAAATCTCTATAAGGCTGCAATAAAGGGCAATTTCAAAGAAGCTACGCGTTTCTTTGGAGATAATCCCCGACAAATTTTATGTGCCAGTATCACGCAGGGGGAGGAAACAGTTCTTCATGTGGCAACACAAGCCAAACAAACTGCCTTTGTGGAGCAATTGATGAAGTTCATGCAAAAAGACGACTTGGCTCTGCAAGACAAAAATCACAACAGTGCCTTTTGTTTTGCTGCTGCTGCTGGCGCTCTGCAAATTGCAAAGATTATGCTAAGAAAAAATGAAGATCTACCAAAAATCCGAGGTTGTAAAGGATTGACACCACTTTATATGGCTGTTATGTTTACACAAGGGAAAATGGCAAACTTTTTATATGACAAAACCAGAAACATTTTGACCCCAGACGACCAAACGGCTCTGTTTTTCACTAGCATCAGGAATGGTTTGTATGGTAAGTTTATTACATTCGCATGTCTTTTCTTTACTTGTTAAACACTGTTTACATGAAGAAAGACTATAGTCAGCAGGACTTGTTTGAATAAATTAGTATTATAGAATTTGTGCATTTTATAAATCAATAAAAGTGCATAGTTATACAGCATGCACATGCACTTGAGCAAATTGTTTTTAGTTAACATGTGCACACGAGTTATATAGCATCAGAATAGTTCTATCTCTATTATAAAACATAGATATAGATGGAAACTTTTAAATCAAAATACATATATATTTTATTCTATTAACATGCGAGTATGTAATAAATAAATGAAAGCAATTTCTCATATGTTTATTTACATTAATGCAAACACTTTGTGATTAAAAATTTTAGAATTGTGTTTTAGATACTGTTTGTGATTTGCTCAGATATGGCATTGACACTGCTAATAAATAATAAAGATCTAGCCGTCGCTCGTGACAAGAACCACGAGACAGCCTTGCATGTGTTGGCCCAAAAGCCTCTAGCACCTGCTAGTAGAAGTCTCGAACTATTGAAGAGGATAATCAACTCAGGTACATTATATACATTTAACATTTTATTAAAAAAGCATAAGCCCTTTTACACATATTACAATCTTGCACTTCGTCTGCAATTATTTATTGTGACTTTCTACACACAAAGGATTACTTTAGATTTGCAATTATTTAATTCAAAAATGTATTGTATAAATCCACTCTGTCAAAGCCTAAACAAATTTAGAAACTTCATTTCCTTGACTTAAACTCAAAACCACTTCAATTTTACAAAAATTTTGATAGAGCTTCCGTGGGTTTTCAAACTTTTCAAAAATTCAATTCACCTGCATTTTAAATCGACTAATTTTACATTAAAATCCGAGACAAATAGATACTCCTTCTCTTTGCAAATCATCCTTACAACTTAAACCATTACGTACTCAATGAAATATGTAAACACTCCACAACTTATAACGTAGACATCTGAATTCTGAATAATACACACGTTGTTACAAATCCTTCATAATTATATGAAAAGAAAATAAAGATTATATAAATTAAGCTGTCCGCTTGAACAACTATAAAACTAAATTCTTCAGGTCATAAGAAATTTGATAAAGTCATCGACTATTATCAGTTGGAAAAGAAAATTAAGGAATGAACTTACGAAGCCTAATAAGGAGTATTCTAATTCTAAATAATATCAACCATCTAAAATTCTTTGTTGAAAAGCATGAACCTTATATACAAACACAAACAACATAAATAGTTCCATAGTCTATAAGTGCACAATAATTTTTATATCATCAATGCAGTGCATAAATCCATGTATAAATGTAATATGTAACATTTTCCAAGTATTAGCATTAAAAATAATTGTGCAAATTCATTTCTATGCCAATCCAAATCAACGCTAAGCATATAATATGCAATCATAAAAAATTAAGACGTTCATCAATCACATCTATTAAGTGTCCTAATTTTTTAATTTATTTTTTTTACAAGGTGGAGATCCATTTTTTAATTTTAATTAATTTTAATTATTAATTAATAATTAATGCAGTTTAACTAAGTATGATGGATGTGTGATGAATGGTGATGATGATGGTTTGATGGACGGTGGATGATGATGGTGTGATGGATAGTGGGTGATGAATAATTTGGTGTGATGGACGGTGGGTGATGTAAAAGCAATTTGATAATTAACTATTTTTTTATTTTGAATTTATTTTTGAATTTTCTAATACTATTGATAATACGTAAAGGTATTTTGATCTTTTTCGTATTTGGGTCTAATACTACTCGCTTTTTGGATGAAACCATTGACTTACTAAAAGTAAGGGGTTTTCTGCATATCATTTTCAAAACCAGTCAATGATTAGAGATTACTTTGTGTTTTAGGGTTTTTTTTTTTT
Organism: Nephelium lappaceum; assembly: GCA_021234005.1. Classification (NCBI taxonomy): domain Eukaryota; kingdom Viridiplantae; phylum Streptophyta; class Magnoliopsida; order Sapindales; family Sapindaceae; genus Nephelium; species Nephelium lappaceum. The sequence goes on along the minus strand of CM038010.1, from coordinate 5,576,742 downwards.
ATTTTTATTTTTTATTATTACTATAGTATCTCATTTTCATTAAAACTTAATTCATAAAAAATATTTAATTTAAAAATTTTTGGAAAAAATCTAAAAACCTCATGAAATAGTAAATAATCTCAGTTTACTCTAACTTTTTAAAATAATAGCCAAAAAATCTCCTGTCATCAGCTAAAAGTGGCTTCCATCGAAATTTTTAGTGATTTCGTGACAAAAATACTAAAAGACAAAAATACCCTCACATTTTTTAGTTTTTTAAAAGAACTGAAAATAAAAATAAATATAAAAAATAACTAAAAATTGGAAAAAGGAGAAAAGATGAAAAAAATTAAAAAACATAATATAAAGGTGGAGATGGATCTCCACCCTCAATCATCTAAAAAAAAACAAATGAAGATCTACCTAGATCTTGAACAAGAAAAAAAAAAAAAAGAAAAAAAAAGAAAAATTTTTGAAAAAAATGAAGTTGAAGATCTAGGTTTTGAACCCAAATCTTCAATCTTCAAAAAATAGGAAAAAATGAAAAGAAAAACCTTCAAGAAAATCGAACCCTCCAAACCAAATCGACGAACAAATCAAAGAGACCCTACAACTAGTATTCTTTTTCCATCAAACACTAACCAAACCAGATCCCAGCAAAATTAAAACCCATCAAAAAACAATACCATTAATCATCCCAGCCAAAAAATACCACCATCAATCATCCCAGCAATTGAAAAAATTGATCACCAAGAAAAGCTCTAAGATTCAATTGAAAAAAAATAATAATAATAACGCATTTTCTTTTTTGTCAAGTGTGTAAATACCTCATGTACATCCTAATGTGTCATATATATATATATATATATATATAGGGGTCCAATTGGGTACAATTGGGTATACATATACTTGACAAAAAAAAAAAATACGTGAATGCATTTTAAAATGTCTTATTATAATTTGTTATATGTGATTACAATTAAACATGTTTAATTATAATCAGTAAATGTGATCACAATTAGTAAATTAGTAAATGTGATTAAATTTATTGATTATAATCACATAAGTTTAGTTGTAATCATATATAATAAATTATAACCACACATTTTATAATGTAATCATGTGTTTTTTTTTTCTTGGTCAAATGTATGCATACCCAAATATATATTAGAATATGTCATATATATAGGGGTCCCTTTAAGTAAAATGTATACACTTGACCAAAAAAATGTATGATTATATTTTAAAATGTGTTATTGTAATTTATTGTATGTGAGTACAACTAAACATATGTGATCACAATCAGTAAATGTAATCACAATCAATAAATGTGATTAATGTGATCATAGTTACTGAATGTAATCACACATGTTTAGTTATAATCATATATAATAAATTACAATTACATATTTTATAATGCAATCATATATATTTTTTTGTTAAGTGTATGCATACCCGAAGTGTATGCTACAACATGCCATATATATCTATATATATTCATAGAAAAATTTACTTTGAGTAATATATATATATATATATATAAACGATTTCAAGGTTATGTTTAGAAATTTTGTTTTAGTTGATCTATAAAAACACAATTTTATCTTACAACATAGGGTCACTTGTTAAGTTTAACTTTGGTCAACTATGGGCAAGTTGTGTTTGAATCTTCATCAGCTAAATGTTAAATCTCATGCTTTTTATATTATAAGTACTAGGCAATAATGACATCGACATCTTGCTTTACTTTACCTTTGTATAGCATGAACCCACTGAAAATGATAAGATGAATTGTTCAATATGATTTGATTGTAGAGAACATTGATTTAGTTTGATGTAATAAAGTTTACATCACTATTCGTGGTATTCCAAAAAATAAAAATAAAAAGAAAGAAAAATACTCTAAGATAGGTTCAGCTCTCATTTTAGTTATAACACCTCATTTTCACATGCAGTTTCATATTAATAATATTTGCTTTCATCTAACCAATTTATGATAATGGAGAAAAAAATAAAGATTAAACAAAAATTTTTGTTTAAGATCCTTGCACTTGTATCAATGACATATAGATCTGAATCATATTTTAGATTTTCAATTTTTACATTTTTTAATATTCCATAGACCTTGTCCTATATGTCAAGCTAGATTAATGTTGAATTTAATCATATCAACTTCTTTTGGTGGGGTAAAAAAGAGGAGATATGTTCATTGTTCATTTATGCTACATTTTTTTTACGTTAAGCTTTAATTATTATATATACTTAAGATATTATTGCGAATTTTGTGAAGATAAATTTATGAAACAAGATTGCGCCACAACAATAAACATAAACCAAATTTCCAAAGTTATGATCTGATTAATAATTGAATAAATTGTAATGTGATCTACTTACATTGATATTATACCATAAAAAAAAGAAAAGAAACATTTTTTTCCTTAATCTTTTTTTTTTTTTAAATCTTACCTATAAAAGTCATTTTTAAATAGGCTAATAGTTGCATTTGTTTGTTCTTTTTACTCTCTCTCATAACTGCAATACTTGCTTCTAACTCTTTATCAGTCCCAGGATTGAAGTTCACTCAAGACCAATGCAAGATTTCAAATCACGCTCTTCAACTGGTCAAACAACTTTGGGAGGAAATATTGAAACGAGATGAGCTTGAGGTTAAAGATCTAATCAAGGAACCTTCACAACTGTTGTTTGATGCTGCTAAAGTGGGAAACTCAGAACTCTTAGCTGAGCTCATTTGCTCTTATCCTGATTTGGTTCATGAATTAGATGAGAATAATCGAAGCATATTTCACATTGCTGTTCTACATCGCCATGCAAACGTATTCAATCTAATATATGAGATAGATTTCATCAAGGATTTGTTTGCCACCTTCGAAGACAAAGATAAGAATAACATTCTACATCTTGCTGCATTGTTACCACGTCAAAGTCAAGTCAATATTGTATCAGGTTCAGCTTTACAAATGCAACAAGAACTACTATGGTTCAAGGTAAAAGTATTTCCAATTTTTCTTTATTCTCTTTATTGGGAATATATGTTTCTAACCTAGAAATCTTAGGAGGGAAGAGAGTAGCTAGAGGAGAAGGCCAGAGATTTTTAAAGGTATCATTAATCTACTTGTTTGGCTAATACAAAATGGCAAGAACTAATCCCTCTTTATAGGCCTCCGTGACTGTAGTTTGATAGGCCTAAGTTTTGAATCGACCTAACAATATTAGTCTTATCTTAGCTGGTCTCGACAGTAATTTGACCTAGTAGCAAACAATCAAAAACAAAAAAAGTTTAGGTTTAAATCTTTTATGACAAACTAATTGTTATGGTTATCCACAGTGACATTAGGAACAAGTATATTGTTAAGAGTTCTCCAAAAACTCATTATATCATTTATTCTTAGGACATTGAATTCTGTAAGTACTCTTAGAAGTAATGTTCTTGCCTATATACCCTTAAAACATGCTTTTGATTTTATAGTCCTAGTTCTATGTAGCTAACTAATGTACTGATTTGATTGCGTGATCAAATATAGAATAATATTATGCATCTTTGTTATGTAAACCAAATAAAAATCAGTTTTTGATGTAGACCAAATAAAAATCAATTCGTGATATAGATTGTTTTTGGCTTATTAACTTGTAATTAATTTAAATTGAAAACAAATTTAGTTTTATTAAAAGATTTTGCTAATGTCTTCTGCCATATATCTAGTAATCAGTTGATTGTTAACATAGTTGCTAAATGATCACGTAGTTTGAGTCAATTCTGGGGTCTTTAAATTTATGGACATATTATATGTTTAATTCGATTTATTTTTCTTTGTTATGTTGTAAAACATATGAGGTCTTATCTAATGCATATTATCTTACATGATGTATTGTAATGATTTTAGGAGGTGGAAAAAATAGTGCAACCTTCATTTCGAGAAAAGAAAAATTCAAAGGGTGAAACCCCTCAGGAATTATTTACAACACAACATGAAGACTTACTAAAAAATGCTGAATGGTGGATGAAGAAAACAACAAAATCTTGCATGATTGTTGCAACATTAATTGCCACTGTAATGTTTTCAGCAGCCATTAGTGTTCCAGGTGGCAACGAAGAAAGCAAAGGACTACCTATTCATTTGAGAGAGACTTTATTTCAAGTTTTCACTACGCTGAATGCAATTGCATTGTCATCCTCTTCCATCTCCATCCTGATGTTTTTGTCAATCCTTACATCACGATTTGCAGAATATGATTTTATCAAGTCATTGCCACTGAAGTTAATAGTTGGACTCTCAAGTCTCTTCATATCTATAATAAGCATGATGGTGGCTTTTAGCATGACATTCTTTTTAGTTTATCATCATCGATTAAATTGCATTCCAATGCTTACTACTGTACTTGTGTTTGTGTTGGTTACCCTTTTTCTTCTGCTGCATTATCCCCTCTTAAGGGACATTTTGTATTCAACATATTGTTCAGGTTTCTATTTAAGCCATGTAAAGTCATGTTTGGCTAAAAATTAAACTTGAGATCGTATTGTATCATCTTTAACATTTCAAGCTTTGATTTCCATTTAGTTGCGTCTATGTATATTAAAGTGGTTGCTTGATCTTACTCTAGCATTTGTTTTTATTTGTTCAGCTGAACAGTTAATTTTTGTTCATGGCAAGTTGAAAAGAAAAACTAATTGTAAATGATTACCAGAAAATGATAAATTGAAGAAAGTCATTTTGTTTAGGAAATTATCAATTTTAAGGGATTGTTAAGGGTTATAATCGGCCAAGTTTTGTGATGCCTTTTTTATCATTCATTATCTCAACAAATAAATATACATTATTAATTCATTTTCTCCATTATATATATATTCTTCATTCATTTTCTAATGACAATTATTGTATTTATTTGGTGCATGGGTTTTAGGGATTTTGAATTTTCTTTTCATCAAGTACAAGTGTTGGAAATGATGCTTCTGAGCAGTAGTTGAAGAGAAAAATCAATTTTGGGTTAATGCTGAAATGTAGATTTTAAAATTTATTTCAAACAAAAACATATCCGATTGATGATAGTAATGATGCTTCAATTATTCAAATTAAGATGATCGAATTTTACATTACATGAAGATTGAATTGATCCCCTTTGATTCATAGATTCATTACCATTTGATCTTTCTCGTTATGACTCCACCAAAAAATCATGTGTAGGCATAGTCCTAAAGAATCACGTTCACTTTTTTTTTTTTTTAATCAAAAGACTACCTACAACAAAAGAAAATCATAGTCGCCAACAACGAAGAGAGGGTTTGGTCAACCCTAAACTTTTAGCGTTCTTTGTTTTCTTTAATTTTCTTCGATGGTTAGGGAGGAAAATTGTCAAGTCAAAATTGATCAATTGATTTTCAATATAAAACATCCTTTTATATTAATCAATTTAGGAATTTCTAATTTGACAAGGAAACATATTTCCTTATTAATTAAAATATTTAATTTTCAATTTAGAAACTCAAATGATCATAATTAGATGATTTAATTTTTAAATTGAAAAATCTAATTCATAATTAGATGATCATATTTCCAATTGGAAAATCTAATTCATAATTAGATGATCTTTTTTTCAAATTAATGAAGATTGATAATCTTCCATTAATTGACTTTGACTTTTTCAAATTTCATGACTATTAAATTAAATGATTCAAATGCTTAATTATTTTATTTAGTCACGTGGATTTAAAATCATAACCTCTGCAGAAAATAATTAAATAATTATTAATGATTAATTATTAATTAAATAATCATTAATTTAAATAATCAACATTATGGAAATATTACACAATAGTGTTACACATGTAACACATATAATTGAACACGTCAATTATAATCTTCTTTTCTTGTTTATTGTAATGAGTATGAGCTAGCAAGAAGACCGAATAGACCCAGAATTTTGAGCTCAAATAATATTCACTACAACAAAATAAGCCTATAAAGGCAGAGTGAAAATGTCATCATGTGGTTCCAACGACACTCGTCTAGCATGTCGTAATTTAGGATGTTGTGGAAACTTGACCTTTTTTACGGCAATAGTTTAATGTCATTAAATAGTTTATCACGACAATACAATTATGCCGTTATAAATTGCTTCAATAGCAAAATAAATTTTCTATTATAAAAATAATTAATTTAATTAAATTTTATAGACCAATTTAGTTTTGTTATGACCGCTCAAAGGGATTTATTATCATTGATAACAATGCCAAGTTGCTATTATTCACTAAATACAAATAATTTAATAATATTAAATCATCATAACTATTAATTGTGTCCATAAATTTAATGAATAAATTCAATGCATTGACACATAGGCATATATATATAGAGTTTTATAATAAACATCTAATTATATTATGTAAAGTTTGTACATACAAAAGTTGTCTTTCAATCATAAAAACGTATAGCACAATTTTTTCCATTTCAAACAAACTGACACAGATTTTCCCAAAAGTATATGTATGATATATATACAATATAGAGCTATCATAGAGCATTTACAAACAACATTATTTGACGTATATATAATATGTATTAACAAATTACCAATAGATAACATAAATATGAGTTACCATATATATGTATTAAGAAATTATCCAAAACAAAAAAAAAAAAAAAAAAAAAAAAAATCAAAAAACACTTTCTTTCTTGGGTGCAATGTTTTCATTTACTCTAGGTCCCTGCAAAATGAAAAGAACTAATAAATTTTACAAAATAAATAGGGTATATGAAAGTTGAACTTTAAATTATAAGACTATCTTAACACAAGTTAATCAAACTAACAAAAGCAAAGCATACAACCACATGATGAAAAAAAGCTACATAAGTTAAACTAACAGAAAACAAAGAATTTAATCTAATAAAACTACTAAAACAATAGGCTAATAAGTTGAAGTTATTAATTTAAAATTTCAGTTTGACTCCTAAATGAGCTAGGGGATGATCATTAAATTAAGTTAGGATTTAGAAAAACTGAGTTCATGATATATATATATATATATAATTGAATTTGGCAAAATTTAGAGTGTTATGCAAATTTCTACAGACTTTTAAACTTAATCTTCAACCTGGAACAAGACTCCATATTGAAAAAATGAAGCAACAAAATTTTCACTCATTGACTGCATAATGATCCAAATAAACAATCTCGAATAAGAATTATTGGCCACAACTATAGAATGTTTAGAAAACCTTAACACAGTCAAAACAACAAACACCTTAAAGTACAGAAATGAGAAAACTTGTAGACAACTTAAACCAACAGTGTATTAAGCCTAGGGGTGGCAATTCGGGTTGACGGGTTGGGTTGGACCCAACAAGAACACGACCCGATAATTTTTAACACGACACGAACACGACATGATAAGCAAATGAGTTGAACTCACTCAACATGAACACGACACGATAAGAAACGGGTCAACACGAAAACGACACGATAACCCGTTTATTAACGAGTCGTTTAACTGACCCGTTTATGACCCGTTAAGCCGACCCGTTAACCCGTTTATAAATTTAACCATATTTAATATATTTGAATTTTAATTCACATCTAATAAAAAATAACATTAAAATATTCAAATATAATCCAAAACCTAAAAATACAATCATCCATATTTCCAAAAAAATATATATCATCATTCCACAAATACAATACAAATCCTAAAATAATCATCCACAAATTACAAATACAATCCAAAATAATCCAAAACATCCACAAATTACAAATACAATCCAAAATAATCCAAAACATCCACAATTACAAATACAATCCAAAATAATCCAAAACATAAAAATACAATCATCCACAATTACAAATACAATCCAAAACAATCCAAAACATAAAAATACAAACATCCACACAAATGAATATAAAAACATAGATGCAAATATTGTTCTTAATATTAAAAAAACAACATAAAAAATATATCCGCAAATATAGTTCTTCATATTAAAAAACACCAACTGTGAATTGCAATTGCATCCACCAACTACAACCTGCGAAAAAATAATAACTAAAAGTTAGCTAATTAGTAAATTATACATTTATACATGAAAAGATATTTTAACAAATATTTTATCAAAACAATTAAATTTTACCACTATAAGGCAATTTGTGATGAGACAGATTCGATAGTGTGATTACTAGTGCTAATAGTTTCACTATCAACATTCATGTTCATCACATCTTCGGTAAGTTCATCCAATCCAAGATTTGCATTCTCTACAATAATGACAAATAAAAAAAATTAAGAATATCTTATTATAAAAATAAAAATAAAACTCATAATGATAAGACACATGTAAATTGCAATTAACACTTTTTAGTAAAAAATCACCTTTAATTCCATATATCCAATCTCGAGTGCAAACTATAGCCTCCACCACATTTGGTTTAAGTGAACTCTGATATTGATCAAGAACTCGACCACCAACACTAAATGCCGATTCGGATGCCACCGTAGATACCGAGATGCTTAAAACATCATGAGCCATCATTGCAAGTTCAGGAAATCGAATTGCACTTACTTTCCAAAAACTCAAAATATCAAAATCCTTCGTATCTTGAAGCTTTGGTTCATCCAAGTACAACTCCAATTGTGTCTTTCTTGTGAAATCACTATCGGATGTATCTTTGTCAAACGATTCCCACTCCTATAAATATTTATTAATAAAAAACAATGTTAATATTATGCAAATAATATATATATATTAATATATTTTAAACAAACGAAATTAAATATATAAACAAACTAGTAAATAGCAATTACCTTCATAAGGCTAAAAGATGGTGGTGCACTAGTAGCTTGTGACGAAAAATTAGTGATCATGTTATGACCACCACCACTAGGAGTTGACGTCGAAGCATTTTTCACATACTCATCAAACAACAAATACAACTTACTTTGAACATTTTCAAATTCAAATGAATCCTCCCCATATACTTTTCTATAAGCAAAATCAACAAACTTCATTTTGTACCGAGGATCCAAAATCAATGCTATGGCCATGATTGTAGAAAAATCACCCTAATATTTGTTAAATTTAGTGTACATTTGGGTGGCCATATTTCTCAAAAACAAATCATCACTTTCCAAGTTTTGCTTCAATAGCACATAAATTTCTAACACTTGAGGGAAGTACAAATTTGAAGTTGGATACTTCGTTCCCGAAAAAATGCAAGTGACTTGATAAAATATTTTCAAAAATAAGGCAATTTTCTCAACCTTTTCTCATTCACTTGGAGAAGGACAATGCTTGAAGTTACTATCACTCAACTCTAATGAACATAAAGCACGACGATAATTAATAGCACTTTCAAACATAAGATAAGTCGAATTCCATCTAGTTGGAACATCTTGCCTTAGACCCATCTTAGAATCAAGATAAACTTATGTCACGCATTCTAAAAATTTTTGTTTTCTCACTTGTGACCCCCTCACATATTTCACACACTCACGAATTTTATGGACCACCTCATCTATTTCTTTCAAACCATCTTGAACAATCAAATTAAGAATATGAGTACAACAACGAATATGTAAAAAATCACCATGACATAAAAGTGCCCCTTTGATGTTCAATTGATTTTTCAAAATATCAACAAAGGATTTATTAGATGAAGCATTATCCAAAGTAATTGAAAAGATCCTATTTTGAAGTCCCCACTCACATAACAATGTATTAATCTTATGAGCTAAGGAAACTCCATCATGTGGTGGTGCCATGAAAGAAAAATTCAACACTTTTTTTTGTAACACCCAATTTTTATCAAGAAAATGTGATGTGAGACATAAATAACCATCAGTAGCTATAGATGTCCACAAATCACATGTCAAACTAATTCTACCAGGGGATTCTTTTAGCATACTCCTAACTTTCTGTTTTTCACTAGCAAACATCTTCAACACATCCGCCTTTGCGGTATTCCTAGAAACTAGAGTTAAATCCTTATCCAAATATTCATAACTTTTCCTAATCCATGTCCATTCCACAAGTTGAAAAGGCAAATCATGACATACAATGGCAGCAGCTATCATACCTCGAAATACTTCAGGATCTTTAGACTTAGTAAGTGTCGCAACATTTTCACCGGATTTGTTGATAAACATTTGAGTTATATCATAGTTTTTTCTCATCGGACAAGTTAATTCCATGTGGCGTTTCATGTTGCCGGTACCATAATTGCTTTCACAAATATAAATCTTGTTGCATAGCTTACACTTACTCCTTAGCTTTCCATCTTTACTTCGCGGTAGCTTCACAAATACATTCCATACTTTTGATCTAAGCTTTCTTTTGCAAGTAGGCTTTCTCACCATGATATCCTTCCCTTTTCCCGTATCGTTGGCCTCTACTTTGATAGAATCATCTCCTTCCTCATCGAAATCCTCTTCCATACTATTGGTTTCCCAATCGTCGATATTGACATTATTAGGATCCATAAATTTAACCTATACATGAAAATTAATAACAATAAACAAAATTAATAAAATTAAAGACAGCATGTTTACTATCAATTTGTTAAACTACAACTAATTGTAAATAAACGAAAACACAAATCATGCTAAAATCATAACAAGTTGCTGCATTATTTTTTCTCACAAATCTCTATCATACACCTGAGATTCATCACATTGCAAGTAATATATCACATAAACACAAAAGAAAATCAAAAGCAGCACAGCGGCAGTATATGTATATCTCTAACAAAAAATGGAAAACAAAATATCGAGAAACAAAAGTTGTATATTTCTAGGAGAAATCACTAGCTTACTTGCGAGCAGACGAGCTGCGCGGGACGGCGGAGATAGCACGGCACGGCACGGCGGCAGCGGATCGAAGACGCGGCGGGCGAGAAAAAGCTACACGGAAAAGAAGCAACGCAACACGGCGGTAGTAGCAGATCGAAAGAAGCTACGCGACGCGGCGGCACGACGACGAAAATGCTGCGGCGGAGAAGCTACGCGACGAGGCGGCACGACGAAGACGACGTTGCGGCGGCAGTTGGGTGGTCGATGACTCGGCTAGGGAGTTGGGTGGTCGGCAACTCGGCGGCTGAGACTGAGAGTGAGAGAAACAGATTAGAGCTGAGAGCCTGAGAAGACTATAAGAGAAAGAAAAATTAGAAAGAGAGAGGCAAAAAAAAAAAAAAAGAGATCTAGGGTTTTAACTTTCAAAAAATATATATATAGTATTAGTAAAATTACATAAAAGACCCGTTATGTAAAATTACCATTTTACCCTTCTTAACGGGTCAACCCGTAACACGATTAAAAGAACACGAACCCGACACGATAAGTTAACAGGTTAAACAGGTTGACCCGTTAATTTACCCAACCCGTTAATGTTCAACCCTAACCCGTAATTATCGTGTCGGATTCGTATCGACCCGTCGTGTCGAGTTCCAAATTGCCACCCCTAATTAAGCCAAAGAAACATCAAACCAAAAATCAATATTGACTAGATAAGACTATTTAAATTCAGCAATTATATCTAGACATAATTACTATCTTATTGTTAGCATCAAAATATAAACTAAAAATTCTTTAGTTTGTAAATAGAGGAAAAATTTACAACTCAAATGGTATAGGGAAAAGTAAGACAACATAGTAGTTTGATCTTATCAATATTTCCATGCTAAGAGTTTATTACACAATGTTAGCAACGAATATGTGTGAAAGGAGGTTTCGACAATCTTTAGATATGTAAAGATAGTCAAGGATCTTGTATTGGACAATAATTTTTCTCTGCAAAAAGACAATGATAAGGATATTAAAAACGACAATAGGAACTTACTGGATAGGCAATAGCCTAACAAAAAAGTAACTTACATTAATGGTTTTCTTGAAATTCTTTAGGTCTTCATAGTCTTCAACTGAGCACGCTCTTACCAACACAACATAAAGAATCACTCCACATGGCTATACATCAGCCAACTAAACAAGCACAATGCAAGATAAAAGATTTGTATATCTCATGCTTTAAAAGACTTCTAAACATTTCCTATTCTTCTCTAATTACTAATTATTCGTCCTAAGTGTCTTTAAGTCTATGTTTGTTTCATTGGATTTGAAGTGGGATTGAGATTCAAAATTTCCAATCCCATGAAATCTGGCATTTGGGAAAGAGAGTTTAGGATGGAAAACCCAATCTTAAAGTCTATGAAATCCTAGTCTTTTGCGATTCTCATTTCCAAGTTGGCTCTTAGGTTTTGACAACATAGGAATGGCTCTCTCAATTAGTTCTCTTCCTCTCACTCATGTTCTCTCTTTCTCTCACCAGTCGTCGTTGTCCTCTTCATCTTTATCGTCGCTATCCTTTTCATCTTCGTTGCCACCCTTATTTTTTATTATTATTTTTTTTTGATGTTGTCATCGACATTCTGGATTCACTCAAACCTAGAACCACAATTTCCCTTGTTCTTATTTATTTATTTATTTATTATTATTTTTTTGAAGTTCATGATTTAATGTTTTTGATGTTGTTGATGGATTTCGTTGGTGTTGATGATTTTGTTGTTATGGGAGATCATGATGTTGATGAACTGTAGGTTGATGATATTCAAGACAATGGGTTGAAGATGAACTTTGTGTTGTTTTTCATTTTTTTTTTCAAATTTGTATGCAATTAATTTTAGGGTTATTATCAATTTACCCTCTCGAATTGAAAATAATATCAAACCACTACTAGTTTTGAAAATATTAGTTAAAAAGATCCGACCGTCAATTGGAATAGTAAAACAGTAAAAAAAGTGATGGTTCCATGAATTCTAAGGGTAAAATAGTCATTAGGCTTGATGACAATGATGGAATATAGCTAAAAAACACTATGTAATTTTTTAATTAAAAAAAGGAGAAGAAAAATAAAAACCATTTAAAAACAAATTAACAGAAAAAAGAAAATACAAAAAAAATTAAAAAATAACACCCACACAACTCTCTCTCTCCCGGTCACTCACCCTCTCTCTTCATCTCTGTCACTCATCATCTCTCTTTCTCTTTGCTTCTTCCATCTCCTTCACTTCTTTGAAGACCAATCGAAAACCCACACAACACCTATAAAAATTTCTTGCAACTCTAATCGAAGACCACGAGGTTCTCGTAGATCAGTCTATCATTCAACTTTCTTCACCATTCATCACCACTACTCGCTCTCTCTCTCTCTCTCTCTCTCCATCGCCAACCTCTTGTGCTATCAGAAATTCTTGGACCAGTGCCACATAACCCCTTATGTCGTTGGTGACCAATCTGTAATAGACCAATGTGGACTAGTGCAAAATGAAAAGGGAATAAGAGGAGAAGTTAACGAATCGATCGGAGGAGGAAGCCGGTGATGGACCAGTACAAACCATCGGTAATGGAAGCAAAAGAAGCTTTTGCTTCGCCTTTAGGTCAGACACTCTAGTGGCTCTGTTTTTCTTAATTTCATTGTTATGATAATTGGTTTTGTTTGGTGTCTTGAAAGATTCTTCAAGCATCTTGAATGTTTGTTTTGGTGTCTTGAAGATGGATTTGGGTCTGGTTTTTGAGGGAGTCAATAGTGAGGAGGAGAGAGAGTTGAAGATGGAGTCTAGGTCTAGGTTTTGGTTTTAATTAAATTTTCTGTTGTTGGTGATTTTGGAAGTTTTTAAGTTTTGTAATGTGAAGGATTAATGTAGTTGCTTGAAGTAGTAGGCGTATCATCATCACCATTGTTCATGGGTGGTGAATTTAGAATTGGATCAAAGTCGATAGTGTTTTGGTTTGTATTGGCTTGGCTTGGCTTGTTGAAATTTTTGTGGACTTAACGCTATGCTATACATGTTTTTGAAGAGATAATTGGTAGGATCATGGTGATCATGTTGTTAATGATTTTGGAGAATTTTAAGTTTTGTAAGGTAAAAGGTTGTAATTGTTTGGAGCATAGCTGCATAGGTGATGATCTCGATTAAATATGCAAGCCCTTATGGCTAAGTTCGTCCTTCAACCAACATAGTTGTCTAGATTTGTTTTTTATTTTTTATTTTTAATTTGTCAAAAATTTTTATTTTTAATTTATTTAATTTGTTTAATTTTTTAAATTTTTTCAAATTAATTTCTACCTGTCCATCTTAAGATGGATGGTAGAGATCTGATGGATTTTTTTTTAATTTAATTAATTTAATTTTCATTTAATAATAATTCTTATTTTAATTATTTAACAGTGTAATTTATTTTTCCAATTGTAAATTCTAAAAATTTTTATTTTTTATTTATTTTTTATTTTGGTTATCAAAGGGCAATTTGGTAATTGAATAATTTTTTGTTTTTATTTTTTAATTTTTTAATATAATAAGGGTATTTTGATCTTTTACTATCTTTTTCACAAAACTACAAAAAATCTTGATAGAAATCGCTTTTGATAGACAATAAGGGGTCTTTTAGCTAATATTTTTAAAAAATAGGATAAATTGACGTTATTTTCATTTTCAAGGGGTTTTTTGGATTTTTTCCTTAATTTTATATAATAAAAAATTTAAATTAATTTTATTCCAATCGAATCCCAACCTACACTGAACACAACATGTGATATTTTTAATCCAACCCCAAATTTTACCAAATATAAGATAGTAATTTTCCAACTCAATCCAATTCATTTCATTTAATTCCAATTCCACGTGTCAAATATAGCTTAAGTTTTATAAAATGGAAAGTTCTATCAGCCGTAACAAGGTCAATAATATACCATGTTTGCTGCCATTAAAAAAGAAGGCAACTAAATAATAGACCATACCACATTAGATAATCCATTACATACTCTAATTCATTAAAATATTAAAATTTGTTCTATATATATATATATATGTATGGGGAAAATCGGCATGACATAGTGTTTCAAGTGAGCAATCGTTGGAAGAATGACATAGCTTCATTATAAAGACCATTCTACACAAAACCAGTGATCATGGAATTCCATGACACACTATCCTTGTTCTCCAACTAATTATACACTCCTGCAGCTTGAGTCATTCTACCACATCTAGCATGCATAAAAATCAAAGCATTTGCCCTATAAACATCAAGATTTTGACTTGATTTCAGTACAGCTGCATGAATCTCCATACCCATTAACTCTAACAGACATGTAACTATTTGTAACCTGACCAGTCTTTTGCATATCTCTGAACAGCCCTAATGCCTCTACACTCAGGCTAGATACAGAATAAGCAGAAATCATAAAAATCCATTAAAAAGCATCCTCTTTTTCACCCATTCTGTCAAATAAGAGCCTAGCTTTATCAAGACAATAGCGCTTTGCATACATAGCAACAAGCAGATTCACAACAAAGGGAAAAGAATCATATCCACAATTAGTGACTACCATGAACTGGAGCTCCACAATCAACATCTTTGAGCAAAGCACAAGTTTTAACCACATTAGCAAAAGTATAAGCATCAACTGAAACATCAGCGCCTAACATCACATTCCAAGTAAAAATACTTCTCTGAGACATTTTATCAAACACCCTCTCTACTTTAATCCCATCGCCTCTGTCTACGACCAAGCGTACGCCAGAAAGTAAAGCCCCAATTTGTAGAAGGAAGATGACTAGACTGCATACAAATTAAAAGATTAAAAAAAATTGCATTTGCTCTATAACATGGAAGGATATACATGGGAAATACTAAATATAATTATACTTACTTTGGGTGTTTGTTTGTAGTAGGTATTGCACTTCAAATTGACTAACTTTGAAGTTTGATCACACAATGAAAAGCTCAGCCACTATCACTGAAAATCAGTAAAAGTTGGATGAGAATGAAGCATAAGTTAAAGAGGTAAGTAAAACAATGAGAGTGAACTTTTACTGATTTTGGATTTTCGATAAAATTATCAACCTTCTCAATAAAGTTTTATGTTTTCGATCAAATTATCAACTGCATTAATAAAGTTTTTAACTTTCGATCAAATTAGCAACTTCAATCAACAAAGTTGTAAACTTTCGATCAAATTACCAACATATATAATATATATGATGTATATATTTATAGTAACCTATTTGATGACCATACTAAAAACAGTTTTGGGAACATAAACATATTATTTTTCGATCAAGAAATAATTTATGGGTTTTGACAACACGAGCAGTTGATCCTTGCCATGTAAAAAAAAAAAAAGTCAAAATAATAGTAATCAAAATACTTTGCTAAATAGAGATGGAACACACTTAGGAATGTACTTAAATCCAAGGGCAAATTTGGCACATTGTACTATACTAAATGGATTGAATTGTGTTGGTTATGATTTCTATTGTATGTGATGGTGGTTGACTAAATTTAGAAATGTATGATGTTTCTCATAGAGTCAAACAAAGTGTTCAAAACCTACTTATAATATTTTAGAATATTCTAATTAAATTATGATTTAAAAATATTTAACTGAACTATTTTTTGACAAATTTTTAATTTAAAAATTAATAAGTACTTTTTCTTTATAAAAAAAGAAACAGAAACTGAAAATTAAAAAAATAAAAATAAAAACAAAGGAACTTAAAAAAGAAAAAACAAAAGATCAGGTCTTGCCTCCTTCCTAGGGGAGGCTGCCAATTTCCATGGAAGGAGAGAGGGCAACCTTTTCACAATGGAGGATGTTGGCCTCCTTCATTATTTTTCATTTAGTTTATGGTTATATATTCTGTTTAAATAATATGTTAGGACCATATGATTAAAACACAACTCTCTTCATTGAGTAGTGGATTGTATCTTAATCTGATGTATAAGATATTAGCAAACATTATGTTGTATCAAATTCATTTTCATGCTGTTTTCATCCAATGTAATACAATCTACCTAACCTCCCCAAAAGGAAATGGACACTAAACACTCCGCAGGAAAAACAAAAAGACATCCTCATTTGATGAGCACTTTAATAGTATTCAATTATCTTGTTGTGAATAAAGGTGATGAAAAACTAAGAAACAACAAAATTCACTTTAAGACAATCTAACGAGACTCAAGATTAAATAAGCAAGAAATACTAAATAAATTCTTCATCCACATTGAAAAAAAATCACTGACAACTAGATTCTGGTATTAAGTTGATCATAGAATGAAATCAATGTTAGCAAGCAGAGCGGTAAAGAGCGGCATGAAGGCCAAAAGAACGATCATAAGCTTTACATTAAAGAACTCTTGCTCTTCTTCTCAGAAGAAAGCTGCTGATATTTCCAGTTTACTATTTTTTTTCCCTTCTAATATTCTAGTTTAGAATATAAAAATGCAATCACCAATCCAACACTAGACAATTATCAGCCTATGCCATCCAAGCAAAGTAATCTAATATAGACTTATGGACGAAAAGAAAAAAAGAAAAAATAAATCAATAAAAGCAACTTTGAGTCTATGAAACAATTAGTAATTTCATGTTCATCACACTATGATATCCTTACCAAAAGTATCAGAATACTCAAGAACTTAATGTTCACATGATACTACAGATTTCTATATCAAGATTTCCTTTTCAAATTAACTTCAAAAGGTTCACAGCTTCCTTAACCAATAAGTGAAGTCTAACAACATAAGGAGTTGGTCTAATCACATCAGCTAAACAAAGCCAAACACTAATAAGCCAACATAACATGGTTCTACTCTAAAATTGATTGAAGGAGTTAACAGATCACATTTCTTCTAACATTATTTAATAAATTCTCAATTTGATTCTAAACAAAGCCATACCTGAGCAAGCTGGCTGCAATTAGCTATGAAAGTTCTAGTGCACCATTCACTTAAACTAATGTGATACTTGCAGTCCAACCAGATCCTTTTCAAATATGTTGGACCAAAAACACACCTAAAGCAAGCTAGTATTACAATACAACCAAGTCATTTATTAACCAACCTCTATATTGTTGGGCTATCAGATTCACAATTGGCCTCCTCGATATAAATATCAAGAATTTCTTTCCTTTTTATAATAAGAAACAGAAGAATATATGAAGTTCTTAAAACTAAAGAATCAACTGATACCATCCTTCCATTGGAGCATGGACAACTTCTTTCAATAATGCAACCATTAACCAAAATTCATCCTCTTTACTCATGTAAAGAAGCAAGAGACCAGCTAGAACAATTCTAACATCAATAACTACTTCACTATCTTAAACAATGCAAATACAAGTCGTTAAATGCCTAAGAGTCAGTCAAACCTGAACATAACCCACTTCTCTATGGTACACAGAATATGCCTTCAGAACATTGTAAAGGGACCAATGTCCAGGCCCGTGCCTCTGCTGAAAGAAATAAATAAATAAATAAGGACCTGAAATGAAGTAATTAAAACCATATTATCGAAAGTTTAGACCTTTAGATAAAGTAATCAAAACCATTTTATCAAAAGTTTAGAACTTTCGATGAAGTAATCAAAACCCATCAAATAAAAATAAAAAAAGAATCTAACGATCAGCGAGAAAGAGAGCAACGGAAAGGACCATGGTGAGAGAAGAGCGAGAGTCGGGACAGAGAGGCAAGCTTTGCGACAAAGGAATGGAGAGCTTGAGAGACTTGACGAGCAACCACGACGAGCTGCTCGAAAACATGTTCATTCTTTCCGTCAGCTCATTGAAAGTTCCGATCAGCTTCACCACCATCTTCTCCCCAACCTTCGATGAAGCAGATAAAGAAGAAGAAGGCTAAAATGAATATGCTTTAGGTCTTGGTCTTATGAGGCCACTGAATTTCAATAGAGTGACCAGAATCTGCCTGAGTCGGTCTTCGAAGAGTGGAGAAAAGCTTGTTTATTTTGTTTTAATGGAATCAATCAACCGAACGTTGGGTTTTGTTAAAACAAATAAAAAATTTATTAATTTTAGGGGGATGTGTGCAAGCAATACAGGCGGGAAAATTAGGAGGAAAGCGAAAGCAATTGGTGGGAAGCCAAAATGTTTATTTATGTATACAAGTCAGTGTATATGTCACTTGATTTTGACGGCAATTTATAACCTAATCCCGTGGTTTTTCATTTTTGTCTCTTGCTTTTACGGGATATCATAAACATATGCTGTGATTATGTTTTTATGAAAATAAAATATTTTATTTTATTGCATCATTGTATTTCAATTGAATTTTTTGGTCTCATGTCGTAAAATCTCTATCATGAATAAATTAGTTTTCTTGTAGTGATCGGAATTATCGATTCAAACTCTTTAATGAAATGATTTACTATTATTAACCTTAGAATTACTTCACTAAAAATTTAAAGTTGCACTTTCAATAATCGCAAATGTTTTATACAATCTGAATTTATCAGTGTCCATCGATCTAATTATTTCATATGGTTCATTTCTCAATTAGTTCATAATTAGAGGTAAGCTATAAAGTCAGTTATACCTCTCTAATTACATCTTATTCTTATAAATACTATTGATTCTTTAATAAATAATATATCCTTAACAACTTATAAATTTTATCTTTCTGTTTACTTATAAATAAAAAGTCGAGCGCTCTTATTATTTAAGACCCAAATCAACACTTAAATAAATTACCCAACTACTTCTCACAAGAAAGAATGGATTCCACTATTATGTAAAATGTTCTCAATCACTTATTAAATCATATATCCAAAATATGAAGCTTATTAACCGTAAATCTATAACAGTCTCATACATATAAATAAATAGATGTAAGACAACAAATAAGAGTTGATAATAATAAAATACATCATGATTTTATGCTGTTAAATCTCACTTTTGTGATGAGAACTTGAATAAATCCTTGTTATTTTGATGTGTTTTAGTTAGTGTTTTGTATAAATGAGTCATAGAAGGTTATGATAAGTAATATGAAGTGTTTTCAAGATGAATTCAAGATAAAAGGGTTGAGAGTCTCGCTGATTTAAGTTTCAAGATAAATCGGAGTTAAAATGGTAAATTTTTGGTTTTAGATTAGAAGATTAGTCATGTTTTTTAAGCTCATATGAAGTGCACAATTTGAGTTACATAAGTCACAACCTCCAAAATTAAAGTCTTAAATGTCTAGTTTCCATAACTTCTGACGGTTTATGAATCGGAGTTTTGTAGAGAAAGTTATGACTGATTTAGAATCTACCCTTTTGACCAAGTATGTCGGGACCCACATAAAATCCCCTAGTGGAACCTGATGGGAGTCCCGAAGCACCCCAACGAAACTCAATCGAACCCTCACTCTGGCTCGAAAGGGTCCCATGGGACACCTGCTCTCACTTAAAATTTTTTTTCTCTCGAAAATAGGTGTGAATTTTTTTTTCTTTTAGGTATACGTTTACAAAACTGGTTTATAAAAATTTTGGCAGCACAACGGTTGTTTTTCTAAAAATTCCTCCCTACAAAAGTTTAGAAAATATGTACACTTCTATATTGTTAGGCTATCAGATTCACAATTGGCATCCTCGACATAACTATTAAGAATTTCTTTCCTTTTTATAATAAGAAACAGAAGAATATATGAAGTTCTTAAAACTAAAGAATCAACTGATACAATCCTTCCATTGGAGCATGGACAACTTCTTTCAGTAATGCAACCATTAACCAAAATTCATTCTCTTCACTTATTTAAAAAAAGCAAGAGATCAGCTAGAAATCCCATTTCCTGTATGTCTAACAATTCTAACATCAATAACTACTTCACTATCTTAAACAATGCAAATACAAGTCGTTAAATGCCTGAAACCTGGACATAACCCACTTCTCTATCGTACACAGAATACGCCTTTAGAACATGGTAAAGGGACCTATGTCCAGGCGGGGGCCTCTACTGAAAAAGAAAAAAAAAAAAAAAGGATCTGAAATGAAGTAATGAAAACCATATTATCGAAAGTTCAGACCTTTCGATAAAGTAATCAAAACCATTTTATCAAAAGTTTAGAACTTTTGATAAAGCAATCAAAACCCATCAAATAAAAATAAAAAAAGAATCTGAAGATCAGCGAGAAAGAGAGCAACAGAAAGGACCTTGGTGAGAGGAGAGCGAGAGTCGGGACAGAAAGGCAAGCTTTGCAACAAAGGAATGGAGAGCTTGAGAGACTTGAAGAGCAACCACGACGAGCTGCTCGAAAGCATGTTCATTCTTTCCGTCAGCTCATTGAAAGTTTCGATCAGCTTCGCCACCATCTTCTCCCCAGCCGTCGATGAAGCAGACAAAGAAGAAGAAGGCTAAAATGAATATGCTTTAGGTCTTGGTCTTATGAGGCCACTAAATTTCAATAGAGTGACCAGAATTTGCCTGAGTCGGTCTTCGAAGAGTGGAGAAAAGCTTGTTTATTTTGTTTTAATGGAATCAATCAACCGAACATTGGGTTTTGTTAAAACAAATAAAAATTTATTAGTTTTACGGGGATGTGTACAAGCAATATAGGCGGGAAAATTAGGAGGAGAGCGAAAGCAACTGGTGGGAAGCCAAAATGTTTATTTATGCATACAAGTCAGTGTATATGTCACTTGATTTTGATGGCAATTTATAACCTAATCCCGTGGTTTTTCATTTTTGTATCTTGCTTTTACGGGATATCATAAACATATGCTGTGATTATGTTTTTATGAAAATAAAATATTTTATTTTATTGCATCATTGTATTTCAATTGAATTTTTTGGTCTCATGTCGTAAAATCTCTATCGTGAATAATTAGTTTTCTTGTAGTGATCGGAATTATCCATTCAAACTCTTTAATGAAATGATTTACTATCATTAACTTTAGAATTACTCCACTAAAATATTAAAGCTGCATTTTCAATAATCACAAATATTTTACACAATTTGAATTTATCAGTGTCCATCAATCTAATTATTTCATATGGTTCATTCCTCAATTAGTTCATAATTAGAGGTAGGCCATAAAGTCAATTATACCTCTCTAATTACATCTTGTTTTTATAAATACTATTGATTCTTTAATGAACAATATATCCTTAACAACTTATGAATTTTATTTTTTCGTTCACTCATAAATAAACGGTCGAGCGCTCTTATTATTCAAGACCCAAATCAACATTTAAATAAACTACTCATCTATTTCTCACAAAAAAGAGTGGATTCCACTATTATTTAGAATGTTCTAAACCACTTATTAAATCATATCTCAAAAGTATGAAACTTATTGACTGTAAATCTATAACAGTCTCATACATATAAATAAATAGATATAACACAACAAATAGGAGTTGATCATGATAAAATACATTATGATTTTATGCTCTTAAATCTCACTTTTGTGATGAGAACTTGAATAAATCCCTGTTATTTTGATGTGTTTTAGTTAGTGTTTTGTATAAATGAGTCATGGAAGGTTATGATAAGTAATATGAAGTGTTTTCAAGGTGAATTCAAGATAAAATGGTTGAGAGTCTTGCTGATTTAAGTTTCAAGATAAATCGGAGTTGAAATGGTAAATTTTTGGTTTTAGATTAGAAGATTAGTCATGTTGTTTAAGCTCATATGAAGTGCACAATTTAAGTTACATAAGCCATAACCTATAAAATTAAAGCCTTGAATGTCTAGTTTCCATAACTTCTGACGGTTTATGAATCGGAGTTTTGTAGAGAAAGTTATGATTGATTTAGAATCTACCCTTCTGACCAAGTATGTTGAGACCCATATAGAATCCCTTTGTGGAACCTGATAGGAGTCCCGAAACACCCCAATGAAACTCAATCAAACCCTCACTCTAGCTCGAAAGGGTCCCATGGAAGTACCGCTCTCACTTAAAATTTCTTTTTTTTCGGAAACGGATGTAATTTGTTTTTCTTTTAGGTATACGTTTGCAAAATTGGTTTATAAAAATTTTGGCAGCACAACGACTGTTTTTCTAAAAATTCCTCCCTACAAAAGTTTAGAAAATATATAACACTTCTATAATGATCAAATTCTCAACTTCTGGACCTCTTTTCCTTTTTTCACAAATTAACCACAAACATGCTTCTAATTTAAAATAAAACTTGAAAATCGTTTCCTTTACATAAAAGTGTATTATACATGTCAAAATATAATATTTACAAAATATACATCAAATCATGATTAGTTATGCATGAACATTATATTTCAAAATAAAACAAGTGCAGTGGCATCGTGTTTTTAGCCCACCTGCACGTCTAAAGGAGCCCCTTCGGATTGACCGCTCGTACCTTCACTCGGGGAGGATTTTTCAAAAACATGAAAAGAGTTGTGAGTATTTAACTCAGTAAGTGGGTATACTTTTTAAACTATAATATTCGCTTTCTAAATATATATCCTCCCAAAATAATTTGGAAAACTAATACTTTATTCTTAACTTTTATAAAATTGTAAAACTAGCATAAAACATATAAATATTACTTTATTGCTTGAAAACTAGTAATAATTTTCATAAAATGTAACTTTCTTGTTTTCTAATTTCACTTCTAATGACCAGTTTTTTTTTTTTTTTCCTTTTAAAACTTGTCAAGGCAATCCAGGGAAACTTGTCCTTACGGTACGTATACACGTTACTAGGACTCGGGAATACTACCATGTGTAATCATAGATGTGGGAAACTCTGAGGTCACGATTCCTCCCCACCCCCTAAGAAACCTACATGCATCTCTAGAAAACATTTACATGCTAAAAGTTTAATCAATTCAACAATTATAAATAGATATATAATCAATATTTGCAAATATAAATTATCAACTAGTAAAACTCATAAAAACTTTTAAAATAACCATACTCACAACTTGCTTTCCAAACTAGCAAACGACTCCAAGTTCTTCCTTTGCCCTTCACTCCTCATACACTTAATCCAAGCATAATTTTCACTTAGAACTCATACATGCATCAAACTAATAAACTGAACTAAATTTCAACATGTTATGAACACTAACTTCACGTTCTTGACATACTATTAAACTAATATTTTAACATCTATTTCTATTATTTCTTTTGCACAAACTTACTAGAACACATGTCAAACCCCATGAAACACACCAAAGTGGTTGGAATTCATCTTGAACATCACCAACCCACCTTGGCCAATTTCGACACATCACCCACTCAAATAAATTTCTTCCATTTTCATGGGCCCAATAACACTCAAACCATCCAAAAATTCATATAATATCCAAGCATTAACTTAATAAACTCAATTTATTATTTAAATCATAATCCTTCAACTTGGCCAATTGAAATTGATATATAAACACATGACTTTCTTTTTCATTTTTCATGATTCCAACCAACTTAAACACATGTAAATAAGCATAAAATTCCATCAAAATCATCAAACATAAATGGAATCAAGAGATGTATATAAAGCTGAAATTTTTTCACTTGATAGAATATCATCCATTTTCTTTTGTTTTCTTAACACCTATTAATTTAAATTCATGCCAAAACATTATACAATTATATCAAAGCATCAAAATCACTTCAAACACACATCAACCCCAATCTAACCAAATATACTAGTATGCATCCATCAATCCTTCATCTTATTTTCTTTCCACAAATCAACTTAAAATCATGTCAAACCTCATGTAAATTCTTCACACACCAAAAATCAATCCAATTATATCACCAAATTACTCTTGGCCATACATGCATACCCACACATTCAAATCATTTTCTTTCATTTCCATAATCATCCACCACATCAAAATGCACCTCATAATCATCTAATATCCTAAAATCAAACCAATTAAATTTTATTAGAAGGATTACACAAAACCCTAACTCTTACCTTACTAATAATCTTGACCAACCCTTGCTTTAAACATCCTTCCATTTTTAAGCTTGATTTGAAGATAATCAACCTCTATTCATGTCAAAAATATCCTATCAATTACTCAAGATATCATCAAACCATGAAAACCCATTAAACTACCATGAAAATAACTCAATTTACTTACCAAATCTTCTTCAATTCTTCTTGATTCTATAGTGGTAATAACAAGGGCAAAAGATGAAAACTCCTTGGAACCTCTTCTTCTTCTTCTTCTTCTTCTTCTTCTTTCTTCTTCTTCTTTCTTGTTCTTCTTTCTTTTCCTTCTTCTTTCGGTCTCCTTTTCTTTGTCACGATTTCTTTGAAGGGAAAAATCAATTTTAATTCAAATGCGGAAACGTGAATTTCAAAAAATTTTTCATACAAAAAAACGTGCCCGATCGATGTTAGTAATAACAATTCAATAATTATAATAATAAGATCAAATCTTACCTTGCATTAAAATTAAATTGATCCCTTTTGATTCGCAGATTCTTCACCACCTGATCTTCCTTATTATGACTCTTCACAAAAGAAACTGTGTGTGGACACAATCTTTTGAAGACTCGCTTGAAGTAGATGGTTATATGGTGATTAATCATTAGAAATTTTTTATTCCAGTAGCCAAAAATTTTCTCTCTACCATAACTTGTTTTTTTATGTGGTTGT
The DNA here is from genome assembly GCA_021234005.1 of Nephelium lappaceum. Lineage (NCBI taxonomy): Eukaryota > Viridiplantae > Streptophyta > Magnoliopsida > Sapindales > Sapindaceae > Nephelium > Nephelium lappaceum. The sequence goes on along the minus strand of CM038010.1, from coordinate 5,551,356 downwards.
GAGCTAGTAAGGGGACCAAATGGACCTATAATTTGAGCTCCAATAATATCGGAATTATATAATTAAACTCTTTAATTAATAATTCACTATTATTAACTTTAGAGTTACTCCACTAAAAACTTAAGGTTGCACTCTCAAAATTGTAGATGTTTTACACAATCTGAATTTTCAATGTCCATCGATTTAATCATTTCATATGGTTCGATCCTCCACGAGTAGTTCATAATTAGAGCTAGGTTATTAAAATCTGTTTATCTCTTTAATTATATATTGTTCTATTAAGTACCATTGATTCTCTAATGAACAATATATCTATAACAACTTATGAATTTATCTTTCCGTTTACTCGTAATAGAAAGTCGAACGCTCTTATTGTTCAAGACATGAATCCACACTTAAGGGAACTACTCATCTACTTTTTGCAAGAACGAGTGGATTCTATTATTGTGTAGAATATTCTCAGCCACTTATTAAATCACATCTCCAAAGTACGAAACTTATTGACCGTAAATCTATAACAGTCTCACCCATGTAAATCAAAAGACATGACTCAACAAATAGGAGTCCATTAACCACTCAGGATTAAGATCAATTCGTATATGATCATCTAGTCGATAAATAAGAATTTCTTTGTTTAACGGATATTAATAAGAAATTCATTTTATCGTGGTCTAGTCCTATATAATCTCTATTATATAAGTGCCTCTATTTTCATATCGTCATATAAACAATCTCGGATAAGATCATCGTATCAAATACGAAATGGACCGCAACTGTAGATTTACCACAAACAAAGTACCCAACTTTGTTTGCTTTCCACGGACTCTTTTAATTACTAATCTCAAACTAAATCCTCTTGTGTATAACAGTTACATACTTAATTTGAGACTACATAAGTAATCATGGATATTACATGATATTCGTATGAAGCAAACATTTCATAAATGCACATTAATTTGAATAAAATAAACTTTATTTATTTATTATTTATTTAAACGTTTACAAATTACAAGCTCTTAGGGCACAAACCCTAACAATCTCCCACTTGCCCTAGAGCAAATAAGACATATCTCGTAATTCTAGACCCTCTAGATGACCGTTAAACACTTTAGCCGTTAAAGTCTTTGTAAACGGATCAGTATGGTTGTCCTGTGAAACTATTTTCATCATCGACACATCGCCTCTATACTATGGCCCCACTACCTAGGGTGAATCTAACCCAGATGTAGATTTTCTAAAATCCTTATCCGACTGAAAATCAGAATTTGTATATCCTGTTAGAATCAAATTCTCACCAGAATATACTAGCATATAGTTTCTCATTCTCCAAAGATACTTGAGAATACATTTTACTACCACCCAATGATCCAATCCTAGGTTAGATTGATAACAACTGACTACTCCCACTGAATAACATATATCAGGTCTCGTGCATAGCATAGCATATATGAGACTGCCTAATGTAGAGGCATAGGGAATTCGTCTCATATCCTCAACTTCTTAAGGTGTATTAGGACATTGTTCTTTAGACAAGTGAACTCCACGCCGAGAAGGTAAATAACCTTTCTTGGAATTCTGCATCGAATAACGTACAAGGATCTTGTCAATGTATGATGCTTGAGACAATGCAAACAGTTTGTTCTTACAATCTTGTATGATTTGGATCCTAAGAATATAACTAACCTCTCCCAAATCTTTTATTTGGAATTGGTTAGCAAGCCGGTTCTTTACATTAGATAATGCTCCTACATCATTTCCAATGAGTAGAATATCATCGACGTAAAGTACGAGAAAAATCACTTTCTTATCGATGATACACTTGTATACACAAGGTTCATCGACATTTTGCCAAAAACTATAAGATTTGATCGAAGTATCAAATCCAATATTCCAAGATCAAGAAGCTTGCTTAAGCCCATAAATAGACCTTTGCAACTTGCAAACCTTTTGCTTTTGACCTTGGATCATGAATCCCTCTGGTTGCACCATATAGATTTTTTCATCAAGATTGTCATTCAAGAATGCGGTCTTGACATCCATTTGTCATATCTCGTAATCGAGACATGCAGCTATGGATAGAAGAATACGAATGGACTTAAGCATGGATATTGGTGAGAAAGTTTCTTTATAGTCAACTCTCTTTTTTTGAGTATAACCTTTTGCCACTAACCTAGCTTTGAAGGTCTCCACCTTCCCGTCCATTCCTCTCTTCCTCTTGTAGATCCATTTGCAACCTATGAGTTTTACCCCATCTAGTTGATCCACAAGTTCCTAGACTGAGTTTGAGTACATAGACTCTATCTCGAGATTCATAGTTTAAGCTATTCTTCCTTATCAGAATCTTCTATTGCATCATGATATGTCAATGGATTATCTACACATTCATTAGAGATAGCAATCTGTGTCTCTTCGATTTTTCTGTAGCGAATTGGTGGTCTAATAACCCTTCCACTACGACGAGGTGGTAGATGATTCTGATGGAAGTCTGTCTGACGATCAGACGTGATCTTAATTATGCTATTATCAACAACTATTGTTAATTGGATATTGGTCGAACCAGGCAATAACTCATCGAGTACAATCTTACTTCGAGATTTATATTCTTTTATGTAATTATTTTCAAGAAACGTAGCATTTGTGGATACAATCACTTTGTTATTTTGAGGATCATAAAAGAATCTGCCTCTAGTTTCTTTGGAGTAGCCTACAAATAGGCAAACTTGTGAACGTGGTTCCAGCTTCCCAGTCTTATTTTTCAGCAAATGTGTTAGACACCCACATATGTGAAAATGTTGCAAACTAGCTTTGCAACCATTCCACAACTCTAAAAGTGTTTAAGGAACAGACTTGGAAGGAACAGACTTGGAAGGAACTACATTCAGGATATATATTGCAGTTTACAATATATATCCCTAGAAAAAACTATTTAAAGATGAGAAACTAATCATAGATCTCATCATATCCTACAGGATACAATTTCTCCTTTTTGCAACATCATTTTGCTGCGGTGTTCCAGGAACCGTGAGTTGGGATATAATCCCATTCTCAATCAAATAATCATTGAACTCTGTATTAAGGTACTCTCCTCCACGATCTGATCGTAGAGCTTTTAATATTTTACCTAATTGATTTTCAACTTCAACTTTAAACTCTTTAAACTTTTCAAAAGTTTCAGACTTTCGTTGCAATAGGTAAACATACCCATATCTAGAATAATCATCAATGAAAGTGACGAAATATTCATAACCACCTCTAGATTTAACATTCATTAGACCACAAACATCCGAATGTATAAGCTCTAGCGATTCTTTGGCTCTATAACTTTTTGTCTTAAAAAGTCTCTTAGTCATTTTACCTTCTAAACAGGATTCACAGACAGGTAAAGTGCCGATCTTTAACTCATTTAAAGTTCCGCTCTTTACTAGTCTGTCTATTCTGTCAAGATTAATATGTCCAAGTCTTAGATGCCAAAGATATGTATTATCATTAGGAGAAATCTTTTGTCGCTTTACTTTAGGTTTTTCAACTTTAAACAATTCAACATTAAGCAGTGAATTACGTGTTAACGACCTTAACATGTAAATGTTGTTTTCTAATATTTCAGAACAAATATTCAAACCATTTCTAGAAATAATAACATCTTTATTACTAAAAGAAGTTGAATAATTGTGCTCCAATAATCTAGAAAATGAAATCAAATTTCTTCTAAAATTCGAAATATAATAAACATTATTCAAAATAATAAAACAACTATTTAAAAATTGAAGTCTAACTTCTCCCACTGCTCTAGCTGAAACGACATCTCTAATGCCAACTCGTATGGTAAACTCGCCCTCATCAAGATCCCTCCAAGAATCAATCAACTGTAAAGAAGAACAAACATGATTAGTAGCTCCTGAATCGATTATCCAGGTGAATAATTAATTTTCCACTAATAAAGATTTAATGACAAGTAAATCATATTTACCTTTCATTTTCGTTTTGTTCTTGAGCTCTTCGAAGTACTTTGGATAGTTCCTCTTCTAGTGACCTTCCACACAATGAAAACATTTTCCTTTGGGTTGGGAAGCCTTAGAGCTCTTTTGCTTCTTCTTTTGGGTAGCCTGCTTCTTAGGCTTTGCTAGCCTTACTGGTGGTCCTTTTCCTTTTTTTCTTATTAGAGATGGAAGTTTCAGCAACATTTGCTTTACCAGATTTAATCTTGTCTTTATTCATGGGCTCATAAGTAGTGAGTTTATTGAGTAATTGAGTAATATTATACTGCAGCTTGTTCATAACATAATTGCTCTTGAATTGCATAAAACTCTTTAGGAGAGTTTGCAGTATCATGCTCACTTGGCTAGGCTCATCAATCACCCCTACCATGAGTTTCAATTGTATTAAAATAGGTCATCATGTTCAAGACATGCTCTCAAACTGATGTCCCTTCCTTCATCTTAGCAGTCATAGCAGTACAAACAGCTTCGTGTCGCTGCTGTTTAGAAGGTTGCCCAAACATCACTTGTAATGACTCCATCATCTGAGATGCTGTTGTCATTGCCTTGTGCATCTTAGCAAGCACATCGGACATTCCTGCTAACAGGTAGCAATAGACCTTTTCATCAGCCTTAACCCAATTTTGGTGGGTTTCGCGTACATTACGCGTGGCATTTGCAGGTGGCACAAGAGGACACTCATCCGTCAGGACAAATTTTAGATCCTCACATATCAAAATGACGTTCATATTATTTTTCCATTTAACATAGTTATCCTCACATAATTTATCATTGGCAAGTATGGTAATTAAAGGTGACGACATTGCTAAAATAAATAAACAAAATATTTTATTCAAAATTACTTCATATGAATATCATAAATTTTAGCATAAAATTAAACATGATGCATGATACATGAATAATGAATCAGAAATACCCTAAAAAGAATTACTATGCCACTATAATCTAACATGCCACAAATAAATGTCACCTTAGGGTAGGTCAAATATTTGTATGTTAGATTGAGGAAATCTCAGTCGAATAATATAACAGAATAACTCTTATTCCTATATTATCTGACTACCCCTTATTTCGATCAATGAATAAACTAACTAATTAATTATTCCTTTGTGAGTGTAACCCATCATTTCAGATCTCTCGGACTTAACTTGAGAATTGCTAGCCTTAAGGTAGGTCAATCCTAAAATACATCCAGAAATCCTATCTGTTAGGAAGTCAACCTTGGTATTGACCCAAATGGACACCACCCTTAGGGGGACAAAAACAAAGCTGTCTCGAGGCGCCACTCAAATCTCACGGTGTTAAACTAACGATGGAGACCGTGGGATATATTGTCATATATCCCTCTCCCACTCACTATTTTAGGATTAGGGTTTTCTATTTAATATTCCTAGTCATCATTTTAGATTATTAACGGCTACCAAGTATAATTTAAGTTACTAGAAATCAGTATGTTACTAGAATCATCATCCTATTAACACCTAATAAATTACCAGATTTTTAATTCTTAAAAATCTAATTTATTATGAAAGATCTAATCTATATAATCTAAACTCTTTAATTATGAAAATTAGATTTAATGTGAGATTACCCAATTTTAACTCTTAAAATCTAATCCACATTGTAACTACCAATTATTTGAAATATATTTATTTTAATCATATTAAAACTAATTATATATATCTAATTTGTGAACTTAGGATTTTCAACTAAAATCCTAACAAATTATGAAATTGGTATTTAATATATTATTATCTCTATTTTAACTAATAAACTATTTAATAAAAAAAATATATAATAATATATGTATGTATGTCATGTTATAATGCAAAGAGCAGACACTTTCTATTCTATATGACATATTTTATGCATGATCATGTTATCAACAAATTATTCAATCATCATGTTAGGTTATTAATTATCATTATTTTATACCTATTTTACCTATTATTTATGTTGTGTTTTTGAGTAAAATTGGTGCTTTTAATTTGTTTCGTGTTTTTATGTGTAATCTTAGGTTTGGAGAAGAATAGAATGGAATTGGTGGTTTTTCATAATTAATTGCGGCATAAAGAAATTGGAAATCTGGACTGAAGAAGTGCGAAAATCAAGAATCAAAATAGGGGTTAAATCATAAATATTCAGAGTTTTTGGGTTTAAATGAAAAATAGAAGAAGTGGAGGACCCAACTGCAATTTGCCAGTCTACAACATGTAAAACGCGCAGAAGGATGTCGTTTTGGGGCGCGTGGATCCGGGTCGGGTCACAAGGATCCGCGCGTTTTTGATGTGGCGCCGTTTTGGAGCGGGTTGGTGGATCCGATTCGGGTCAGGCGGGTCAGATCCGTGTGATTTTGATTTTCCTCTATTTTGTCGCCGTTCCGGGTAGGGTTTTGACCCGCGCGCACATCCATGGGTCACAAAGCAGATCCGCGTGTTTTTGAGTTTCTTAGCCACCAAGAAACCTAATTTTGGCCGACCTAAGCACTCTATAAATATATGTTTTTCACCATTCAGTCAGACAGACTGCAGAGGAGGAGAGATCAGAGGCTTAGGGTGGCAGCAGCTATTCTTGGGTTTATTCTTCTCTATTTAATTTTTATTTTTATGTTTTCCTTTAGAATCATGTGTAGCTAATTTAATTGTTAGTTAGGGCTAATTTGAAGCCCTAAACATGAATTCAATCTATTATTATTTTCAATGAAGTAATTTATTTTTGCATGATAAAATTAATTGTCTCCGTTTAAATTGTATCCTATTTATTTTGTTTCTTTGATTGGCCATCTTAGGAACATATTTTTAGGATTGTGTTGTAGGAATATAAACTGCACATCATACAGAAATATTCTTAATTTGCAACAATCAATTGATTACGAACCAATTGAGAGACATTAATTCATAAATACTTGGGATAGACATCATGTTCTAGGATTTGTGTGACATTCATATTCTTTTAATGCTTAATGGATTCCTGTTATTTAACCTGAGTAGACATCATGCTAGGTTATAATTAGGAATACACGCATCTACGTAGACATCATGCGATTTGCATATTATCTAAGGAAGAATCGATACGACCTGAGTTAATCATACCTTGTCGTGAATGTCTTTATCATGCATTAATATTATTATGATTCATTTAATTATTTATTTATAGATTGAATGATTGTTTAGTGGTGGATAATATGTCCTAGCTAAGTTTTTCATTTATTGATTGTCTTTATTAAATTTTGTTTTCTTATTGCAATTAGATTTCAACTCAATTCTGAAAATCTCTTTCATTTAATTTAATTGTTTAAATAAACTTGAAATTTAAAGAAAGATAATAACTTCTCGTGGGATCGACCCTTGCTTGTCGCCATACTTAGTCAAACGATTTGTGCACTTGCAAGGTTTTAATAAATTTGGTTTATTGAAAAATTAACCAACACATCACAGGATAAACAATTTAAATAAATAATATGTGAATGACCGGGTTCTTTGGTTTTAACGACCTAAATCTAATTTTAATTATTACAAAAATTAACCAAGACATTCCTTGGCCTTCACTTATAGTCTTCAAAAACTTCAAGGTCTTCAAGGTCTTGATGAGTTTTTTAAGGCTTACAATTAAATCTAATTTAATTATCAAGAATCTCTATCAAATGGATTGGGCTTGAAGCCCACTTCTTGATTTTGAAGCCAATGAAAATTATTCAAGTGTGAGCATACATGTGCAGATTGTGCATCATCAATCATGTGCACTAAATGCACATGCGTCGCATACTCATGCAACCAGTGCATTATCATTCACGCACAAACAGGTGCAACAATTGCACTGTTTTGTGCATCACACTCATGCAGGTTCCTTCACGCACACGTGCACAATTTAAGCATGCTACCTGTCATGCACCACATGCACCAACCCACAGCGTTTTCATCTTGTTGATGCGATTTCAACTGGTTCATAAACCAGTCATCTAACGCACTGCATGCTGATTCAAAAACAGTCCTACACTCAGTCATCCAGCCCAGTTGAATACACAACTGTCAAGTTGTTCCAGACCTGCATCATCGCATCAGCCATTCGCGTTACTATCCAGCCGAATCGGGGCAGCACACTGCAGCGCAGCAACCGCATCAGCGCTGCGCACTGCAGTCTAGCCGCACCAGCGCAGCGCACTGCAATCCAGCCCCACCAGCACAGCACACTACAGCGCAGCAACCGCACCAGCGCAACCAGCACATTGAGTGTTCTTCATGCGTAGCCATTGGACGCAGCATACGACACCACAACTGTTGCAATGCGCTGTCGTCCATTCTACATATTAAACTAGTTCAAAACTAGTTCAGAATGTGTCCTGATAACCGCATAGCCATTCAGCCGCAACCTAACTGGTTCGAAACCAGTCCGCACAGTTGCTCAACTACCTATGCGCAGCCAAACTGGTCTGCTGAAGCCCTTAGCCACTCAGCCGCACGCCCAACTAGTTCAAAACCAGTCTGCACCAATCTACCGCAGCAAGCGCGTCAGCCATGCGCATTCTCTCCAGCCAAACCAGACATGCAGCAGACCAGTGTTGCACTGGTTCATAACCAGTCACACCAGTCCTTTGCGCGAGAGCCACACATTAGACCATGCATCGGGTCTGGCCGTGCATCACATGCACTGCTGGTGCATGTTGATTGCATCCGTTTTTAACCATAATTTTCACCCATAAAATCAGCCCGTTGATATCAATCTTTGCGCTTAATTCTTCGACAAAATTAAAATCTTAAATCTATGATTACAAGGAAATTTAAATTGCCACAAACGGCTTACAAATTAATCAAATTAAATTAGCCAAAGAATGATACAATTAACGATCAATCCATGCAAACCTAATTCATCAAACATGAATTATAAAATATATACGCATCAATAATTAGTGCCTACTCTGTGACATACAAAGAATCAATAATCAAAAGGAAATTCACTACTTATTGAATTAACTATTAAACTAGCGAAAACCTGGCTTTGAGACCAATTGAAGGGAAAAATCGATTTTAATTCGAATGCGGAAACTTGAATTTCAAAAAAAATTTCATACAAAAAAACGTGTCCGATCGATGCTAGTAATAACAATTCAATAATTATAATAATAAGATCGAATCTTACCTTGCATTAAAATTGAAATGATCCCTTTTGATTTGCAGATTCTTCACCACCTGATCTTCCTTACTATGACTCTTCACAAAAGAAACTGTATGTGGACACAATCTTTTGAAGACTCTCTTGAAGTAGATGGTTATATGGTGATTAATCAATAGAAATTTTTTATTCCAGTAGCCAAAAATTTTCTCTCTACCATAACTTGTTTCTTTATGTGGTTATGAGCTAGTAAGGGGATCAAATGGACCTACAATTTGAGCTCCAATAATATCGAAATTATTAATTAAACTCTTTAATTAATAATTCACTATTATTAACTATAGAGTTACTCCACTAAAAACTTAAGGTTGCACTCTCAAAATTGTAGATGTTTTACACAATCTGAATTTTCAATGTCCATCGATTTAATCATTTCATATGGTTCGATCCTCCACGAGTAGTTCATAATTAGAGCTAGATTATTAAAATCCGTTTACCTCTTTAATTATATATTGTTCAATTAAGTACCATTGATTCTCTAATGAATAATATATCCATAACAATTTATGAATTTATCTTTCCGTTTACTCGTAAACAGAAAGTTGAGCGCTCTTATTGTTCAAGACTTGAATCAACACGTAAGGAAACTATTCATCTACTTCTTGTAAGAAGGAGTGGATTCCACTATTGTGTAGAATGTTCCCAACCACTTATTAAATCACATCTCCAAAGTACGAAGCTTATTGACCGTAAATCTATAACAGTCTCACCCATGTAAATCAAAAGACATGACTCAACAAATAGGAGTCCATTAAACACTCAGGATTAAGATCAATCCATATATGATCATCTAGTCGATAAATAAGAAATTTCTTTGTTTAACGGATATTAATAAGAAATTCATTTTATCGTGGTCCAGTCCTATATAATCTCTATTATATAAGTGCCTCCATTTTCATATCGTCATATGAACAATCTCGGATAAGATCATCGTATCAAATACGAAATAGGACTGCAGCTGCAGATTTTCCACAAACAAAGTACCCAGTGTTGTTTGCTTTCTACGAACTCTTTTGATTACTAATCTCAAACTAAATCCTCTTGTATATAACACTTATATACTTAATTTGAGACTACATAAGTAATCATGGATGTTATATGAAATTCGTATGAAGCAAACATTTCATAAATGCACATTAATTTGAATAAAATAAATGTTATTTATTTAAACGTTCACAAATTACAAGCTCTTATGGCATAAACCCTAACATTCTCTCATCTTGGCCAAATACTTCACTTCTCTTCCTTCCTTTCATGGTTCACTTTATATATATAACTCTCCAAATGACCATTTTTCCCTTAATCATTTCCTACAATATCATTCATGCCCTTATATTACACATGGTTGCATTTCATTGGTTAATCACTTAAAATTCATTCATTAATAATTTTTAATCAACTTAAAAATTTTCTTAACCACACGTTTAGTCATTACATTGACCCTAAGGTGTCATTCCTTTATTGGTCCATTCACAATCACATGGATTGTGCTTCTTTAGTCACTAATCTCTTCATATAATTTTCATTTAATCATCTACCTTATACATTTAATTCATTCACCTCTAAATAAATTCCAAAAATATTTCATGGTCATCTAATCATCAAATTGAGTATACAATACTTTAATTGGGTGTCTTAACTCTCAATTCCATGCTTTGAAAAAAATTTAAATGGATTTAAAATTGTCCATAACCATTATTCTTCCAATAAGGGTATTTTCGTCCGACTATGTTCGGAACTTTAAAATATACTCAAACGAACTCATTTTTACTCCGTTTCAGTTTCCTTAGATTTCATTACTCATTCTACAAAATATCGATTTTCCGGGGTCTATTTCATAAAATCACTATTCATACTATTACTATTCACCTGGAATTACTATTCATCAGAAAAAATTTATTTTTCCTAGAAAAGGAAATTTTGGGTTCTACATCTGTATTAATCTAAAATCAATTTTTCCCTTCAATAATATCCTAAAATTTTGCATATGATCCACAAGATCGACAGACTCTTCTTCACTTTTTAAGAATTTTTATATTATGCAATTATTTTTTATATATTATTAAATAAAAATTATAAAAAATGGAAGTTACTCATCCTGATCATTACTATATATATATATACTTACGCATATACTTTTTGAAAATATATATATATATATATATATTGATTTACTTAGATGTGGCATTGAAGTTAGTGAAGGACAACAAAGATTTAGCTGTGGCTCATGACCAAAATTTTTGGACGGCCTTGCATGTATTGGCCCAAAAGCCTTTAACATCTTCTAGAAGAAGTCCCGGAATATTGAAGAGAGTTATCAAATCATACAACATTTGTATAATCTATATTAATTATTAGTGAATTTATACTTAGAAAAAAAATTATTAGTGACTTCATATCTAATCTAGCAAAGAAGTGCATTACCACACTCAAAATGAAAAGTGACTTTGTTCCTCACAATTGTGTTGTGATGGGCATTGATCCATACACATTGTTAGAGAATTCATAAGCGAAAGTTAATAAGAATGAAGATTTTTCTTTTTTTTTTTTTTTTAAATAAAAAATGGTCTAGCATTGAAAAGGTAAAATAAAAGACTTTACACACCAATGAATGCCACAAGGCCCACAACTCGGTAATATATATGTAAATTAAATCTCAAGGCTATAGCATTACAACAAAACATAAAAGTTATTAGCAATTAAGCAGGGTGCCCATATCAGCAGTCTTAAAGCATAGTAAATGCAGCCTAGCCCAAACTCGGTTTTAAAATAGCATTTTCATATGATCCTATTAATTTCATTCACATTCCTTGAAACTTGTCTAAAATTAAACACTACTAATCGGTTCGTTTTAATTTCTCTTAGACAGACTCTTTTATAAAGAATGTTTCAAACAAATTTTTTAAAAAATTACCACTACTTTTAGAGAGCATTCTGATAGATTTTGAAACTATATATATCAATGGATATTCTTTTCCCTCTCTCTCTTTTTTTTTTTTTTTTTTTTTTTAGGGGGTGGGGTGGGTGTTGGTGTCAAAGGAGAAAACCCTATTTAATTTTGCATCCTCTAATGATCAACGAATGTTGATGACTTGATTTGCAAACTATATACAATTTAGCAGTAGTAGAAAACAAGAGGCTGAGGACGATATATATTCAATTAAGGTTTTTAAAAAATATATCAAAAATAATACTTGGTCACTAAGATCTAATAACTCGGACTTTTCCGATGTGAATGAATTGTGAATTAATTAAGCAACAAATAATACTTGGTAACTAAGATAATATTTTATCAAACTGATGTTGTCAATAATTTGTAGGAAAAAAATGAAGGAAACACGATTATAATTCGATCAATCTAATTACATCTTATGCATGCCTTAAAATACACTACTAATTTTAGCAAACTATTCTAAGACTATTTGATTCTCTCTCTCATACAGTTCCAGGAATGAAGCTCACTGAAGATACACATATGATTTCAACTCAAGCTCTTCAACTGGTCAAATGTATCTGGGTGGAAAAACTGAAACAAGAGGAATTAGACGTCAAGAGATGAATCAGGAAACCATCACATTGTTGTTTGATGCAGCTAAAGTGGGAAACTCAGAATTCTTGGCTGAGCTCATTTGCACTTATCCTGATTTGGTTCATGAAGTCGATAAAAACAATCCAAGCATTTTTCACGTTGCAGTTCTGCACCGCCATGCAAACACATTCAATCTAATTCATGAGATAGATTTCATTAAGTGAAATAGATTTTGTTAAGGATTAGTTTGCCACTTTTGAATATAAACATAAGAATAACATATTACTTCTTGCTGCAAAGTGTCCACATCAAAATCAAATTGGCATTATATCGAATGCTGCTGTACAAATGCAACGAGAAATACTATGGTTCAAGGTAAAAGTCCTCTTTTCTCCATTTAAATTTCATTTCTTCCCTTTTTAGCTTTTCAAATCTTGATAAAAATGTTTTAGGCTTCAAATTTTCATTGTTAAATGAGTAATTAATTAACATAATACTCTTTGAACCAAATTGACAGATATGCTAGTATTTATTAAAAATTTAATTACTTCTTACCAGGGCATTAGGAAATTAAGTTTTAAAATTATTTTTGTTTATATAAGACCTTAGATGCAGTCATCCTCATTGCTAGTCCTTACATTAATTGTTATTTTCTCACAACTTAAATGATAATTTGGGGATAAATAAATCCAGTAAAAGTTTGCAGTCATGCATTTTATGTCAATGATCTCTATTTCACTCTCTTGACTAATTTTATAATTAATGCTACAAGAATAAATATTTGATATTGACGCTGATAAAAATTAATTCATCACATGTAAGATTCTGATAAATTGTGCCATACATTTAGCCTTCATTTTCCTTCATTTAGTTGTTAGCCGAAAGCCTATTTAGCTGCATACGTTTTTAGATTTTTAATTTCTTTGCCTAGGCAAAGCGGCTGTTGTGTTGTGCATAGTTTACTCATTTGCAAGTGTAATAGACTTATTCAAGGGACCAAGCTCGTTATATCCACCTGACTAAGTATTGAATATAAAGAGACAAGTTCGATTGCTTTTAATTAAATTTGTGAATATTGCATATGCTTATACTTGTTTTGCTTTTATATAATTTAGTATGTGAAGTTTTATAGTTTCACATTTTAACCAATATGATGTATGTTGTTAACGTATTTTAAGCTCAAGTTTTAAATATTATAGTTGAGTTATTTTTTATCAACTTAATTTTTTGAGGTCTGATGGTGATTAATATGGGATCAAAGCTTGGAGGTATCTGATTCAAAACCTTCCCCAGACCCACCCCACCCCCCTACCCCCCCCCCCCCCCCCCCCCCTGGGCGTTGCCCGCTCCTCCTCTTTTATTTGAAAATCTTCTCATTACACATGTTATACTGTAGAGGGCGTTTAGCATATGTCTATCATCTATTACCTGTCTATGTTGCACGTGAGATTGAGGGGAAGGGGGTTTGTTGTTAACATATCTTAACCTCAATTCTTAAATACTATAATTGGGTTTTTTTCGCTATCAGCTTAAGGTTTTAGGTCCGATAGTAACTAGCATATGTTAATAATGTTAGGAGTTTGAAAAAACAGTGCAACCTTCATTTCAAGAAAAGAAAAATTGGAAGAGTAAAACCCCACAAGAATTGTTTATAATAGAGCATAAAAAGCTTACAGAGAAGGGGAGAATTGTGGTTGAAAAATATAACAAGATTATGCCTTATTGTTGCGACATTGATTGCTACTATAATTTCTTCATCAGCCTTGAGTGCTCCAAGTCATAAGGATGACCATCAAGGAATGCCAATTCATTTGAGAGAGACTTTATTTCAGGTTTTCACTACATCAAATGCAATTGCATTATGGCCCTCTTCCATCTCCATCCTGGTGTTTTTATCAATACTCACATCACAATATTCAGAAAATGACTTCCTTAAATTTCTGCCTTTGAAATTAATGGTCGGTCTCTCAACCCTCTTCATATCCATAATAACTCTAATGGTAGCTTTCAGAATAAAAATGTTTTTAACTTTAACATGATAAATTAAATTGGGTTCCAACAGCACAAAACCTTGTCTTGAAAAATAAAAGATGAACTCCAAACTTTATTTATTATGCTTGGTTACCACCTTTGCAAGTTGCAACCGATTCATGCAGTGTAAGGAGTGGATTACTAGAATGAAATTACTTCTAGTTGTTTTTTTCTTATTACGAAAATTTCTTAAGCACCACCCTATCCACTTAGGCTCTCCGAAATAAAGATAATTTAATTCCGATGCTTAATTAGCGTATTGCACTTTCCTTTGTACTATTAATTCTGTTTGTTCTTGGCATCATTGTCTACTAAATAACACATCTAATATTCACCATGTTTTCTTTTAGATTAATGTTTAAGCCAAATAAAATCATGTTTGTCTAGCAATTAAACAAGGTGAATGAAATCATCTTTTTTTCTATTTTTATCTTTTTTTTTTTTTTCTAT
Source organism: Nephelium lappaceum (assembly GCA_021234005.1). NCBI lineage: Eukaryota > Viridiplantae > Streptophyta > Magnoliopsida > Sapindales > Sapindaceae > Nephelium > Nephelium lappaceum. The sequence continues at coordinate 5,536,182 of CM038010.1, read as the reverse complement.
GAGATAGTATCGTTCATTCGTAACATGAAAAGGCTGAATTGTTTGATGAAAAAACAAGGTGCCTGATAAATGCAACAATTTAGAAAACAAGGTTCAATAAGCAATATGCTCCACCATGAGCAAGCAGACAGATCCTTTATAGGATGAGCAAGCTGCTCCTTAATTACTGATACATTGCCAATGCCAGTGATGAATTTGGGGTATTTCATTCATAGGTCAAAGGAAAAATAAAAACAATAGCCTTAAAATTTTTGGAGTTGACATTTGTGGTTTCACCTCATTATTTGTAATATTTGAGTCCCAATAACCGTGTGATTAGATAAAAATACCATTTAAAAAAAGAAAAAGACTTAATTACATCTTCTCCAAACTTTTACTATTGAAATCATTCTCCGTCTCACATCTTCTCCAACTGACAACCTTCCTTGTCCATCTAGCATCTTTTCTTTTTCTTATTCTTCTTCTCTTTTTTCTTCCATCTCTAATGAGGAGTTCTTCACCATAGACCCAGATCTGCATATTACAAATTTGCGTTATTAATATGCAAATCTGAGTTATTAACAGTAGAAAAACTGGTGTGACTCACGTAACACTAGTTTATCTACTATTAATAATGTTAGAAAAGCTAGTGTGAGTCACAATGCATGACTCACACCAATTTTTCTATAGTTAGATATGCATATTTGCAAGATGAAAGAAGGGAAATAAAGTAGAAGAAGAAAAAGGAGGAAGAAGAAACAAAAGAAGAAGAAGAAAAGGATGAGAAAGAAGAAAATGAAGAGGTAGAAAAAGAAAAGGAAAGAAAAGATATGAATGATGTCAGACGGAAAAGAGAGAGATTTCAACAGTGAAAGTGATCAAAGAATACCATCTCCAAACCCCCTCACCATCACCATGCCACAGTTTGCAACTACAAAAAGAAACCACCTAGATACTATTAATTATTCAAAATCCCCTTTAAGATTTATCTTTTTATAAGCAAATTTAAACGGACATATTAATTACACATTACTGCCAATTTGTTAGTATATGCTAGTCAACTTTAATGGTAAAGAAGATATTTTGGTCATTTTATCTTCTTTTATTGTATTTTTTTTGAAAAATAAAATTTTAAGTTAATTTGAAAATAAAAAAGGGTAGATTTCCAGCATGCACAATAAAGATCAAAATAATTGAAAAAAGTGAAAAAATTTGGAAAAAAAAACAAAAGAATAATGGTGGATATCCATCTTGCAATATATATACATATATAGACACACCAAATAAAGTAATACATAAAAGTCACTTTCAAAAAAAAAAAAAAAAAAAAGAAAAGAAACACATAAAAAAATCAATCTCTTGAGTTGTAAATACTCACAAATATATATATATATACACATCCACATTGAAAAAATACTCAAACAGTCACAATTACAAAAACTGAAAATAGTATTAGAACATTTGACAAACATTGTAATGGAGATAGATCTAGCTCTACCAAAAAATAAATAAATAAATAAATATTGGTTGTCAATTAAAAGACAACTCAAGTTCATATGTGAAGGGAGTATTAGAGAGTCACGTTATGAAGCAAAAAGATAGAATGAATTTCACATTACAAATATAAAAACCAAAAGAATTATATATGTATCAATGGATGTAAAAATCTAATACACTAATCTTGTGGGTTATAAGACTACCCACCAAAACATGAAGAGTCACAATTATGTAAATTTAACACAATGACGCAATTTCTTTGAATGGTGGTCCCAAATCAACCCCAACCCCTCCTTTAAATCCATACTAAGTGGAGGGTCATCATAGATATATTTTATGAACATTCTTTTTATAATAAAGAAGAAATTCAGCTTCTGAGAAAATTCCTAAAAGCCAACTTTTAGTGAAGTTAGTTTTCCAACCAAAAAGAAGAGGCTCTCAAATGATGCTAATAATAGCCGCCAAACCTTTGTTATGTGGATTGGTAATAAACAAATACAAAACAATAAGCACCATAAGGATAAAGTTTAAACAACAAAAAATTAAACATAAGGTTGGTTCAAAAATTGTTATTTTTTCTGAAATAAGATATATATATATATATTCTAAATTGTAATATGCAAATCACTTAGCGTCAAAACTATCATTTTCTATAATTTTATCCTATTACAGTGTATATAAACTCAATCAAAATTGCTTTTTACTCAATATTATTTTTCATTTTCTTTTTCCTTTTAATGTTTATTGCTGAATCCATTTATCATTTATTAATGTAATATAACCTTCTTTCTCTTTACCTTTTAAAAACATGCTATCCGTACTGATTTTTATTAATCAGTTATAATTAGTTCGAGAATTTTGGAAGATCAACATGACTCAAAAATACAATTCAATGGTGTAGATGTAGGTGTACGAAGTATGCCTTTAGACCAACCTTATCAAGTCACTCCCATATTCTTTTATAAAGCCTGATACATAGACAATCTCTAACCATAAGGCACGCAACTATATGTTTATCGATTTTTCGTTGGTTCTCAACTAGAATGCTTCATAATTCATAAAATTTGCATTCATAAGCACAATTGTTTAGAAGCTTCAGAAGAAACCGTTCCTTTCACACAGCGCTAAAGAAAGATTAAACTATACAAAAACCTTATGAATGGATTGGTGACAATTCCCAAAGTTACTTTAAATTCTAGAAGAATTGACTACTTGTAAAAGGATTTTGATTGTAGTGAAGATCGTAGTGAATCGTTCTAGGAGAGTTTTGTAGTTTCGAGGTTTAAGAAAAAGGAAATCTTTTTACATATATATGTGTATATATATAGTTTCGGCACTGTTTAGGTTAATGAAAAAAGAAAAAAGGAAATCTTCATATTGCATTGCTCAAAATCCCCTTTAAGATTTATCTTTTTATAAGCAAAATTTAAATGGATCTGTTAATCACACATTACCGCCAATTTGTTAGTATATGCTAGTCAACTTTAATGGTAAGAAGGATATATTGGTCATTTTATCTTCTTTTTCTTATGTTTCTTTCAAAAAATAAATTTTAAACTTAATTTGAAAATAAAAAGGGGTAAATTTCCTCCATCCGTATTTGATATGGACAATAGAGATCAAAATAATAAAAAAAGTGAAAAAAATTGAAAAAAAAATGGTGGAGATACATCTTGCAATATATATATATATATATATATATACCAAATAAAGTAATGCATAAAAGTCACTTATCAAAAAAAAAAAAAAGGAAACACATAAAAAAATCAATCTCTTGGGTTGTACATTATTCACACACACATATATATATATATGTACATATATATGTCCACATCTAAAAAATACATAAAAAGTTACAATTACAAAAACTGAAAATAGTATTAGAACATTTTATAAATGTCGTAATGGGCATAGGTATAGTTCTACCAAACAAAAAAAGAAAAAAGATTGGTTGCCAATTAAAAGACAACTCGGGTTTATATGTGAAGGGAGTGTTAGAGAGTCACATTATGAAGCAAAAAGATAGAATAAATCTCACATTGAAAATATAAAAACCAAAAGAATTATATGTGTATTGATGGATGTCAAAATCTAATATACTAGTCTTATGGGTTATAAGACTACCCCACCAAAACATAAAGAGTCACAATTATGAAAATTTAACACAATGCACGCAATTTCTTTGAATTGTGGTCCCAAATCAACCCCAGCCCCTCTTTTAAATCCATACTAAGTGAAGGGTCATCATAGATATATTTTATGACCATTCTTTTTCCAATAAAGAAGAAATTCAACTTCTGAGAAAATTCCTAAAAGCCTACTTTAGTGAGTTTTCCAATTAAAAAGGAGAGTTTCTCAAATGATGCCAATAATTCTTAAAAGCCGCCAAACCTTTATTACGTGGATTGTTAATAAACAAATACAATACATTAAGCACCATAAGGATCAAGTTTAAACAACAAAATATTAAAGTATAAAGTTGGTCCAAAGAATGTTATTTTTTCTAAAACCAAATTCATGTAACGTGGGTTGTCTTTGCCACTCCTAAAATATATATATATATATATTTATATATATAAGATAATTTTACCATTAGTACCTCATAACTTTAAAAAGTTAAGATGAACAAATCAAATTCATCCATTACATTTGAATTAAATAAAAAAAAAAAAAAGATGTTGTTTTATACATATATATAAAGTAATTCTACCATTACTGTTTTCTAACTTTAAAAAGTTAGGACGAATCAATCAAATTCATCCATTACATTTAAATTAAATAGGAGAAAGATATTGTTTTAGAAGAGAGAATGCAATGATTGAATTTGATTGGTTCATTCCTAACTTTTTAAAGTTAGGAGGCATTTATGGTGGAATTATTATTACATATATATAGTAGAATCGTTCTATTAGAGTTTGTAGTTTCTAGATTTAATAAAAAAAGAAATATTTTTTTATATATGTAGTTCAATTAGGCACTGTTTAGGTTAAAGAAAAAAGAAAAAAGTCAGGTATTCTCCATCATCCTCGGAGTATAGATATTCTCGGCCTCTTCAAGATGCAGCTAACATCCTTTTATATATATATATATATATATATATATGGAAATTGTAAGTCCTATTGCAACGATTATGTTGAAAAGGAGTCAAATGCACTCGGGTTTTAAGAGAATTTTTATTTTCTCAAAAGCAAACATATATATTCAAATCAATTGTTTGAGTAACTATAGACTCTAATAACATAAATTTTACTTTAGTTATTTTTAAAAATCTAAGAAATAAAATAATATGTGCGTGTATATGGACCATTGCAATAAAATTAATAGATAATAGATTTGTGAACTTGAACTTGGGATTTATGATGGACACATTTTGAAACTTTCGCTAGATTATAGTAGATCTACGTTTCATAATAATTTCCACATTTATTTCTTTCATGGGCCCGGTATTAATTACGTTAAACAAAAGTCTTACATTTATGAAATGTGGTAATAAACTTCTTAACGTGTAATTATTAAACTAGATTCCTCCCCCACTACCTCAGTGCTTGTAGCACCATGGCCTATCAATTTTAAAACTATTTTGTGTATTGACCATACATTAAAAATCGAAGACTGAACAAACCATATTTAGCATATATACCCACTAGGGTGAGTGACTGATTATTGTAAACACAGTTTCAGGCGACCTTTCGAGAATATGGAGTATCTTCTGAAGTTCTGAAGTTCATCCAGTGATCACTGAGGCTTTTATTTTTCTCACCTTCTAGCTCGAGAAGCATCACAATACATGTGAGTTAATATATTCATACATTATGATCTTCCGAACCAATTTTTCCTATGTTTATCTCATCTTTTATTTGGCTTAGATTTAAGTTCTTTATTAGTTAGTATTAGAAACTTCATTTAATTGACAACATATGTCATGCAGAATTATTTTTTATTTGGTAGATAAAATTCAGGGGTAATTCTTTAACAATTATCAAGTACAAGATTTTGTATATTTTTCGTGTCGAGATCACGACTCGATAATGGTACAAAGTTAAATTCTGTACAAACAATCATGCACTACCTAATAAATTTTCCTATGATAAATTGTTCATACTAACTTTAACTTTTATGGTAATTGATTGACAAAATTGCATTAATTTCTCATGAAAATCTCAAGAAATAGAATTAAAATTAGAGAAAATTGCCTCATACTTTCCTGATATTTGATTTTTGAGAGGCGGAGACAACATTTGTATTTATTTATAGCATTCTTTCCTGTACTAACGATAAAAACTGCTTTGACCATTAGAGGTTATGGTTGACCATCAAAAATTAGTTAAAAAACAAAAATACCTTCAATCTATTTTCAATCTATTCCACCATATAATTAAAACCAAAAACAAAAAAAAAAAAAAAACCTAAAAAACTTTAAAAAAAAATCTCCACCATCAATCTCACAAATTGATAGTTAATATCCATTTTTTTAAAAAAATAATTAAAAATTAAAAAAATAATTAAAAAATAACAATTTTTTTAAATGGATCCATACCATCCATCTAAAAATATGGACAGTAGAGATAATATTATAATAAATAATAAAAAAAACTTAAAATGAAAAAAAAATGAAGGAATGGGATCTCCATCTTTAATGGACGGTGGGATCTCCACACGTCAGAAGATGAGCATCTCCAGATCTTCATCATAGAGATGAAGATTTCTTCATCTCCATATCATCATCAATACGAGCACAGAACACTAGCATGCCAAACAAAGCAATGTCAACAACCACACCAATCTAAAGATTAGCATGATCAACAAGATACCTTCACCATCCACACTCCATTGCCATCATAGTGGCAATGGAGATGATCTCCATCACCAACCTTTTTTTTTTTTTAAAAAAAAAAAAAAAAAGGATAGGAGGAGATGGCTACTCAAAAGGCTAGATCTGTGATGATTGGTTTCCATCGATCTCCATTACGATGAGATGGCAGTGATGGAGATATAGAGATTGATCTATGACTTCGGTTTTGAAACCATCATGAGGAAGTTTTGGTCAAATGGTGGTGAGCTTAAAAGGCTATTTATGGTGGGTTGTGTTTTGATGATCGGTTGAGGCAGTGGCAACGTTTTGGTGGCTACCAAAGGTTGAAGATGAGTGTTGTTAATGGGTGTTGATGGGTGGTGTTGATGATAATCAGTGAGCTCAAAAGGCTAGTCTTAATAGGTGTTGTTGGTGAACATCTATAGAAGGTTGAAGATGATAATGAAGGTCTTATCTAGATCTTCAATGTCATCTTCAATATATCTTTTTTAATTTTTCTTTAATATTTTGACTTTTTCAAATTTGATCTTGACCATCATCTTTGAGATGGATGACTCAGATTCATTTGAAAAAAAAAATATTTTTTGTACTTTAATATTATCTTTGAACTATTTTTAAATTTCAAAATTCTTTAATTTTGAACTTATTTTCTAATTTTTAAAATTTTAAATTATTTTAAATGAATCCCAATCGTCCATCGAATAGCCCAATAAATCATACAATTTTTAAAGAAAAATATAAAATAAGAAAAAATGATCATATTACCCCTCTAGAGTTAAAGTTAATGATAGTAAAAGAAAGTTAAATCATTAAATGAAGGGAGAACGCTGCAAATAAATGCAAATATTGTCTTTACCTATTAAAAATCAAATGTCAAGAGGGTATGCGGTAATTTACTCTTAAAATTATAACAAGTTCTTTTAATAACATTAAATTATTAAAATAAGTTTTTATAGTACCATTAACATTCACGAACAAAAATAGTTGTTCGGAATTCGTAAGTTACAGTTTGCAAAGAAAAATGATAATTTAAAAACTTATTTTCATTGTAGGGTGTTCGTTTCAAATTTATAATAATTTTACTGCCGATAGTCTCCATTAAACTTCTATCAACTGAGGCTTAGTGCAGGACTAAAATGTTACCTTTTGCTGTAGGAAAATATGTTGTGATCTGCAATACGAAGGTGTTGCAAACAGTGTCATGGCAAAAGCTTTTGTTGTGGTTTACAACCATTGCAAAAATATCTTACTGTAGCGGATTAATGGCAAAAGACCTATATATGCAACAGAGAATTGAAAATCTTTACTATTTGCTGCAGAATTTTACCTAGGGATGACTAACAATTCTACCCAAGAATTGTGGATTTTCACCCATAATGGGTGGGTGTGGATTTTATTAAATGGGTTTTTGGGTGGATTTGAATGTGAAATTCCACACCTGAATCGGGTGTGAATGCGAAAAAAATCCACACCCGCATCTACAAACATGCAATATTTTGAGTATATATATATTTGTGGACAGTAACTAGGGATGGCATTTTGAAAGTGTGGATAGCTAGATTTATTATGTATTTTGGCCAATGATTTGGCATATTTTATGTTTTATTTGGATTTAATTATGTCCTTTATTATAAATTTATCATGTTAATGAAAAGTTAAACTTTAGGTTGAATTATTAAGTTTGATTTTATTTTATGGTTGATAATGTTGTTAGGATTTGAAAATTATATCATTGGTACTTATTAGGTGATATTGGAGGAAAAAACTTTCTAAAATTCGATATGAAATATATATATATATATATATAACTTTTTTTTTTCTCATGTTGCAAGTCTATGGGTGCGGCGTGAGTCCATCCCACGAAACTAATTTATTTTGTTGTAATCATATATAATAATATATAATCAGATATAATAAAACACAATTAGTAATTTTAAAATACAATCACTTATCAGGTGTATCGTTACCCACATATATTGTAAGAATCTGCTATGTGTGCGTGTGAGTGTATGTGTGTGTGTATGGCAACCACTTGTAAAATTACTTTTGATTTCAAGCATGCACACCAATTGTCCACCAAGTGGTCAATTGTTCTTACATATTTTGTTAAACTATGTTAAAAATATAATTGGACTAACAAATATAATGTTTGTGATCATATGACTGTATTTTGACCCTATGAAAATTTTTTTATTATCTTTTACAAGTTTGACAAAGTTTGACTATTAGTCAACTGGTTGATCTTTCATCGACAGTCAAATCGTACATCCGTCGAGTAGCCGAGTACTCGCTACTAGCTAGGTCGTTGACCAACTAGTGACTAACAAGTTTTGAAACATTGAGTAATATTAATATATGATTTACCACAATATCTTTATTAAGCAAATGAAATGTCATTAGAACCATCTCATAGGGAGGTACTAAAGTTCCGGCATCAACTATGCTGCATATAGGATTTTGACTAAATTTCATTGTTTTGAAATTCATGTATATATATATATGTATATATGTCAATGGCTCAAATTTATCATTTGTTTTTTTTTATTTAATTAATTTTGATAAATATTAGTCCCAATTTAAGTGTTCATGAATAATTATCCTAATTTGAGTAAGATATTTTCATTTCAAGGTTGTCAATAGAAATGGCGGCAACAGAAGTAAATTTAGTTTCTGGTCCACAAACGCAGGATGCTTATATAATCGACATAATAGATACAAACATTGATTCCAACCAAGCTACCCAAAGTGCTACTCCAGATGATGACGAGAGAGTTATTATAACCCCTCGTAATAGGCCTTCAATACATCTATTCTCCGGTGAGTATAGATCTCTCTCATACACGAAAGCAGTATGTATGTGCAAATACAAGTCCTATGTATATTGACATGTCGAGGGAGCCACTATTAACAAGAGTTTTGAACAAAAATTTAATTATTGAGTATCTGAATCAATCAAAACAAAATTCAAATTCCTCAACTTCTACAAAATCTCGTTGATAAGTATTTTCATTAACATGTATAAAATATAAATAAAATATGTATATGTTCAACTAAATTACACTAGTACTTTATCAAATTTCAACAGATGAAAACAGAAAATTATCCTATATGACACGCGTAAATCTCTATAAGGCTGCATCGAAGGGGGATTTCAAAGAAGCTATGCGTTTCTTTGGGAATAATCCCCGACAAATTTTATGTGCCAGTATCACGGAAGGGGAGGAAACAGTGCTTCATGTGGCAACACAAGCCAAACAAACTGCCTTTGTGAAGCAATTGATGGAGTTGATGCAAAAAGAAGACTTGACTCTGCAGGACAAAAATCACAACAGTGCCTTTTGTTTTGCTGCTGCTGCTGGCGCTCTACAAATTGTAAAGATTATGCTGGAAAAAAATGAAGATCTGCCAAAAATCCGAGGTGGTAAAGGATTTACTCCACTTTATATGGCTGTTATGTTTACCCAAGGGAAAATGGCAAACTTTTTATATTACAAAACTAGAAACATTTTGACCCCAGACGACCAAACGGCTCTGTTTTTCACTAGCATCAGGAATGGTTTGTATGGTAAGTTTATTATGTTCGCTTGTCTTTTCTTTACTCGTTAAATATTGTTAGGGAAGCACATGAAGAAAAACTATACTCAGCAGAACTTGTTAAAAAATAAATAATTACTATTATAGAATTTGTACATTTTATAAATCAATAAAAGTGCATAGTTATATAGCATGCACATGCACTTGAGCAAATTGATTTTAGTTAACATAAGCACACAAGTTATATATCATAAGAATAGTTCTATTTCTATCATAAAACACATATATCGATGGAAACTTTTAAAATAAAGTACATACATACATACATATATATATTATGCTATTAATATGTGAGTTTGTGATTTGCTCAGATATGGCATTGACATTACTAAATGATAATGAAGATCTAGCGGTCGCTCGTGACAGGAACCACGAGACGGCCTTGCATGTGTTGGCTCAAAAGCCTCTATTAGCTTCTAGTAGAAGTCTCGAACTATTGAAGCAGATAATCAACTCAGGTGCGGAATATAAATTATGATTGTGTGTGAGCGTATAACATTTTATTAACAAACATAAGCCTTTTTACATTTATTACAATCTTGCACTTCATGTGCGATTATTTATTTTGACTTTCTACATGGAAAAGGTTACTTTAGATTGGCAATTAATTAATTCAAAAATGTTTTATATAAAACCACTCCATGGAGCCTAAATAAATTTTCCTTGAATTTGACATGAAAAAACAAAATGTTCAACTTTTAATGATAATAACACAAAAACAAGGATCTGTTGTTAGCAAAGCACAATTATATTTAATGCTTGAATGTGTAAAAATAAAATTTCCCGTAAGTCATTTGTTATCACATATAACACGACTTAAATTTCAAGTATGTGATTTCAGCCTTTTCTTTAACAAAGTTTAATTAGGTGGATTTAGGAAACTTCATTTCCCTGACTTTAAACTCAAAACCACTTCAATTCTATGAAAATTTTGATAAAGTTTCCGCTGTTTTTCAGACTTTTCAAAAGTTCAATTCATCTACATTTCAAATCTACTAATTTCACAACAAATCCAACACAAATTGAGATTTCGTATCTTTGCAAATCATCCTTTCAACTTAAACCATTACATACTTAACGAAATACATAAATGCTCCACAACTTATAACATAGACATCTGAATTTCGAATAATACACACATAGTTACAAATCCTTCACCATTACATAGAAAGAATATACAAATTAAGTTGTCCGCCTGAACAACAATAGAACTAAATTCTTCAAGTCATAAGAAGTTTCATGAAGTCATCAGCCACTATCACCTTAGGAAAAATTAAGGGATGAGCTTACAAATTCTAATATGGAGTATTCTAATTTCATATTGATAGACCCCTTTCCCTAGGCGATCTACCGGCACCCTACGGTGACCCTTCAACTATCCATTTCGCTCAACTAAAAGATCCCCGCATAGTTAAGCCGTGTTCTTTCTGAAACATTTTCGAAAACAGTGGAAACACGGGGAAATTTTTTCATTTTTATTTCAAACTTTTGTAAAACATTTTGTAAAAATTTGGGCAGCATCCCTTCTATTTTTCGGACTTTGTCACCCTGCAAATTATAAAATTTAACACTTTTAAAATATCACAATTCAATTTCCCCAAACTACAGAGCCTCAGACTCTCATTTTTTCAACACAACCACAACCACAACCACAATTTCACATTTCAATTTATAAACTCTTTATTAATAAAATCATATGTCATGCATCAGTTTACTCCCAAAAACACAATTTAAATCCACAAAAGGATATCTACAAAACCACGTAGAGATAATAAAATATATATGCAACATCTTTTAAAATTGAACTAAAATAAGAGTAGGTAATCACATGTGCACTATCGTCGCGGCTGTCTAGTATCTTCTCGGGATAATCCGCAGCTATGGTACCTGTGCCTGGGGAGGTTTATTTGAAAAACAAAGAAAACGTTTGGTGAGCTTTGAAAACCCAGTGAGTGTCATATAATATATTTAAAACCATATTTTCATAAAAGCCTCCCTAAAATAGTTTTAATAATTCAATTCAAATCCATTTATTTTAAACTGAGTTTATATATTAATATTATAAAACACATGTTGCATGGTTTTCTATTTCATAAACGGATCTACTATGATTGCTGGGTTTTTATTCTAAAACCCTTTTCTTTTTATGAAACGAACTGGTCCGACTCCACTCGTAGGTGTCCTGCCAACCAGCCCCTTTCATTATTATAAAACCGGATATGGTCCGACTTCTCTCGTAGGTGTCCTGTCAACTAGTCTCTTTCATTATTATAAAACCGGATATGGTCCGACTCTGCTCGTAGGTGTCCTATCAACCAATCCGGCTCCCCTTAACCTCTAGTGACCCGTACCACATGACACTTTAGTATAGAGCAGGATCCTGAATTGCTCTCTATCCGATTCATGTAGTGGAATACTGCATCACTACAGAGTGGAACTCTATCTCACTCGGGTGTAAGCTAGCTAATAATATACCCTCTAAGTGCATTGGACTAATCTCTCGAACATCTGACTGATACGACTACTTGTGGGTACCTCTCGCGGTTAGTATAGTTAGTGACATACTGACACTACTAACTCTACTAATGCATGCTTCAAGTACTCAACCCAGACCAGTATTATTCTGATATTCTTTGGATAAGCCATAAGTTTTATTTTTCACCTTTTTAGAACTAAAATCCATTTTATACAATTCAAAATGAAAAATCATTGTTTTAACAAAAATAGAAAAACTATATTATTCGTTACCATGCAACTTATTACTTAAATCATATTTCGATTTTACCAAAACATTCAAACATCCATGAAACATTTGTTCATAAATCAAATCAACATAAAACTTATTAAAAATCATTTTGACACTCACCTTAACTAATGGTCACTTCCGAATCGCTTTCCGAAAGGCTCTAAAATGCTCCATATCGCTCTTCCCTTGCTCCACTGGCTTGCTTGTCACCCATTTTTCTCTTCGCATTGACTTCGTTTTGGGATTGATTTTGGGGCGGGTTTTGGATTGGGTTCGAGCTATTTTTCTTCCTTTTTCTTCTCCTCCGCGCAGGCTTCTCTTCTTCGGCTGAACCTCCATTCTTCTTCCCTGATCTACCTTCTGTGTTCTGGTTTCGATTTCAGCTACATTTGGGTTGGGTTTGAATGTTGATTTCTAGCTGGAAGAGGCGTGGATCGGGTTGGTTTTTGTGCACGGCGAGGTTCGGTCTGCAGGTGGTCGGGACGACGGCAGCTCGTTGGCTTCGGTTTGGCTCCGATCGGGTCTTGTTCGTCTTTAGCTGCTCGTCATTTCTGCGGTCAAGTTCGGCGAGGTCGGCTCGGTTTGTGGCGTTTTTGTTGCTACTCGACGATGGTGGTTGGTCCAGCGGCAGCTTCTTCTTCTTCTTCTTCTCTTCTTCTTCTTCTTCCTCTTCTTCTTCTTTTCTTCTTCTTCTTTCTCTTATTCTCATGCGACAGTGACTGGTTTCAACTCATTGTTAAGCTCATTTATGATTTAATATCACATTTTGGGCTTCATGTTTTTCTCCCCAAACAAATCCTATAATGTCAATTATGTGTCTCAAAAATTTTATTCTCATACCTTAGATTTTAGCTCAATTTTACTTTGACCACAAAAATCTAATCTTATCTTCAATTTAGTCTATTGTCACATTAATTAATTTCTCGATTTCGTTCACCATTTTACCTTTTCGGTTAATCTCTAATTGAGTTTAAATCGATCCTTAAGGGTTCCCTATACCCTTAGGTGCTTCCCTTGACCATTTAGGGTCCCTAATAGTTATTTAGGGAATATTTCTAGGAAATCTATAAAATTAAAAATTAAGGGTTTACACAAATACTATCAATCATCTACAATTCTTTATTGAAAAGCATGAACCTCATATACAAACACAAACAATATAAATATGTCAATATTCTACCATGTATAGTAATTTTTATATTATCAATCCAGTGCATACATCGATGTAAAAATGAAATATGTTACCTATTCCAATTATTAGCATCAAGAATATTTGTACAAATTCTTTTTTATGCCAATCCAAATCAATACCAAACATATAATATGCACTCATAAAAAAATAAGACATTCATATTTATTAAATGTGTTTTAATTATCAAGTCCAAGCTCCGTAAACAAGTACCACAAAACAAAGACACTAACTAACAAGTACCACAATACAAGGGTGTTATCTCATCCTATCTGATATGAAAAGTGTCACAATTTTCTCTTTCGAATCTTGGTTTAGTGGTAAATATATATACATATATATATGCATAAATATAAGTTAGTCATAGCAAAATTTACTTGAAGTAATATATAGTTATATAAGATTTTAGGGTTATGTTTAGAAATTTTGTTTCAATTGATATGTAAAAACACAATTTTATCCTCCAACATTAGGTCACTTGTTAAGTTTGACATGGGTCAAGTAAGGGCGAATTGTGTTTGAATCTTCATAAGCTAATGCTAAATCTCATGCTTTTTATATTACAAGTACTAGACAATAAATGACATTGACATCTTGCTTTACTATATCTTTACATAGTGTGGATCCATTGAAATTGATAAGATGAATTGACGAACATGATTTAATGGCAGAGAACATCCTCATACTTGTATCAAAGACATATAGATCACGTTTTCTTTTTTCAATCTTTACATTTTGTAATATTCCTTAGACCTTTTCCTATATGTAAAATTGGATTAATGTTAAATTTAATATTATCAACTTCTTTTGGTGGGGCAGAAAAGAGAAGCAATACTCATTCACTTATGTTAAATTTTTTACGTCAAGCTTAAATTATTATGCTTAAGATATTATTGTGAATTTTGTGAAGATAAATTTATTAAACAAGATTTTCTTATCACATGTCAACCTTAAGCCTTAAATACTATAACTAGGTCATTTCCTATCAACTTAAGTTTTTGGGTCTAATGATAACTAACATAATATCAAAGCTTGGAGATATTTAGTTTAAACCCTCTCTCCCCTCTTTATCTCTAATTTTTATTGCACATATTATAATGGTAGGAAACATTTAACATGTGTTAGATATCTGTTATCTGTCCACGTTACATATGAGGGGATGTGTCACATGTCAATCTTAAGTCTTAACTACTATAATTAGGTTTTTTCCTATCAGATTAATCTTTTGGGTTTGATGTTAACTAACATTTCTAAAGCTCTTAGCTAAATCCTAATTAATAATTGAACAAATTGTAATTTGATCTACTTACATTGACATTATACCATAAAAAATAAACATTATTTGCCTTAAAATTTTTTAAAAAATCTTACTTATAGAAGTCATTTTTAAATGTCCTAATAGTTGCAGTTGTTGCTCTTTTTATTCTCTCTCATAAATGCAATACTTGCTTATGACTCTTTATCAGTCCCAAGATTGAAGTTCACTCAAGACCAATGTAAGATTTCAAATCATGCTCTTCAATTGGTCAAAAATCTTTGGAAGGAAATACTGAAACGAGATGAGTTGGAGGTTAAGGATCTAATCAGGGAGCCTTCACAATTGTTGTTTGATGCTGCGAAAGTGGGAAACTCAGAATTCTTATCTGAGCTCATTTGCTCTTATCCTGATTTGGTTCAAGAAGTAGATGAGAATAATCGAAGCATATTTCACATTGCTGTTTTGTACCGCCATGCAAACATATTCAATCTAATATATGAGATAGATTTCATCAAGGATTTGTTTGCCACCTTTGAAGACAAAGATAAGAATAGCATTCTACATCTTGCTGCATTGTTACCACATCAAAGTCGAGTCAATATTGTATCAGGTTCAGCTTTACAAATGCAACAAGAATTACTATGGTTCAAGGTAAAAGTACTTCGCTTTTCTCTTTGTTTTCTTTGTTGGTAATAGATGTTTCTAACTTAGAGATTTTAAGAAGGAAAAGAGTTGCTAGAGGAAAGGGCTAGAGATTTTCAAAGGTATCATTGATCTAATTGTTTGGCTTATACAAATTCAAGTGACAAGAACTCATCCCTATTTATAGGCCTCCATGACGGTAATTTGATAGGCCTAAGTTTCAAAATTAACCCAATGATGTTAGTCCAAGCTTAAAAACAACTTGAATATACTTCGTCCAAAATTAAGTTGAGATTTAAATATTGAGATATTATCAAAATACCTCTTGAAAATAGAGTTCAGTGATATTATTTTTCATTTTAGGATATTTTTCAGGTCTTCTTCTTAAATCTTTTATGATAAACTAATTGTTATGGTTGTCCATAGTAACATTACCAGAAAGTATATTGTTAAGAGTTCTACACAAACTCATTATTATCATTTATCCTTAGGACATTGAATTTTACAAGTAGTCTTAGAAGTAACATTCTTGCCTATATACTCTTAAAACATGCTTTTAATTTTAAGATACTCCTAGTTCTATGTAGCTAACTAATGCACTGATTTGATTGCGGTGATCACATATAGAATAATATCATGCATCTTAAATTCATTATCTCTCTCAACCTCAGTCATTACAACGTGAATCAGTCTTTGATGTAGACCAAATAAAAATCAATTCCTAATATAGATTAGTTTTGGCATATTAACTTTTAATTGATTTAATGATTTTAGGAAGTGGAAAAAATAGTGCAGCCTTCATATCGGGAAAAGAAAAATTCCAAGGGTGAAACCCCTCAAGAATTATTTACAACACAACATGAAGACTTACTGGAAAATGGTGAACAGTGGATGAAGAAAACAGCACAATCATGCATGATTGTTGCGACATTGATTGCCACTGTAATGCTTTCAGCAGCCTTTAGTGTTCCAGGTGGCAACGATGAAAGGAGTGGACTGCCTATTCGTTTGAGAGAGACTTTGTTTCAGGTTTTCGCTACAGTGGATGCAATTGCATTGTCATCCTCTTCCATTTCCATCCTGCTGTTTTTGTCAATCCTCACATCACGATATGCAGAATATGATTTTATCAAGTCATTGCCACTGAAGCTAATGGTTGGACTCTCAAGTCTTTTCATATCTATAATAAGCATGATGGTGGCGTTTAGCACGACATTTTTTCTAGCTTATCATGATCGATTAAATTGCATTCCAATGCTTACTACCGTGCTTGTATTTGTGCCAGTTACCCTTTTTCTTTTGCTGCATTATCCCCTCTTAAGGGACATTTTCTATTCAACATATTGTTCTAGGTTTCTGTTTAAGTCACGTAAAGTCATGTTTGGCTAGAAATTAAACTTGAAATCATATTGTATTGTCTTCAATATTTCAAGCCTTGATTTCCATTCAATTGTGTTTGTGTATATTAAAGTGGTTGCTTGATCTTACTCTTTCATTTTAGTAACTATAGCCACTCTTCATCAAATTCCTTTCAAATTTTCACAAACACTTTAGATAAGAGACATATCAAATAAGTTAGACCCAAGACCAACTCGGATCTAATCCCTATGATTAGGTGACCTGTACTGTAAGGATAGCTCAGACTCAAGCTCAAACTTCAGCTTTTTCCAATATGTGCAGCCTTAGTTCAACTCAACAACATCAGCAGCTTAAACCAGTTACCAGCTTTGCTTACTTAAGCTCAAGCTTAGAACCAAAAAAAGAGTGGCCCTCCTAAAGAGCTTAACATAAAGCTTGATAGCCTGAAGCTTGTAGAATGCTTGCACAGAGTTGACATGTCAAGCAAGCAAGTGCTGGTTATCAAGATTAGTTGAAAGTTAGTTATTAATCCAAGGCTGAGATCATTTCAATTATAATTGTAAGGCTGGGATTTAATCTTGTAGCAAGTACATAATTGTATTCTCTGCATGTAAATCATTTAATGAGAAATGTTTTCAACAATTCTTCTTAATTTTTCTCTCAATCTATAGCTTGATAGCTTCCACCATTGAAGCAGAGCTCGAACCTGACTTTGCTTCCTTGTTCATACTTCAATCAAACCTTCAAGTTTACATGTATTTGACTATTATAAGGCAGTTGAGCTTAGAGGCCAGCCAGGCTTAAGAATGATTAAATTTTATAAAAGCATAAATTGCACAAAACTCTTGAGTTTAGACCTAATTACAACTAGCGAAGCCTTTTAATCAATATTACATAAATCTTTCCTATCATCCGTTAGTGATCATTACTAATTAAGGAAAAGGCGTAAAACTATTTGATTCCCTTTTAAAATAATTTATTACTTAAATTAATTTTAGAAAATGGACTAACAAGATCAAATCTCATCTATACACCAACCTATCTTTACCATTAAACAGAATAATTTAAAGCTGAAATTAAGATGCAAAGTGAATTTTGTTTTTTCTTTTAAAAGAAACATAATTTTTTTAAAAAAAAAAAAAAAAACCAGAAACAAAAATTCTTAAGAAGTAAAATGGACTCCATCTAAGAGATAGAGTTGAATCTATTTTAGATGGAAATTGGCTCCATCTTAGATGGAGTAGATTCATCTAAGATGGAGGTTGCTCCATCTTAATGGGAAATCAAGAGCAATTTGCTCCATCAAAGATAGAGCAGATCGCTTCATTATTATTATTATTTTTTAATCTAATTTCCTTTTGGGAATTTCAAACTTGAATTGTTTTGTGCGTGTTGTTCTTGATATTAGTCTATGGGTGTTGTTTTTTATATTGATGAAAGAAAAGGAACGACATTTTGATTGTTCCTAGATTTGTTTAAAGATGAAGACCGGAAAGGTTGAAGATGGGATGGAAATATAGGAACGATTAAAGATGAAGGTATGTATATGATAGAATATGATGTGATACTTTTTTTTATTAAATAAATAAGTAATAAAATCAAATGTCTAATTTGCACCATCTGATGGATCAAACGGTGTAGATTTTTTTAATGTATTTAATTGCTTTCATGTGTGTGCATTAAATTAAACTAATTCAAAAAGTAACAAATTAAAAATATATGATAAAATAAGTAAATAAGAAAATAAAATTAAAATTCTGAATTATATTGAAGGTGGTCTCTGACTTCAATGCCGATCTCCTCAAAGTCATAATTTGACCTTTTTATCAAAAATTTGACTTGGTCATAATATTCCATTCCATCACTGAAATCCCCCTCATCTACCTCTCTAAATTCATTTATTACCAAAATCCATCTAAAAACTCACTAGACAGACCTATCATTGTTGATCCTACATCAACAATTATCATCCAGTTTAGCGATGACTAAACTCAGTTATCATCATTTGATCTCCTTTGTTGGAAGGACAACGCCTCTAAAGAAGAGAGTTAGAGGGAGATCAGAGAGACAATTGGTCTTTTAATTGTTTTTATTAAAATGTTATATTTTTTTATTTTTTATTTTAAATTAAATAAATTATTTTTAATATTAAAATTTAGTAATTTACTTAATTGCCTTTACTTTTTGACAGATTTTTATTTTATTTTATTTTTTCACATTACTATTTGATAGATTATTAGCAAAATTCAAATCACCCAGTGCATAATGAGAATTATTTCAAATAATATGGTGGATTTTTTCTCAAAAGAAAAAAAAAAAAAGCCATTTATGGAATTTTGTAGTTGATTTGGGTTTTTAGCCACTTCTAGTGGAATCCATGTTTGGATATTAGGGTTGTGTGAGCATGTACGCAAAGTAAGGTTTCTAAATATGCCTGACATGTTTCTTTAAGACACTTGTTTCTTAAAATGAAGCACCTTAATTAAAAGTAATACTCAAACGATTTTGATAGTTGTAGATGGTTGTTGGTCTCGTTAATTAAAGCATCAACAATCCCATGCCAAGAGACATGGTTCTACACCCGGTAAATATAATCCTATCACCAATTGTGTGGATAGACCCTCAACCTCTGTGTGGGTCGATCCCTCCAATATAAGAGTAGCTCTCCGGATCATACCATTAGTATTCTCATTTCGATTGGTTTTGATAGTTCCATAAATCAGTCTCAAATCTCAAAAAAAAAAAAAAAAAAAAAAAAAAGGAATAGTTCTTAAAAAAAAACAGCAACAACAACAACAACAAACAAAAGAAAAGATAGAGAGAAACTTGGGCCTTTGTCTGCAACTAATGCAAATTCTAGACGTATATCAAAAGTGACAGATATTTGCACCCCTTAAGATTGCATATGTGCTAATGTGCACTCGTTTGTGTATGTACACTCCATTAAAAATTTTAAATTGTTATAATTTGTAAGTACATCCCTTGTACTGAAAATGACATTTTGTTTATTTATTTATATATTTTTGTTAAACACTGGAACCTAATAAATTATAATGAGTTAAAATAAAAAATGAAAGTAAAATCAAAAGCCTGGTTCCCCTCTTTTGAGTGCAACTCTTAACCTTTTTATTCTAATTTTCATTTTAAATTTTTACATTAAATTTAATGTTTTACTATTTTTAAAATTCATATTTTGTTATTTTGTAATTTAAATAATTACCATCTAAAATTTAAAATTAATAAATATTGAAAATTTTAATAAAAAGTAAAATACATATTCAAAATATTAAAATTTGTACTAACAGGATATAATATGGATTTCCGTCTAACTCCTCATCATCCTAGATTCACCCTAAAATCATATAAACTTAGGGATAATTTGTTTTTTTTTGTTTGAAGAATGAACAGTGATATTGAAGAATTGAAACTGAATAGTGACTGAAATATAAAATTTAAATGATATGTTTGTTTGTTTGTTTTTTTTTTCCTTACCTCAAAATATATAATAATGTTGTTTGTTTTATAAGTTAAAATTATCTAAAAATTAGTAATTTAATATTTATATCATTTTAATATTAGTTGTTATGTAACTTCATTTAATATAATACAAACAATTATAATAAATTATTTAACAAATGCTAAAACACTTATATATCAATAATATTTTTTTTTTTTGCATAATTAAAATATGATCAATTATTATAGTAAAGTAATTTCTTTTAAAAAAATTATATATACATAAATAAATTATTATAGTAAAGTAAATTAAATTTATATATTTAAATAAAAATAAACAAAATGTTTAAGTTGAAATTGTAAAGTAATATATATTTTAGTCATTACAATATTTTATTAATTAAATTTAAAATGAATTTATATAATATAAATTTGAACGAATTTAGAAATATATTATTTTGGGAATGATATATTTGAAATAATATATATAAAAAATCATGAAGTCAAAAATAAAAAAATTATAGTTTTTTATTTTCAATAATTTTTAAGTGGTTTGACCACTTAAAAAAATAAATAAAAATGATTTAATACGTGTAATTCAGATCCATTGAAATAAAAATAGTTTATTTGGATATTTCAGACATCCAAATATTTCATTCAAACATCCTGATTTTTTCCCCAATCTTTTCTTTTTCTTTTCGTCATTTTTTCTTCTGCTCGTCCAGTTTGTGGACTTGCTATTTGATTCTAACCGTGTGTGTCTATATATATATAGAGAGAGATATATAGATATAATGGACAATTGCACAGCCACCTTAAGAGTCACTCCTTGACAAATAAAAAATACTTTTCCCTTCGTCTCTCTCTCCCTCTCTCCATTTCAATTGCTGTCTCATTTTTTTTTTCCTTTTTTTTTTTTCCTCCTGCATGTATCCAATTGCCTTTTATTTCTTTTTCTTTAATGCTAATCTGTCCCTTTTCATTTCTTTCTCATTTCTCATTTCATGCCCGTCTCACTTTCAATTTTGAGTATTCCCATTTTTGTCTTTGTCTACAATTTGACTTTCCCTTGATTTTCTTGCATGGTCACCACATGGCCTGATTCCTTTTTGCCTAGCAGTACCCCACGTGTTGTTTCGTTGCGTGGCTACCATTTCCACAATTCATGGACTTTTGTCCAATTGCCATTGTTATTATTATTTTATAAAACTTGACCTAGGTCAAATTGATAGCAATAAATTGAGTTTTAATAGTTCTCTGACCTTTATTAGGATTCGAACCTTACATTATATTTTTTTAAAAATACTTATTTATATTTAAAAATAATAATTATTCAAAATTATATATATATTAGAAAGAGAATTTGGTATATTTGTGTACAAAAATCGTTTAATATTTCAAAAGAAAAATAAAAATGTTTTCAGAATACCAACGTTGTATCATTCCCATTAACGATCAGACCACATATGTGAGTTTTAGAGTCGCTCAGCACGTGTATAGAAAATGTTGGAAGAGTTATTGAGTCGCCCAATATGTATATAAAAGATGTTATCCGTTACTTTACATGTGTGTTGAATATTTTTCTTCACATATGATAAATTTCTCTTGGTACTAATTGATATAGATTTTTTAGATTATACATATATATATCTTATTAGTAAAAAAAAAAAAAAAAAAGAGAGAGATTTAAGAGAAGTTTTATCAGATGGGTGGAGACTAGGGACCCACATGTGTATAAGAGCCATAAGTTCATGGACAGAGGTCCAATTGAGGCTTGAAGTGTGGTTGTCAAATCAAAGAAACCTTTGTCGTTACCCAAAAGAGATTTAAGAAAACATTTTTAGATTATAGTTGCAGACAATATTTTATAAGTTATAAACAAATGATTCATACAAATATTTACAAATTTACTATGACATCATATTTGAATTTAGTTTTATTTTCTTATATGATTGAGCATGAATAATTGAGAATTATTCATTATTACTAGTATTATGTTATGTTTTATTTAGAATTATTTTATGAAATGTTATATCCACTTATTGGACTTTAGCACTCTCTTTTATAAAATTCATTTTTTCCAAGGTATTCAACGCATGTTCATGCAAATTATGTCAAATCATGAGAAGGGCATATGATGAAGAATATTTTGCATTGGTGTTTATTATTTTTAATTAATCAGATTTTTTAAATATGTTTCAAGAATACTTATATCGATGAAATATCTTTTTCAAACATTTTATAAATATTTTATATATTCATACCAAAGGTCCAACACGAGAAAGCTAAAATTTTCAGTTTGTTCAAATTCAATTTATGAGGCAACCATGGGATTCATCATGATTTTTCTAAAATGTTTTTAGTAAATCCAGTTTTCAATTAGAAAAATCACAATTTTCACGACATCCTCTTAAACTTATGACAAGAGTCAGGATGAATTTCGTCGATTTGTACGGGATTTTCCTGGACTTAAAGGAGGAATTCAAAAGTGTTTGTCTACCTTACTAGTTGGGTAAGGTTACCTACAAAAAATAACTCTTAGATTGATCGTAAGGGTGATTATTATAGAATATCTAAAAGTTATTATTAATGAGTAACATTAACCAAAAAGTAAGGCAGTCAAACCTTAAATAAAGTAAATAAGGTAGCCAAACCTATAAAATAAAGTAAATTAGTTATCAATTGTCACATTTTTTCAACGTTAAAAGGTTGCATTAATGTCTTTTACTCAATATTAACTGCATGTGTGAGTTATATTCAATAACAAAAAACTTGCTCAGTGGCTTGTTAAGATTGGTCCTATGTACACTCCTCCACGGTCTTCCATATGACGTGTGGAAGCGACCCCTTTGACGCTTCCATCTACGAGTTATATTATTGATGTTGTTGTTTTAATACGAATATTTATATATATATATATATATATATATCAATACAAGAATGTTAAATTTTGCTTTTAGCCATATTTAAAAAAAAAAAAAAAAAACATTTTCAACCCCTCAAATAAGTTAATTACACCATATATCAACTTTACCCAAAGTGTCTATGCCTACCTTGATTTATTCCTTTATTGCTCATGGTATGCGATCTTTGGCTTCCTTTATTAATTGTTTGAGTTTCGTTAGATCTTTGACTTCCTTTATTGATTGTTTGAGTTTCGTTAGATCTTTCGCTTCCTTTATTGATTGTTTGAGTTTCGTTAGGAATTTTTTGAGTTTTGTTTTGTGATTTTTCAAGTTTTTTTTTGTATTTAGGAGGTTAGGTATTGATGCTTAGGGTTAAATTTGATTTGATTTGGTTGGATTTTGTTGAATTTAACTTGAAAATTGAGTTTTTCCGTGAGATATAGCATCGAAGACAACAACTAATTTTTAAGTGCGCTTAAAAACTAGTATCACTTAAAAATCGGTATTGGTTTTTAAATTCACTTAAAAATTATCCATTTTTACTTAAAAACTGGTACTTGATTGATACCATTTTTAAATAGTGTGTTTTACATTTGAGTGGAGGACAATTTGATAAACTTGAGTATAAAATAAAATAGTTTGGTTGAGAGGATAAAAACAAAATTTTATTAAAAAAAAAAAAGTGGGTAAAAACAATATTTTTTTCATTTATTTTTGGATAAAATTGAATTTGTCTCTTTAATTAATAACTTTTGTAGTTTCTAAAATATCTAACTTAATTTAAATTAACTCTCCTAATTTCTAAAGTTTTTGTAATTTCAATAAAACCCTAATTATAATTTTTTATTTTATGTAATCCCAATTTAATTATTATGCTATTGACAATTGTTTTCTTTTTCTTTTTAAGTATTTTTATCAATTAAAAATTTTATTGTTATTTAAAAAAAAAATTGTTTGAGTTTATATAATTTATTAATAGGTATATACGTCAGGTGGGAAATATATATTAATCCCACATGTAGCTTTAAGTCCAAGCCAAAGCGTGGAAGAGGTCCTCCTCCTCCACATGTAGCTTCCTCAATTGCAGTTTTCATACTTACGATATTTTGAAAAGATTTTTGTATTAGTATAAAATATTGTACAAAAACACTTCCATAGCGTGTGCCCTTTTTTTTTTTTTCTTTTTTTTTTTTTAATGAAATGCATTCATTAAGAACCCACAACAAGTGGGAAGATATTGTTCACATTTATAGAATGCCGATCCATAACGTGGTAAGTCGACGGAGCCAAATTGACCAGCATGTGTGCCAAACAATATTTGAAATGGCTTGACACCTCTGAATGCCGACCAAACTACACAAATTTTTGATATCACCAATCAAGCAGAGCAGCCTCATCACAAAAATTAAGAAGAATTGGCCTCCAATCTCCTAAAAACATTAATAGCATCTGCTTCTAAATCAGTAACCTGAAGCTGAAATCTACTAGCCAAAAACAAGCCTTCTCTAAGAGCTAATAACTCTCCTAATTCTGGAGAGCAATGACCTCTCAAAGATTTGGAAAGAGAAACCTGAATGACACTATGATCCCGAATGGCTGCCCCAATGCCAACAAAATTTTTCCCTGGTTTGATTGCAACGTCAGTGTTCAATTTTAGATTACCAAAAGTAAAAGGTTGCCTCGGACCCGCCACCTGATGAGGTTGAGAAGACAAGTTAGTAGATGAAACTTGAACCGTTTGCTGGTAATCATTTAGAAAGTTGGGAGCAACAGAGACCAAGTCCTTCAAATCAATTTGATGTCCCTGAAAAAGACCAGCATTCCTTCTCTTTCAAATGTACCACAAAATAACACAAAATCAGCAAGAATTTTTCTACTTGACAGATCCAACAACCTCTGCAAAACCTCCAACACATTCGTATTAGCAAATTTGAAAATTAATCTTCTTGCACTATAGTAGTTCCAAACTGTTTAAAGTAAAGAAGACCACAACAAAGCATGAGAAACCGATTCCTCATTAAGGCCACAACCTGGACACATTTCATTAACATCTTTTGTTTGCAACAAGTTTAACCTGGTGGAAATTGCATTCAAACACGCCCTCCAAATGAAAATTTTAACTTTAGGTGAGATGGAGAGATTCCACGATGTTTTCCACCATATATGTATAGAAGAGATAGAAGAAAAGGCCGTGGAAAAATTACCTTGACAAGCAAGCCATAGTGTTGAAAGCACAAGCAGCAGCAATTGTTACTAATTGAATTGATTTTTTTTTTTTTTTAATTTCAGTAGGGCCACTTTGATTTAACTGTCTTCAAATCATGATATATATTTCTTTAAAAAAAAAAAATCACGATATGTATTAATACTTTAATGACTCATGAATGTTTTGCTTTAACATTAACTTCCCTCGAATATTCTATGAATGGTAAAGTACTTTAAAAGTGTTTTGTGATCCGGAACATTAAAATTATTCTAAACGTATCTTCTCTTTATTTTGTTCATTGATTTCTGCACAAACACATGTTGCCACATCATAGTAATACACTGCTTCGGGAAAACGCATTGCTAATACCAATAACTTCATTTGCATTAATATTGCTTATATCCCATATATGATATTTCGAATTATATTATGAATAATAACAAACCCAATTCAAGGCATATGATATACATAAGAGAGGGAAAGAGACATAGAGAATCCGGTGGGCGGGAGAGAAAAGCGAAAGAGAGAAACAAACTGACAGTGAGAAAATCTGACTACTGCTTCACGAGAAAGAAATTAAAATATGCAAGTAAATCCAATACCGAATCTGGTAAGATATAAAAGAAATAACAAAATTTTATTTATAGGATAAGATATTACATTAAACTGAAAATATAAAAGAAAATAAATATAATTCAAATGCAAACACTAATATTCAACAACTAATCTGCTTCTTCAATTTCAAATACACTTGGATATAGTTGTATTTAGAATTTTAACACTTCGATTTTTAATGAAATAGATCTAAAAACTGATACTTAACCTTCAACTAATAGCTTAGCAACGAATGAAGAATGAAGATTGCAAGTGTATACGTACTCAAATGTACCGTAGAATGTGACTTTTATACATTCTAGAAATCATTGAGAAAATCAAATATTCAACAACTAATCTGCTTCTTCGCTGTGGATCTGGTGGAAGACATCCTTGGGAGTGAGAGTTGTAGCAGTTGCACCGCTGTAGACAGATCCACCGCTTACATGAGGCTTTCCATTGTAGAATACAGACTGGTGATAGTTATCCGGTAAACCCCCTGGAATAGGATTAGGCCTTCTTGTTGTTGATGCACCATAATTATGCTGGAAGATGTCGGAATGAGTTGCCTCATTAACTTGCCGTATTGGCTGTGAACCATTTGATACAGACTCCATATAATCTCTCTCTCTAGATTGAAATATCAAATCTCAGTTTAGTGTTCCTGTCTTTTAACTGTTCAAGAGATGGAGATAGCAGCTATATATCCGCTATTTATAGATCACAAATGGGGTGCACATACTACAAACACAATTCCCAGTTCACCAACACCTAACAACCCCTAATTACGCGGTTACGACGTGTATAATAACAGGTTCCTGGTGCGGTTGGATCCTAACTGTTCTGGGCGGTGCCTCAATTCTCGAAATAATTAAAACCCTAATTATAAAATAAGAACCGACAGAAATTGAGATAAATGAGAAGCTGGCAAGTTAATTCTATTAAAATCAAGAAGTCAGATTTACAAGAAACTATGTTCCATTCCTTGTTTTGAAGACGTGACTTGTGTTAACTTTATTTGTTTCTCAATGTTTAAAGTATTTATTAAATTAGAAAAATTATTATCTCTAAAATGTGCTTTATTAATATACGTTTACAAGGTCATTTCCCTTTTTTTTTGTTTTTTGTTTTTTTTTTTATGATTGGTACAAGCTCAATGATAAATTGAAAATTGACTCTACGATGCAGTTCAGGGAATAATTCCCAAACAAGAGGGAACATCTCACACATAAATAAGGAGAGACCCACACAAGGTGAGGAGACAACCCACACAATTATTTGGAGGGAGAGAGATTGTAAGGTGTAGAACTGTTTACTAAGACACAGGGTAAGTGAGCTCTAACCAACGTAGCCACTAAACTGCTACTGCAAGGTCATTTCCTTATAGCTTCCATTCTTATTTAATTAAATTTTAATTTTCAAACTTCAAAACATATATGACGGCATTTATATGAGTAAAACGAACATTATGACATGGCTGTAACTTCTAGGAAACAACTTTTTACAATTCCAATTAAATTCTAAACATATCATTAATTTATGATAGATTACTACAAACAAATTTTGGAACTCAATCTTAATTTTTACACAAAATAAAAATCAATTTTATTGACATTGTTATACATTTAAACAATTTCAATCAAAGATCATTATCATCTTTAACATGTTTGACATTTCAAACATTTTTAGTATGCTTTGGTAGAATAATTAATAAATAATCAATCTATATACATATATTTAATTACTATTGAAAATGATGTATACTTGTTCAACATAATCTCCACTGATTGTGATGATGCTAATAAATAATCAATCTATATACATATAATTAATTAATATTGAAAATGATGTGTATTTGTTAAATATTTTCTTAAATCATTTCTGTTATTTTTCCCATCATCTTGTCTATTAAGATTCGTGAAAAATAAAGAAAATTATTCTTTCATACAAAATCGTGATATTTTAAGTTTGTTCGTTAGTTAACTTGATCGGTGGATTATGACCTTGAAATTCCAAGTCTGAGCCATAGCATTAGCAGGTCATGCATTTCTTGGTAGCTTCCACTTTTGTATAATTCATATTTTAATTTTATAAATTAAAAACGTATATTCATCATAGAATTATGAACTAATCACGGTTTTAGCAAAACACACCACCTCTTATCATAGGTGATTGTTATCATTCTCTAATAATTTGAGGGTCCAATTCTTGTCATATTCTCATCGTATACATATTATAGCTTATAAAGATAGTTTTTCCCCCTTATTATGTGAATAATTGTCTCTTACTCATGGAAGTAGAAATACAAAACAAGTTGTTTGTGGGAATAAAATCTGAAATGTGCAAGTAGTATGTGAGAGTCATGGGAGTAGAAATTTGAGCAATAGATCTCCGAGAAGAGCAAATAATAAGTGACATTCTTGAAAGTAGATATCCAAACTATTTGGGATGAGTAAGTAGTGTGTATTTGATCTAGATAGACCTTATAGACCTCTAACCAATTCGATTTCAGCTTTTCAAAAAAAATAAAAAAAACATCACTATTTCGGGATAATGTCTCTTACTGATACTACTTTCAAGTGGTGGAAAGTCCTCATGTTTCATCATGTTATCTTTAGTGGTATTAGATAGATAAATGCAGTGGTAGACCCAGAAATTCATTTTAGAAAGTGCACTTTAATAAATTAATAATAATATTAAATATAATTAGAATCACAATATAATGGTGACTGATAAAATTTTCTTGTTAATTAATTTCTAATAGTCTCCGGCGGCTTGAGAATAAGTAAAAGTGAAAACAAATAATTTAATAATCTCTAATTATAGAGCATAAGAAAAAAATAAAATAATTTTTTTACCAATTAGTAATCCATATAAAGAAAAAGAACTTAATTTTAATTTATAATTATTTTGTAATTATTGGCAATTAAATTATTTCTAGTATTATTTTAATAACATAAAATATCTCTTCAATCAAGAATTTTTTTTTACTATATTATTACAAACTGAGAAAAATCACAAAATAAATAAAATATAAAATATAAAAATTAAATTGCAATTTTAGATTAAGAAATTTAATATAACAAATTAAAATGTAATATTTAAAATTCATTAATTAAATTTTTATAGACAAATGGGGAGCACATACTATAAACATAAGCACACAGTTCATCAACACCTAACAAGTCCCCTAATCCGGTACGCGGTTACGACATGTAACACTGTCCTTGTACAGTTGGATTCTAACTGTTCTTGGTGGTTTCCCGATTCTCGAAATAAGAAGCCCTAATTGTAAAATAAGAACCGACAGAAATTGAAATAAATGATAAGCTACCAAGTTAAATTCTATTCAAATCAAGAAGTCAGATTTTCAGGAAAACAGGGGCGTATCCACGTAATGAACAGCACGCGCATGTGCCCTGCTGAGATTTTGAAAAATATTAGAAAGGCATCCGTAGAGTGCGATAGAGAGAAGGTGTAATATGTAATATATGTTTTTTATTTTAATTTGACAATTGATTGGGTTTGAATTATTTTATTTTTATTTTTTAAATAAGTTATTGTTCACGACAGTGCTGTTTTTTTTTTTCCTGTACATTTGTCCTATTTTAATTTTTTTTTTTTAAAGCAAATTATATTACGCACAACTCGCAAAAAAACAAGCTTCGGTGACGCCAAGCCACCGATGGACCTCCATAGAGGACAAGGCCGATGAGGCAAGGAAATGAGCCAAGCGATTCCCTGACCTGGGAATGGCTTGACACTTAACAACTCCCACCTCACCACATAACGCCCTAACATCAGAAGCGATAAAGCCGCTATCCCCCCAGTTTTCACACCTAGCAGAAACCTCCACGGCAATCGACACATCAACCTTAGCCACACGAATTTGCAGACCCAAGCTCTTAGCTAGTAACAGACCAGCCCTTAACGCCAACAACTCCCCAATGGCTGGCAAAACACAGCCCCTCATAGCTCTGGACTCTGCCACAATCATAGCACCCATATGGTCTCTGATAGCCAGCCCCACACCAAACCACCCTTTACTTGGGATCACTGCCACATCAGAGTTCAACTTCAAGCACCCAGAGAGAGAGGGGAGCCACACTGACAGACGCTGCTGCACCCCTGGACTAGGGAGAGTCATAGAGGCCGTTGATGCGGTAGCCTTGAAATCAGCGAGAGCCGTTTTCGCCCATTCAACCGAATCAGCCGCCCGCCTCACTTTGATACCCTATACCACTGCATTTCGGATATTCCAGATACTCCAAAGGAGCATACACATCAATTCAATGATTGGTTTACTGCCCCACCTCCTAACCTCCTCAACCACATCTAGAAAACGCCCCTACTTCGGCAACCGGACCCCCTTCGCCTCCTGAAACGCCTCCCAAGCTGACCGAACGACGGAGCAGAAGAATAATGCGTGCTCTGTCGACTCAACCACAGCCCCATAATGAGGACAATACCCTGCCGGAGCGATCCCCCTTCTAATTAAATTCACCTGTACCGACAACGCGTCATTGCTCGCCCTCCACACAAAAATTTTTACCTTAGAAGGGATCTGAAGGTTTTAAAGCATTTTCCACCACCCATAACTTTCGTGGCTTGATGACGCCAGACTTGCAGATAAACCATTCAACGCCAACTGATAGCCACTCTTGACAAAGTAGAAGCCTTTTTTGTCGTAATGCCACCACAATCTATCTTCAACCTGCCTCACACTTAGGGGGATTCCCAAGATGACTTCCATGTCGATAGGGAGGAAAAAACGATTAAGCTGTAGCAAGTTCCAACACTAGTTCGGCGTATCTATCAAATCCGCCACTCTTAAGCTCAAGCCTTCAGACCTGGATACAAGTCTGAATGAAGATGGACGCGGCAGCCATGGGTCCAAAAATGCCTGAATGAACCGTCCATCTCCCACTTGCCATCTCAAACCTTTACAAAGCAACTCCTTACCCCACATAATACTATTCCACACGTGTGAGCCCCTCCGTTTCTGACCAGCAACCAAAAACTCCCCCTTAGGGAAGTATTTGGCCTTTAATAAGCGCGCCGCCAATGAATCCGACCCCATCATGATCCGTCATGCCTGTTTCGCAAGCAAGGCTTGGTTAAAAGGCATCAAAGCTTTAAAGCCAAGCCCTCTCTGTGCCTTAGAGAGGCATATCCTGTCCCAGCTAACCTTTCTCTTAACACCTTTGTCGCCCTACCAATATCGCTACGTGAGCGACCCAAGTTCCTTACATAAACCGACTGGGAGTCTAAACAGGCTCATCACGAAGGTAGGAATGGCTTGAGCCATAACTTTGATTAACACCTCCTTCCCGCCAAAGAGAAAGACACCCCTTCCAACCTTGAAACTTCTCCCACACCTTATCCTTAATCACATTGAAAGTTTTCCCCTTATTCTTACTTACAACCGTTGGAAGACCCAAATACTTGTCATGGACAGTGTTGGCCCCCAACTGCAAGCACTGCTGGATACTCTGCCTGGTTATCGCATCAACATTTGGGCTCATTACAATGGCTGATTTATCCAAATTGACACTTTGCCAGGAACCACTCCCATATGCTTTTATAACTTCTTCAATTAGCCCAAAGTTAGCCGTCGAGACCATACAGAATATGACGTTGTCAACGACAAAGAATAGGTGGTTGATAAGAGGACTCGTCTTAGCATATTTAATTCCAAGCCCCCTGTCGTTGAGCTCTGTTTTCCTGAGACCGCTTGACAATGCCTCTACACACAAAAGAAACAGATATAGAGAAAGAGGACAACCCTGCCGAATGCCTCTTGATGGAGTTATCTCCGCCACTTTAACGCCCCTCAGCTGGAACGAAAGTGTAGCCGTTGTTACACAGCTCATGACAAGACTAACCACAGAAGGGGGAAACCGCATCTTCGCTAGCACGGCCTTCAGAAATCCCCATTCCAAGCGGTCATAGGCCTTTAACATATCCAGCTTTAAAGCCATCCATCATTTTCTGCCTTTTTTCCTCTGATGAATGGAATGGAGCAATTCAAAAGATGAAAGACTATTGTCAACTATTTGCCTACCTGAGACAAAGGCAGATTGATTAGGCGAGATTAAAGTTGGAAGCACACATTTAAATCTGTTTGTGAGAACCTTCAGCACCACCTTGTACACCACATTACTCAGGCTGATCGACCTGAAGTCCTTTAAGGAGTCAGCATGTTTCTTCTTAGGGATGAGGACTACATCGATGCAGTTGAAGCCTTGGAGTTAGTAGTTGACCCTCAAAATTTTAAGACACACCTCAGTGAAGTCTTGGCCAACGACTTCCCAAAATTTTTGAAAGAACATCGCGTGGAACCCATCCGGTCCAGGTGCTTTTGTTGAACAGAGGATGGACTTGATAAAACCATACACGGCAGCAGAAATCAGAACCGCGTTATTTGAGCTACGTCCAGCATCCTCTTGCGAGAACCTACTACTGCCTCGGAGAACCACCCCTATTCTGATCACTTACCAGGAGTTGTTCGAGCTTCCACTGAGGGTTTCTAGTCGTCAAGTTTGTGGTGCTGAGGCGAATGGGATTAGGAATGGAGGATGACGAGATAGCTAGGTTATGTAAATCCCTAAAACTATCGGATGAGGAGGGGAGGATTTGTGATATCGGATAGGCGGTGTGTAAAGAGGGGTTTGAAGAAGTCAAACACTGCTTGGCGGGGAAGGTGTTGGGTACTAAAAGGGTGAACCGTGAGGGGTTCAAGAGTGTCATTGAACAGATTTGGGGGGTGTATGGCGAAGTGGAGGCAGAATCGCTAGGGGATAATGTATTTATGTTCTATTTTGGCAAAATGGAGGCTAGAGATGTGGTCTGGAGACGGGGACCTTGGCATTTCGAGAACAATCTGATAGTCCTTGAGAGACCGGACGGAGTGGGAGATGTGTCTAAATTGGCATTTGATAGGCTACTGATATGGGTCCAGATTCATAAGCTTCCCCTAATGTGTATGAACCCTACAGTAGCCAGAGTGTTGGCTCGACAAATTAGTGATATTGTATGGGTTCCTGAGGAATCTAAGGAATGTCGTGGGAAGTTTCTAAGGGTGAAGGTATGTATAGATATCAAGAAACTGCTGAAGAGGATCCTGCAGCTAAACCTGGGGGGGACAGGCAAAATGAAAACGGTGGTACTCACCTATGAGAACCTACCAGAATTTTGTTACATATGTGGTAGATTGGGTCATGGGGGGAGTGAGTGTCGGGATGAGTTGGAGAAAGAAGAGGGGAGTAGCCAGGCCAAACGGGAGTATGGGTCTTGGCTTCGGGCTAACCAGTATTCATGGGGAAAGAAGAAACAAGACAGGGCCGAGTGACTGGCTAGAAAAGGAAGAAGGGTCGAGTTCGAGGAGAGTCAGGTGCAAGGGGGGAAAGGAGAAGCTAGGGTAAGAGAGCCAGGTGGTAGCTAGAAGGAACTGCTAGACGTGGTACCGTCTAGTGGTAAGCAAGAAAGGGAGGAGGAGTTGGAATCAACTTTGAAAGAGGTGAAGGGTTTAAATGGGGGGCAGTGTGTGGCAGTGGTCCCAACTGTTGATCTAAGTGGTAGTGCTAATAGGGAACAGATTGGAGTTATAGAGGTTAATACAGTGGTTGGGCTCGCTGTGCTAAAAAGTTCGAAAGCCGAAGGGATAAGTATTGAAAGTCGTAGTCTGGACTCTCAAAAAGAATCTATAATGGGTCTTGCGGCTGAGGATAGTTGTCTCGTGGGGCCCTCTTCTGAAGGTAGCTTGGACATTGTAAAAGGGAACTCATGCATACTACAACAACGTAAATGGAAAAGGGCAGCACGAAAAGGCTTAGGTAGTAGTCAAAATAAGAGGAGAGGGGGCTGAAGTAAGAGCTATCACCGGGAAGGCATCTTAGCACAAGCGATAAGGTTGGGAAACGTCCCTCTATAGCTGATACTCAACAAACGGACAGGGTGTTAGGATAGGAACACAACCTTAAAAGGAAGGCCTTGAGTTTTATGGACGAGGGGGAAGAGGTGCTCAAGAGAGCCAGAATGGTGGAGCTGGGTGATATCGAAATGGCTGTTGTATCAGCGGAGCCTGTGGACCAAGCCCGCCGGGAGCCATGAGTATCTTTGGTAGGAACGTGCGGGGGGTGGGGAACCCACGTACGTTCTCGGCCCTAAAGAGAGTGCTTAAATATTATTCCCCTACCTTCATGTGACCTATAACTTGCAACTATTAATTTTTCTATCATTTCCCTAGTCTATCAAAATTTTTGGATTTACTTTATTTTTTTCTTTCTTCTTTTTTAAATACCACATATAATGTAACGACTCAAATTTAGGATATTATCAAGTTAGATGAGTGTTGTCACCACCAAGCCATGTTGGGCGACATAAATTATGCCCATTTTAAAAAATTAATTATGTCCACTTTCTTGAAATTTTAGGTACAAGACTATATATAAATGACAATCTCACATACTTTAAATTGAATTATGAACCTTTTTTTTTTTTTTTAATTACTAGGACTAGTCAAGGATGTTGTTGGGATCAATTGCGGTTCGACTTTGAGGTGTAGCCTAAGGATCAACTCCCAAAAGATGGGAGAGAGCAACCCACATGTGTGGGGAAAATGACCACATTAATTGGGACTTTTGCAAACTAAACCTATGATCCTTAAAGGTAATATGAACTATAGTTTACCATCACACCATAGTCGCTTACTCAAATTGAATTATGCACTTTAGATCTTTGAAAAATACAAATTAAAAAAATAATTCAAATCAGATATTGGGTTTGTTTCCTTAGATTAAGTTGATATATATAATTGGTTTTTAAGTTTATTTTATTATTTGACAATAAAACCTTATAATAATTAAATTTCAAAACGATGCTTAGGTTCTATTGTCAATAAAACTCAAGCATGTAATGATACTGCCACTTATTCTGTAAATACCCATCCTGTAAATACTGCTTTGAATGTCAATAAAACTTGTTTTTCACCATCTGTTACTGCTAATACTCATTCAATGAAATCTGGTTTATCTCTTGCCTTCGTTTTGCCTAAAATGCATTTGTGGCACACTAAACTTAGACATCCTTCATTTGCTATACTTAAACAAGTTCTAAGAAAAATGAACATGTCTTGCACTGCACCTAAAGCTTTAGATTTTTGTGATGCATGTCAATATGGAAAGATGCATCAGCTTCCTTTTGTTGCCTCTCAAACTCATTTTTCTACACCTCTCGAGCTTGTATATATGGACCTTTGGGGACCTTCACCTATGGCATTTAAACAAGGGAATAGATATTATATACACTTCTTAGATGCATACACAAAATACACTTGGATTTATCATTTGGTTTCTAAAGATCAAACAACCCAAGTTTTTGTCAAGTTCGAAAACTTAGTTGAAACCACATTTGATAGGAAAATTAAAGGTGTCCAAAGCGATTAGGGGGGGCGGGGGGGTTGTGAATATAAGCCTCTAGCTAGATACCTAGAACAAAAGGACATTCATTTTAGACACCCTTGTCCTCACATTCATCAACAAAATGGTTCTGCAGAAAGGAAACACCACTATATCACAGAAGTTGGCCTCACCCTTTTAGCACAAGCTCAACTTCCTCTCTCCTTTTAGTAGGAAGCTTTCCACACTACAGTCTATATTATCAATAGACTACCCACACTTGTATTAAACCACATATCACCCTTTGAAAAACTCTTCAACAAAAGTCTTGATTACCTATTTTTGAAACCATTTAGGTGCTCATGTTTTCCTTTTCTTAGGCCTTATAATAAGTCCAAGTTTAGTTTCCACGCTTCCAAATACATTTTTGTTGGCTATTCTGATGATCATAAAGGCTATAAGTGTTTTCATCCTAGTGGCAGGCTTTACATCTTAAGGCATGTCATTTTTAATGAGTTTGAGTTTCCTTTTCATTCTATTGTTTGTTCAGCTATTGTCAATTCTCCTAAGGTGAGTAATGTGATTTTGAATTATCAAGTTCAACCTCTTGATCTTAGTGCTCTAGTACCTAACCAAAGTTGTTCTTCAAATAAGAGAACTATAGACCTAAAATCAAAGCCTACAAACTATCATCCAATGATGACAAGATCCAACATGGAATTTATAAACCAAAGGCTTACCAATTTGATGGTCCAAGTCTGCTAATCTCAGAGCCGAGCTTAGTTGCCCAAGCTTTGTCAATACCAAGTTGGAAAACAGCCATGGATGATGAGTATAATGCTTTGATAAGGAATCACAATTGGGATTTGGTGCCAAGAACTAATGACATGAACCTTGTAAGCAATAAATGAGTATTCAGAACCAAGTTTAACTCAGATGGGACTGTGCAAAGACAAAAGGCAAGGTTAGTTGCCAAAGGTTTCCATCAAACAGCTAGTATAGACTTTGTGGAGACTTATAGTCCAGTAGTAAAATCATCCACAATCAGGGTTGTTCTTGCTTTGGCAGCTGCAAAAGGATGGGATATCAAGCAACTTGATATCAACAATGCATTTCTGAATAGGCAACTGAATAAGGTAGTGTATATGGACCAACCTGAGGGCTACATTTCTCATCAATATCTTGAACATGTCTACAAATTGAATAAGTCTTTGTATGGGTTGAAACAAGCTTCTCGAGCTTGGTTTGAAAGACTAAAAGGAGCTCTTGTGCAGTGGGGATTTCAAAACTCTAAGGCAAACGGTTCTTTGTTTGTGTACAAGTCAGGTACTGCTCTTATCATTCTACTTGTTTACATAGATGATATACTAGTGACAAGCATTGATCAAGAGCTGGTACATAAGGTAATTACTGATCTAAACCAATATTTTTCTTTGAAAATGCTTGGTTCTTTTAGTTATTTTCTTGGTTTTGAAGCAAAGAGAGATGCTACTGGAATACATCTCACTCAAAAGAAATATGCCACTGACTTGTTGAGTAAAACAAACATGTTATAATGTTCTATATGTCCAACACCTATGAATACTGGTACTAAACTCCTCAAGACAGATGGAGAACCCTTTTCAACACCTACTCTTTACAGGAGCACAGTTGGAGCATTACAATATCTGACTCTTACAAGACCAGATATTGCTTTTGCTGTTAATAAACTAAGTCAATATCTTTCTGCACCCACAATAGTCCATAGGTCTATAAAAGAGTCCTATGATATGTTAAGGGCAAATTGGATTATGGTCTACATTTTAGTGCCTCTTCCTTACTTGAACTTGTTGGTTTCTCTGATGCTGACTGGGTCGGCAATTTGGATGACAGAAAATCCACTAGTGGCTGGTGTATCTTCCTAGGAAAGAGCTTGGTTTCATGGAGCTCAAGGAAGCAAACAGTAGTAGCAAGGTCTAGTTGCGAAGCCGAGTATAGGTCCTTAGCTCAAGCTTTAATTGAATTAACTTGGTTAAAAACTTTGCTAAGTGATTTGGGAGTTAAATTGTCACAAGTACCAATGTTATGGCGTGACAATACAGGTGCTGGTTCACTAGCCAGGAATCCAGTTTTTCACTCCAAGACAAAGCACATTGAAATTGATCTTCACTTCCTTAGAGACAAAGTAGCAGCACAAGAGCTAGATGTCAAGTACATTTCTACAGATGAGCAAGTTGTTGATATTCTAACCAAAGCACTTGGCATTGCACGTTTTGAAAGGCTTAGAGACAAACTCATCATTGACAGTTCAATGCTTCGTTTGAGGGGGCCTATTGGAAGTAAAGAACTAGTTAATAAGGCCCAACTCACATGAATTGAAAACCTCTCTGAGATGCTTGGAACTAACTAGCCACGTCAGCTATAAATAAACCAATAAGATTGTAGCTTTGACTTGTTGTTTGACCCTTGAATATATATATTGTGCCTTGTATATTCTTATGAGTTAATGAAAACAAATTCTAGAAATTTCTTCATGATTTCCTCTCAATTCTTGATTTTCGTTTTCTTTGTTTTCTAAGTTTTTTGTTTTAAGTTTTCAATAACAAATATATTTTTTTAATTTGTAAAATTAAATAATGAATTATACAAAAGTGGAAGCTACTAGGAAAATGCATGACCTTTTACTTGCTATGGCTCAGACTTGGAACTTCAAGGTTGCAATCCACCAATCAAGTTACCGAACGAACTAACTTAAAAATATCACAATTTTCTATGGATGAATAGTTTTCTTTTTTATTTTTTATGAATCTTAACAGACAAGATGATGGGAAAAAATTGGATATGATTTGTAAACAAGAAAATATTATCAAAAATAGGCATCATTTATTAATTTGAAAAATAAGTTAGGAAATGTGTTTTCAAAAATTTTCTCAAAAGCTAGGACCGAATTCAATTAAGAATAACTACATTGAATTTAATACCATTCTTAAATTCTTGAATTATGAAAATCTCTACAAAACTCAAAAAAAATAATCAAACCCTAAAAGATTAATAAAGAGGAAGTATAAATTCTAAGTTTTGTGTGTGTAAAAGGTAATTAATTTGACTAATAGCTCATAACTCACAAAAAAAGGACTATTTTTCACGTGCGGAATTACATATTTGTAGTTCTCTAAGAAAAATACTTCTAAATCCAATTGGCTTCCAACAAAACTAACCCTCCCCTCTTTAGAATTCCTAATTACTAATTAATACAATAATAAATTAATTAAATAATTAAATTTATGATATATTTTATTTAATCTCATTAAATAAGATATCATAAATATCTTTTGGAATTTTATTTCCTTATTTGGAATCCAATTGCTAATATTTTTTTAATTCCTTTTTAAAGAAAACTAAAATCGAGATTATTTGGAGAATACACATTTATCCAAATTAGGAAACTAGGTGGCCGAATGGCCACCCCATGCCTTGGATTACCATTCGGCCACCCCACGTGGCATCCTAAGGTACCCAAAGCCACCTTGGCCAATGTAGGTGGCCATTCACCCACTTTATATATATGCATGGTGGGTTTGCTAATCCCATGCATTGGGATGCCCTAACCATTAAATTAAATATTCTCCAATTAAGTCCAATAAATGGATCCAATAATCCAACTTTGGAAAATTATACAAAATCGTGTAATTAAATCGGGGATCAATTGGGCTATTCCATTCTTAAGCTTCAATAGACCAGGTCCAAATTTATTTAACTATTAATTAATTGAACCTAATATATTAATTTTAGTTTATTTCACTAAAAAAACTAAAATTACAGTCTTGGAATAAAATAAATACATATTAAATATATTATACCCTAAGCAGTTTACAGGAATGTGTATCCTAATGAAAAATATCAATAATCTTGATGTATAAAACCGCTACACTTTTTCAATTATTTTATTTCATATCACTTTCTTACATCTAATAGATAATTTGATTTCACAAGAAATCATAATTTAATAAGAATTATTGAATATTTGGCGGCAACATTAATCTAGGACTCTGGAAGACTCATAAGGTATGTTTACTTTTATTGAAAAAATAAAAAGCCATGATAAATACCTATGTGTGCATGTGTTCTTTTTAATTAATAAACCATAATACCAAACTATCGGGAAATTAGATCATATCAACCATCACCCATTGATAGTTTAAATATTATAATTTATAATTATAAATTACATTATTTATTTCTGAATTGAGATAGACATTCCATTTCTTTTTTAAGAGGAAATTCCATTGCTTTATTGTGTGCGTACGTGTGTGCATGTATGTGAGTTCTCTATAATTTATTTGTAGTAATCTATCATAAATGAATTCTGTTTCGAATTTAATGGGAAGTGTAACAAGTTGTTTCCTACAAGTTATAGCCATGTATTATAATGTCCGTTTTACTCCATATAAATGCTGCAATATATGTTTTGCAGTTTGAAAATTAAAAGTTAATTAAACAAGAATGGAAGCTACAAGGAAATGACCTTGTCAGATGTAAACATATATTAATAAAGATACAATTCAGAGATGATAATATTTTTAATTTAATAAATACTTTAAACGTTGAGAAACAAACTAA
The DNA here is from genome assembly GCA_021234005.1 of Nephelium lappaceum. NCBI lineage: Eukaryota > Viridiplantae > Streptophyta > Magnoliopsida > Sapindales > Sapindaceae > Nephelium > Nephelium lappaceum. Next base: position 5,495,946 of record CM038010.1, on the reverse strand, counting down.
ACAAATAAAGTTGGCGCAATGGAGCATATTTTCTTGAAAATCTGACTTCTTGATTTTAAATATCTTGTCGTTGGAAACAAGATAAACAAGCAGTCCCTTGTTTTCTGTCGATTCTTATTATATTCATGTCTTGTCGTTGGAAATTACCAGCAAGGATCCTATTTGCAGAATTAGCTAGGGCTTCTTATTTCGAGGGACCGCCAAGAACAATATTTTCTTTTTCTCTTTTTTTTTTTTTTGAACTGCAAGAACAATATTTTCTGTGAGTCCAAACCGTAGAAGAAAACCATTAAGCGTCGTAACTGCAAACAGGATTGGGGCTTGTTTGGTGTTGGTGTACTGTGTTATCCTGGCAACATGTGCTCGTGCGGAATCGGTGAACAAAATAAAAATAAGATCCTTTTAAAATAATTTTAATATGCGGGAAAGACAAAACACTTTTAAAGTAGGACATTCTAGAAGTCAATCCTAAAGCACAACATTCGTGATAAAACAAGACAACTTGGTGCGCAACCATTAAATTATTAATGGATATCATGATTTCAAGAAAGTTAAATCAAAAGTAATTCTACTGAAATAGAAAAAAAAAAAAAAAATAGTCCAATTACTAACAGTTGTTGTTACTTGTACTTTCAATACTATGGAAGTGTTTTTGCCTTTTTTTGGGTCTTCACAATGTATGATTTTATAGCGTTTGATTAAATACAATTAATTTTTTTTGAACGCAAATTAAATACAGTTAATTATTGCATAACTTTTTATACAATATTTCATAATAATACAAAAATCTTTTCAAAATGCTATAAGTATGAAAATTACAATTGAGGAAGCTACATGTGGGGGAGGACCTCTTCCACGCTTTGGCTTGGACGTCGAGCTACATGTGGGATTAATATAAATTTCCTAACCGACATGTATACCTCTATATATTAATAAATAAATTATATATGCACTCAAACAAAGTTTTGTTTTTTTTGAATGAACCAACAATAAAATTTTTAATTGATAAAAATACTTAAAAAGATTACTTGGTGATTTAAATGCAATAAGAAAAGCCTTGGATCTAATCTTAAAGCTTTAATGTCAAAGAAAGATAATTTTGGTGAGACCGTGTGTAGTAGTTGTAATGTTTCACCCCGAAATAGTTTTTAACTTTTTTATCATCTAAATATAGATTCACAATTTCCTCAGTGAAATTATAAGTTGGAATCATATGTCTCCTAGATTGATGGTCACTCTTCTTTTCATGTTGAACTATCATTCATTTCAACTACTAATGTTGATCTTATTATATACTAATATGGAAACTTTTGTGATATATATATATATTTTTTGAAATAGCTAACTTTTGTGATTAAAAGTTAGAAAATCAAAATATATCTTAAAATAAAAAACGAGAAGAGGACTTATAGCTCGTAGGCTTAAACATGCACTCGTTATATCGATGTTCGAGACGCCGGAAAGAATATATATTAATTAAAAATTACTTAGATGATTTTTTTTCTTATATGAATCTCAACTGTTACCGCGTTATTTACATTAAAAAAAATGTAACATTCAAGTTTGGTTGGTGAGATGTTTTTCTCTGTCAAGTCGGTACCCTCCACTTCTCTTATAAAATAGCCCATATCGACTTCGAGTAGTATCAAAAAAACACTAAACTGAGATTTGATATTCCTATCAGCAGAGAGATCATGAGGTTCGGATCAAAAAATTCGAAGAAGAAGCAAGTTAATGATGATGAAGAAACAACTCCTAAAGCGATCTTCCATCTCATTCCTGATGCTTTAACGACAAGAAGGGCTCAACGAGATCCTGCTAGGGTTTCACCAGATGTTAATGGTCAGTCTGTTTTCTCCCATGGTGGACCGCCTCAAGTACACAATGAATCCACCTCTAGTGATGCAACTGCTTCGACAACTCATACTCCCCAGAAGGTCTTTCATCATCAAGGGACAAAAAAATCATCGGGTCCATCTTCAACCAACAAAAAGTGAAGAAGTAGATTCATTGGGAATAAACACTGTCTATTTGCATTTTTTATATATATAGTGCCTCTGTTTGGTTGGTTTGTTTATTGTTATATATATAGTGCCTGTGCTCCTGTGTTTGGTTGGTTTGTTTATTTCAATTTCTTTCTCATAAATCTGATTCTCTCTTTTTGTTCCTCTCTCACGCAAATCTAGTTCCCTCTCAAATCTGAGTCTTCCTCTGTCTGTCTAGTGTATTTAATTTTCTCTCTTCCATGAATTTGAATTTTCATAATTATATATAAATAAATTAACGCAATATTATCTGAAATGGATTTCTTACAATTTATAATTGTAGTTGACATATTACTGTAAAATATCAATAAAATATATATAAAAGAATACAGGAAATACATATTTCTAATACTAATAATTTCATTTTGATTTATACTTAATGGTTAGTAACTCATATTTTTAAAATATTAATTCGAACCAATTAAATTTATATATTATATTGAAATTAAATAGGAAAGAAAATTTGTTTTAAGAGAGAATACAACGATAAGTTTGATTGGTTTGTTGTAACTTTTTAAAATTAGTGGATATTGATCATAAAAATTTTATAATATATAAAAACTTGATTTTAATAATATCATTTTTAACATTATGAACTATTAGTTACACTATCTTTTAATTAAATATATCATAATATTGAGATTGATATTATTAAAATCATATCTCTTTTTATATATACAGCCACATTCAAGCGGCATATAAGCGACATACAAGCTAGCAACTTGTGTACAATGCCACATTCAAGCGACATATAAGCAGGCAACGTGCGTACACCTCCACATTCAACGACATATAAGCTGGCAATATGTATTTGTCGAAGACCGGCTAACGAATCAAAACAGGGCCCTACCTTTTTCATTTCTTCGTTAACGAAATCAAAAGAGGGCCCTACCCTTGATTTCGAAAAAAAAAAAAAAAACCGCCTACTCTTTAAAATGTTCTATAAGATGGGGAAAAGACAAAAACACTTTTAAAGTACTAAAGTAATCATTATATTTTTCAAGAGTCAAACTAAAAGTACAGCATTGGATTCTCAAAAAAAAAAAAAAAAAAAAAAAAAGCAGTGGTGATGATCCGATTACAACTCGGTTCATGATTAGAAAAAAAAAAAAATCAACTTGGTGCTGTAAAGGTTAATTGACGGGAAAAATATTAATGCCTTTAACTTACAAATTATTATAATTAAACGTTATAAATTAATCTATTAATAAATGGTGGAGTAACCTTACTAAAGTGGTGGTCAATACTGTCAAGGGTACTAAAGTATATTTCAAGATAAACTGAGATGCTTAGCATATTTATGCCAAACAACAGAGACCTGCATGTAATCGTCCCTTATTTTTGTCACCATGGGTCTAAATTTAAAAACAAGAAAAACAAAAGGATTAATTCTCTTAGTAGCAATTGGTGCTATTAATAATTACAAACAGTATTTCTGGAAAAGTGTTTGCCTCTGTAGGATCTTGACATTGTATAATTTTTTTTATAAATTGTTGTAAATGATTTTATTTTAACTCATGTATATCTTATTATACAATAATTTGGAATGAAACAGAGATCATTTCGAAGGATAAATATCTATAATTTATATTGACTGAATATGGGTTGCCAGTATGGCAATATCAGTTATTTTATTGTTTCCAATATATATATATATATCAGTTATTTTATTAAGTTGATTGGGGTTAATTGACAAACGATCGTTAGGCTTATATGTATATATGAAAAAATTCTGAAAACTCTCTTAAATTGAAAAATAATATCACCAAGGTGATTTTATATTAGTTTTATTTTTAGAGAATATTTTGATATAATATATATATATATTATATTTGATTACTGCTAAATTTGACTAATTACAAGTAAATATAGTAAATGTGATCTAACTTATTTAATTATAGTAATATATAATGATATATAATTAGATATAATAAAATATAATTAGTTATTTTATAATACAATCACTCATTAAGTATATCAATATTCAAGTATACTGAAAGATATGCCATATATATAGAGAGAGAGAGGATCCTACATGGAGATGACTTCTTCCTCGCCATAAAAATGTAGCCATGGATCTAACGTGAAAGCTATAATGCTTTATTTAAAGAGATACAGGAGGGAGGGAAGGATTTGGTGAGATTAGGTGAGAGTTTTGTAAAGATGTTTAGTTGTACCTTGTAAATTCCACCCAGATTTGATCCAGATCATTACTTTGACGTTTTTATTCAAATGTGGAGGCTGCACCGCTTCGAATCTTTGAAGGTTGAAATCCAAACCTTCGTAATGAAAATTGGGGTCATGAAAGCCTCAGAGGGGTCATCACACGTCATATGGAAGACCGTGGAGGTTACTTGGTATGATGTGGTGTATATACGACTAATCTGGACAAGCCAATTAAAGAATCAGTTGGTTTTTTGTCCGATGATTGAACGATGCTACTAAAAAATAAAAATTAAATAGTGATTAAAATCTAAAATCTGAATAATGTATATATATTTTTTTCTTATCTCTAAACATATAACATTTTTATTTATTTTTAAAATTGAAATTATTTAAAAACTAATAATTTGACATTTATATAGTCTTTTACTATTAACTGTTATGTAACTTCATTTAATATAATATAAAAAATAAAAAATAAATTTTTTTACAAATACTAAAACACTTTTATGTATATATTAATAATATTTTTATCCATAATCAAAATATGATTAATTACTATAGTAATTTTTTTTTTGAAAATTATATATACATAAACAAATTATTATAATAAAGTAAATTAAATTTATATTTAAATAAAAATAAACGAAATGTTCTTAAGTTGAATTACTATGGTAACAAAAGTTGAAATTGTATAGTAATATCTATTTTAGTTATTGCAATATTTCATTAATTACATTCAAAAATTATAAAATAATATATATTTTAGTCATTGCAATATTTCATTAATTACATTTAAAAAGAATTTGTATAATGTAAAATTAGGACAGATTTAAAAATATATTATTTTGGAAAGAATAGATTTGAAATATATATTTTTTAAAACCATTAACTGACTTGATATTTAGTTAAAAGTTAGAATTTGTAGCTTTTTTTAGTGATTTTTAAATGGTTTTAAATAGTTTCACTACTTAAAAAAAAAAATCAATTAATAAATATAATTCAAATTTATTAAATGAAAAATGATAAAAATAAACTATCCCGATTCTTTTGTTGCAGAATATAGCACACAGATGCAGTTAATATTCAGCGTAAGACACTAATGCAACCTTTTAACGTTGAAAAATGGTGACAATCGATAACTTCTTTATTTTATTGATATCAAGGTGCACAAAGTCAGCATTTGTGTGAGATGAAATTTGGATGAGATGAAATTCTTAGTCATTCTAGTTTCATCAAGAAACAGGTTATTGCACACATAATATATGTTTACACACCATAATATATGTTTTGTTTTTTGACAATATAAATGTTCTTAAATTAAAAAATTAACAATATAAATTAAGGAAGACTTCATTTAGTCCTCAAAAGTTTCAAAAATTATCAAGTTTTTAAAACTCTTTTAGAAACAGCTCTTTTTGCCCCTAATTTTTTCAAAACTCTTCAAAAAATCTAAACCATTAGTCAACTAATAATCAATTGTGACTTTAGGCTACTTTTAATAACTTAAATTTAGAGACATTTTAAATAATTTAATTTGTAAATTTATTATTTTATTAGGATAACTCAGTAATTTACATGAAACTAACAACTATTAAAGGTAAAAATATTTTTTCACGCGTTTTATTAATATTGATCGTCGGTTGATTGGTGGTTTTGGACTTTTTTGAAGAGTTTTTGAAAAATTAGAGATGAAAATAGTTGTTTTCAATAGAACTTTAAAAACTTGATATTTTTCAAAACCTTAGGAACTAAAATAAAGTTTTCCCTATAAATTAAATAAACATGGAAGCTACAAGGTAACGGCCATTTACACACTAGTAGGGGTGGGCATGGGTTAGGTCAAGTCAATTTTGCAGAAAACCGACCCAAAACCTACATTGATCGATTTTTGGTTTTGAAAACCAACCCTACCCGAAATAAGGTCGAACATGGACATGGACTGACACAATCGATTTTGGTTTGTGAATCGGTTCATGTCAGTTTGGACTTGGAAATGCACTTCTAATTTGCCTTTAAACCGGTCTGATATCAAAAGTAAAAAACCCCAAATTCATCAATAACTCAACTTCATAAAACTCCAATCCATCAGTAACTTCACAGCTTTAGTAAAATCATTACACAACAACTAAAAAAAAAAAAAAGCAAGATAAACCGAAATCCCAACATACACAGATGATTATTCATCAATCAAATGCTCTTAAGAGGCGGTGAGGTGGTTAGGGTGTTGAGAATAGGTGTCGAGGTCGGTTTTGGAGTTGTAAGTGGCTATGGAGCATGAGTGAAGGTGGAGATGGAAGATTCAGTTTGGAGGACTGGACTGATGACGAGGTGAGTAGAACTGAGAAGAGAGGGTCGATGATAGAGGTATAAATAGTGGATGAGGCCTATTGACAAAGGAAAAAATGAGGCCCACGATGGCGGAAAATAGAAAGAGGTGGCCAACAGTGGTGGAAAAGATGGAGTAACGATGGAGGAAAAAATAAGCAGGAGGACAGTTAAGACTTGAGAGCACTGGTGACAATGGTGAGAATGTGTTGTTTACTTTTCAATTCTCATTTAGTAATAAAACCTTGCAAGTATATGAATCATATAGATATCGTATACCAGTTGCGGTATTGTTTTCATAGGGACATAGAAGTCGATTATCAAACTAGTCCTAGATAAAAACAAATAAATAAGAACAAATAAATGTATACTAGAATTCCATATTCCACCTAGATATAAAAATCATCAAAGCATAAAAGATTTATCGGTTGTGTTTGTCGCTAGTTTATCACTAATCATTTCAATATATCTCTTTCAATAATGAATTAAATATACTCTCATCCATTAACACCTATCTTCTAATGGCTATCGAATAAATAAAAGCTCATTAGGTTCAAAATAATCTATTATCTAAGTTGGATTGATATTTTTATTAAATATTTGGTTGTTACTTGAACACTCACTGCAATTCGATTATCACACGAGTGGCTTGTTTCTCTTCTTAACCTAGGGTAGACATTTTATCAAAAACTTTGTATGCTATTCCTTCTTATCTTAACACATAACCTCAAATCATGCATATGATAGCCAATCATATACAAACATTAAGTTATAAAATCCCTACTCAACATGCACACCATCCTTAAGCAAATGATAATCAAACTCTATTAATATTAAATAATCAATTAATATTCATCATCATCCCAATACAACATAAAAATAAATGGATACATATAAAGGAAAATTTGCAAATACATAAGAGAAGTTGAGAAAACAATCCATGAATCTCTTTCTCTAAAGTTTGAATACATAAAGCTCAGCTCTTTCGAGTTCGAACCTTATGTCCTCTTTTTGCTCATGCAAAGCATCCTCTCCAAAGTATGGTGGATATGATGTTAGGGGGGTGAAGTTTGAAGGTGAAATATGGTATTTAAAAGTGAAAATCATGGGTGAGAGAAAGGGCATAAGAGCCCCATTTGTAGCCCCTCAAAACTATTGAAAAATGGTATGGTTTGGGTGCATTTAAAGACTTGAGAAGCAGGGCACGAAATATGAAGGGAAATATAAAAATACCCTTAAAAGCTCTCTTGTGCGTTGGTGGACAAATAGGCATGCAGCTAGGGTTGATGCTGGTAGTATCTCGCGTTTCTTGGCACACAAGTAGGTGTGGAAGCATTCAAGGTAGTGTGTTAGTACAAGAAGACTTGGTTGATGCGCACTTGGTTAGGTGCTTTTGAATGGGTAGATGCATTGGTGAGCATATAGGTGTTATTTTTTTGGTGAAGAGCAGGTTGTTTGGTATGCAACCTAGCAAGTAAGCTTGGCAGTAAGCGCGCTGATGGCAATGTAAGGCTGTTGCGCGCTGTCTTTGAGGCTTGGCAACGAGGAGGCGTGCTTAGCAATGCATTAGAGGTGTAGTAAGGTTAGTGTACGATGGGCCAATGGAAGGCTTCCAGGTAAGCATGCTTACTACTTGAGAGGCTATTGGCTATGAGGGCGTGCAGATCAGTACGCTGTAGGTTGTGAAAAGGGCTCTTGTGCATAGAAACTACTGTGGAAGGACAAGTGGTTTGTTGTGACTGCTTGTTCAAGTCAACTCGTGAGGGGCTGTGTTGGTTGGTAAGTTGACCTCCCAAAGGGCATGTGTGAGGGTTGCGTAAGGGTTGTTGTGAACTAGTTTGCACACCGTTTTGCCACGACAATGAGTTGCTACTCTTATCCAAAATGCTTTCATTTCCCAGTAGTTTTTTTTTTTTTTTTTTTTTTTTTTTTTTTTGCAATGATCATTTGGTCAACGATATTCTTCCATATCACCTATTCACCATGTTCTTAGACCAAACCTTCACATTTACATGCGCACAACATTCATGAATTTATTTCTTGAAAAATACTTGAAAATATGTAAAATCTACTCAAGAACAATGACAAAGATAAAAATTTAGATACATAAATCATTACTAGAAATACCTTTGTCAAAATGGGAGATGCAAATCAGAGAGCGTAGAAAGGATGAAAACTAACATAGAAAGCGAGAGAAAAAATGGAAGAAAAGGTAATGGCTGGGTTATATAAAAGTGAAAAAACATAAGTCTATAAATAATGTTTTTTTTTTTTTTTAATTTTCTATATCGGTTTTGAGTTAGGTCGGTATTACTGACCCAAAACAAACCCGAATCGACATATAATTGGTTTCTTCTTATAAAACCAACCAGACCAGAAACAAGAGTAAAATCTAATATTTTTGGATCGGTTCGAGTCGGGTCATTCTTGGTTTTTTTTCCTCACCTCTACACACTATGGCTTAGGTTTGTAACTTTGAGCCATAAGGTAGGTGAATAAGTTATGTCAAAAAAGAAAAAACAAAACAAAAGTAGGTGAATAAGTTTAAGTTACCTAATAGACAGACTAATAAATATTACAACTTTCTAGGGTTGAACAATTTTCTCTCTATGAACCTTAATGGACAAGAAAGATGTATCATGAATGAGTTTTAAAAACAATAATGAACTATTAATTAAACAAATCACAATAGTTGAGATTACTTTTAATATAAGGTTATCACAAATTAGTAACCTTACGTAACTAGTAAAGTAATCAAACCCATATATATGTATATATAAGGACTAACTAATCAAATTAATCAATTGTATTTGAATTAAATAGGAGAGAGAATGCAATGAATGAATTTAATTGGTTGATCCTTACTTTTTAAAGTAAGAGAGTTCTCATTTTAAAAACACTATATATATATATATTGAATTTACTATCGGTGTCTCCCAACTTTAAAAAGTTAAAACGAATCAATCAAATTTATCAATTGCATTCTCTCTCCTATTTAATTTAAATGTAAAAAATGAATTTGATTGGTTCGTTGAAATACTGATAGTAAAATCACTATGCATATATACATAGTGAGAGAGAGAGAGAAACAGAGAATATAAATTCATTGACTAATCTCTTATATAGCCATAAATGATTTTAAACTAATTAAATACCATTTAATTAATCGTTCAAAGTTATCAATAAAATTCTTCAATAATAATCCTTAAAATCAATGCAATGATTTTTATTAAAGAATTTTATGGAGTAACAACCTTACCCATTAGGGTAAGAAAGCCAAACCCATTATATATAAAGAGAATCTAAGTTCCTTGATTAATCTCTTAATAGTCAAACTAAAAGTACAGGATCATCATGTAAAATGTTTTCTAAGATGGGGAAAAGACAAAACACTTTTAAAAGTACCAAAGCATTCGTTATATTTTCCAAGAGTCAAACTAAAGCGAAAATTTTTAAAAATCTACTGATTTTTTATGCATTATTTATTTTTTTCCATGTAATTTCATTTTTATTCAAAATTTTTCTTCTATTATAAATTTAATAAAAAAAATTAAACTAAAATAAAATGAGATTTTTACCCCTCAAATTTTTATTTAAAAATAAAATAATTATAAAATGATATTTTAAAATAAAAAATTATAAACTCAAAATCTGATCGACGATACTAAATTTAAAAAAAAAAATTAATATAAAATAAAAAAAAAATTAAATAATATTTTAAAATTAAATAATTATATACTGATTAAAATTATCTTTACCAGATTAGCCCATCAAATTTAAAAAATGAAAAATTTATAAATTTTTTTTTTTTTTTTTAAAAAAAATGGACATTCTTCCAGCATCATCATCATCAACCTTCGACTAAAAGTACAGCATTCGTGATGATCTAATTTCAACTTGGTGCTCTAAAGGTTAATTGATGGGGAAAATTACTGTTGGCCCTGAAGGCTTATGTAGATGTGCAAACCATCTTAGTTTGTGATAAAAGACAGTTTAGGACCTTAACATTAGTTGACTAAATTGGATTTAATGGTTTGACCGCCCATTTAGAAAGAAAAGATATTAATACCTTTAACTTACAAATTATTATAATTAAACATTATTAATTAATTTATTAATAAATGACGGAGTAACCTTAGAAAAACAAAAAAAATCTAAAAAACTGTCAAGAGTGCTAAAGAACAATCAGCACTGTCAAGGGTATTAAAGTATATTTTGAGATGCAAAACAACGGGACCCCGCGTATGTTTCCGTTTCTTTTGTCTCAATGGGTCTAAATTTAAAAGCAAGAAAAACAAAACGATTAATTCTCTTAGTAGCAACTGGTGCTATAATAATTACAAGCAGTTCTTATAGAAAAGTATTTGCCACTTTAGGATCCTGACATTATATAATTTTTTAAGGGATGTTATGATAAACCTTTTGGAAATAAATTAATTGTGAGTGGATGGCTGTCTTTTTTTATTTTATTTTATTTTATATATATATAGATAAATCATTCCCTATCATTAATTTTTCATTTAAAAAGTTAATATTTTCCATTTAAAATAATGAAATAACCAAAATATCCTTATCAAGATCCAGTAAAATCTTTATCATATCCTTTAATCTTATGTAATAATTTAAATACCCAATTATTACTTAATAACAATATATAAGTAAAAAAAACAAAATACAAAATTTTTTTATAAAAAAAAAAAAACACTCTTGCTTCTTGTCCGACCCTTTCTTCTCTCTCATTTCTTCTCTTTCATTTCTTCTCTCACACTCTCGCTCATTTGTTTACTTTCTCCTTTTTTTCTTTTTTTTTCTCATTGGTGCTAATAATCGATAGGTCATCTGGGATGAACTCAGATGTGCTCTAGGTTTGTCCTAGATGACCCATCAATTCTGGGTTTTAATTGAATCCAATTCCATCTAGGATGAGCCTAGATGTGCTCTAGGTTCGTCCTAAATGAACCATAGATTCTAGGCTCCAATCAAACCCAGATATGTGTTCAATTGGAACCTAATTAAATGGCGGTTGTAATGACCGAATCTAAGTGAATTAGAAAATAAATTGAGTCTAAAATAAAAATCAATAAATAGATCCAATTCCATCTAGGATGAGCCTAGATGTGCTCTAGGTTCGTCCTAAATGAACCATAGATTCTAGGCTCCAATCAAACCCAGATATGTGTTCAATTGGAACCTAATTAAATGGCGGTTGTAATGACCGAATCTAAGTGAATTAGAAAATAAATTGAGTCTAAAATAAAAATCAATAAATAGATCTAATTTAAGTGTAAGCCCAATTGTAGCGCAAGTTTAATAATAATATAGGTTTTGGACAAAAGTTTATATATTGTGGAATTGGTGACCGTGCAAGAAAAGAACACGTGGGTTGCTAGGCAAAATGAGATTACGTTAGCACGCAAGAAATAAATAAAAAATATAAAAAATAAAAAAATGAAAGTGGAAAAGGACAAAATAGTTTGTTGGCCGAAAAGAAGATATAGATAAAAGCAAAAGCAAAGAAAAGTTCTTTCAAAAGAGACAAATTGGTAGCATGGAAAGTGAGCCAGTGGACTATTAAGAAAAGAGATAGATGTGTCAATTCCTAAACCAAATAAGAAAGACGGTGGTAGAGATATTTTGAGAAAAACAAATCAAAGAAAAGTCAAATCGAAGAAATTGACAAAATTAAGAAACATGGTGTAGAAAAATCATAGAGTGAAGCACTGGGGCTTGATACTAGAGAAGGTGGAGTGTTAATTGTTAATATAATATAAATATTTATTTTTGAGAGAGGTTGAGGTAGAGCAGCTTATTTATATATATGTATATAAGTATAATAGAAGTAAACATACAGAGAACAGAGAATTGGACGAGCAGAAGAGAAGAGAAAAAAGAAAAGAGAAGAGGAAAAAGAAAAAGCAAGAGAAGAGAAAGAGAAGGATATTCCAGATGGATGAATGGAAAATTCGAGTGCTTGATTCATTCAAATAAGTTTATTTCAATGAAATTTGAAATCCAGAAAATTAATTAATTTTTTCATAAATTTTAAATTAAGTTTTATCTTATTTTAGAGTAAATCCAAGTTTATGAGGAATCAAATGGAAACCTGTTTTAGATCCAGATTTAAGTAAAAGAGATATGTGAGTGGAAAATTTTATTTTAATTAAATTGATTAAATTATGCTTATTTATATTTCAGTTATTTATTTATTTATTGGAAATAGACTATTTATTCTTTTAAATGATGTGTTTACATTATCAGTTATGTTTTATGATTGAAACGAGAATTTGTTACAATTCGTATATATGTATTAGAAATTCCAATTGGAATTTTATGTTTTCAGCTTAAGTTTATTATAAAAAATATTTAGAATATTTTCAGCAATATTATTTTATGTTTTGAGAAAAAATATTGATTTATACTTTGTGAAAAGTGTTTGTTCAAAGTTACATGTATATTCAGAAAGAGAATTACGTATATTTGCATATAAGAATTGTTTGAGATTTGACAAGAAAATAAAAATATTTTTAGAACACTAAGATTGTACCTTCCCCTCTAATGATTTGACAAACTATACATGTGTGAGTCATATATTCGCTCAGCATGTGTATGGTAGATGTTGGAAAAGTCATGGGGCCGCTCAGCACGTATATGACAAATGTTATCCCTCGTTCTGTTTATGTGTTAAGTATCTTTACCACATATGACAGATTTCCCCAAGTACTAGTTGATGTAGATTTTCATATTATAAATATTATATATTGTGTTTGATTAGTACAGAAAAAGATTTCAAAAACATTTTACAGACAATAGTTACAAAATTTATTTTATAAAGTGACAAGGGAATGATTCATATAGATATTTGCAACTTTATTATGATATTAGATTTGAATTCAGTTTTATTTTCATATATGAATGTGTTTCAACTTTTGAGAATTTTTAATGTGATGTTTTATTTAGAAATATTTTTAGAAAATTATATCCACTTACTGGGCGTTAGAACTCACCCTTTTATAAAACCCATTTTTTCAAGTATCTACCACAAGTTTATGCAAATTATTGCATATCTTGATAAAGGCCATATAGAGATGACAAAATGCGTTAATATTATTTTTTTTAAGTAGAAACATTTTTGCATCAATGTCTATTATTTTTAATTAACCAGATTTTTTTAATGTATTTATAGAATGGTCTTACAAATAAAAAATATTTTTTAAAAATTTTATGAATATTTTATGTATTCAGTACATGGATCCAACATGAGAAATGTGCAGCTTTTGATTTGTTCAATTTGTAAATATAAAACGATTATTAGATTTGTGATTATTTTTTTAAAGAATTTTCAAAAACTCTAGATTTCAATTAGAAAGACGTCAATTTTCATGGGATTTTCCTAAACTCAAGAGAGGAGTTGGGATGGGTTCTCTTAACGACGGTCATTTGGGTAGCTAGAAGTTGCAACGGTCATGGAGGATTGAATGGTGGTCATGGTGGGCTTGAAGTTGATGGTCATGGTTTGAAGTTGATGATGGTAGGATTGAGCGGCGATCATGATGGTGGGATTGAACGACAGTCATGATGGTGGTTTGAAGTTAATGATAGAGGATTGAGTGGCAGTCATGGTGGGTTTCTAGGTTTGAAGTAGATAATGGTGTCTAGAGTTACAGTGGTCATGGAGGATTGAGTGACGATGGTGGGTTTTTGGGTTCCGGGTTTTGAGTTTCTAGATTCGATTAAACCCATATCTTTGAAGTTTTTTTTTTTTTTTTTTTTTAAATTTTTCTTAAGGTGAGTTGATGATAGTTGATTAATGGTTTGATAATGATAATGGTGGGTTGATGTTGCTGATGGTGGATTGATGTTGATGATGGTGGATTGAGGATGATGCTCTGTTTATGTTTCTAAAATATTTGTTAAGGGTTGATGAATGACTTTTTATTTATCTTTTTATTTTTTATTTTTGATGAAGATGAGTGGGTTGTTTAGTTTTTGGTTGATGTTAAAGTAATCACTCAAAGGTGGAGATCTAATCTAGAGAATGGATCTCCACCATCCATTATCTTTAATGGATGATGGAGATCCAATAGATTAGATCTCCACCCCTAAAACATATATGTATTTTTAAATTTTTTTTAAATAATTATTTTTTTAAATAATGTTCACTGTCCATTAACATCATGGACAATGAAATCATTTTATTTTTTTTTAGAAAATTATTATTATTTTAAATAAAGTATTAATTTTTTTTGTTTTTAAATATTTTAGAGTTGTTTTTTTTAAAATTTTTAAAATTATTTTTATCTCCATCATCCATTTTCTAAGATGGCCAGTGAAGTTTTTTTCAATTTTATTTTTTAAAAATCTTTACAATTTGTTATCAAATTTTCTCATTTTAAAATTTTAATTGTTTTATTAAATTATCATTTTGCCCTCAAATTTTAACACAGATTGAGCTTTTTAGACGATAGGGGGTGATTTACCTAATTAAAAAAAAATCGAGCTTCAATCATGATTAGTTTACTTTTCAGAGGGATTTTTCATAATATCTTATTATTATTATTATTATTATTATTATAAATTGTTGTAAATGATTTTGTCTTAACTCATGGTAGCAATTGGTGCTATTAATAATTACAAACAGTATTTCTGGAAAAGTATTTGCCACTGTACGATCTTGACATTGTATAATTTCTTTTATAAATTGTTATAAATGATTTTGTCTTAACTCATGTACGTCTTATTATACAGTAATTTAGAATGAAATAAAGATCTTTTTGAAGGATAAATATCTAAAATTTATGTTTTGACCTAATTAGGTCAAAACAAAATATATATATATTATGTATAATTTTTTTTTATAAATTGTTATAAATGATTTTGTCTTAACTCATGTACGTCTTGTTACATAGTAATTGACGCGACCCTTCCCGAATACCTCTAAACTAATTTGGTAGGTCACGTCGAGCACCCCAACGGATCCCTCTTAGACCCAACTTGTCGGGTTAAGCGAAATCCGTGGAGCGAACTCTAAACTTTCTAATACTTTCTAAAACATTATTGGGTTGGTTTTCTTTAAAAACTGAAAAGACGTAAGAATTTTTTTTTCGATTTTTAAACTTATTTTCTAACAAAATTTTGGCAGCATAACGACTGCATTTTTTATATTCCAGAAAAATCTGTTTACAAAAAAAAAAATTAACACTTCGACTAAAATTCATCACCAACCCAACTTCTATTTGCCCGTAGGTCTCAAACATGCATTTAATTTTCAAATCAACTTAATAACATTTAAAACTCAAGTCATAAACCACATTTAAATAAAAAAACAATTTAAACACAATTACAAACAAATAAATTCAAATTACAAATTACTTATACAATTCAAAAAGGGGTTTACATATAAATATAACAGATGCGAGAATAAATTGCTCAAAATGACTTCGTGTTGCGTTGCCTCGCCCGTTGGAGGTAATACTACTTTTCGACTACCTGCTGAGAGTACTTGAGGAGGTTTTTGTATAAAAACAGGAAAATAATGAGCTAGAAGCTCAGTGAGTAGTAATTTATTTTTATTTCAAGAATTTGATTTCTAAACGTCCTCCTCGAAAACGTTTAAAAACAATTCTTTATTTCTTTAAACATCTCAAATCTTATTTTCTCAAACTTAATATAAACATAAGAATTTATATATAAACGCAAACATGCATTAAATTCAAAACTCATAACTTAAAATTATAAGCAATCATAAAATTTATTTTCTTTCAAATCTATTTTTTCTTTTAAAACTATTTCTTGATATCTTTCGAAAATACCAATAGTATCCCAAACTCTTAGGTCACGTGGCCTCTGTACGAGGAATACTCCAACGTAGAGGACCAACCATGGTAGCTTTGAAACATCTCGCGGTTATGTGCGGAATTTCCCAGTGCTAACCATAACACGCGTAACACCACCCCACATCAGCAAAGGCGACTCGACTGACAGACTAGGACACTTTGTCCCCCTCAGGTTAGTAACTCATTCCTCCTCAGGACTGTGCCAACTGATGTAGAATAGATTGACCGAGTCTAATCTTTTCTGGAAATCTCAAAGGGTATACTAATGACTTGAAAATGCTTTTCTTTTCTTTTCTCAATTCAAACTTGAAATTTAGTTTTTGAAATTTCATTTTAACAACTATATAGATATGCATATAAAATCAAAATTCCAACAACTCCGAAGCAGGAATGAGTTCTCTTCGCTTCCTTGGAGCCATTAAGGGCAAAGCCACACCACCCTCACCGGTCAAGAAAGTCTTAATATACGTCACTGCCACCATCAACGGAAAGGATGCTAGTGCAATGCTCGACACTGGGGCAATGCACCAGTTCATCTCAAAGGAAGAGGCCAAGCGGTTAGGTCTCAAAGTAATCAACGGCGGAGGCACAATCAAAGCTATGAACTCAAAAACCATGCCAATAGCTGGTGTCGCCAAAGTCATACCCACCAAACTTGGCGCATGGAGTGGAAGCCTCAACTATTCCATCATGCCAATGGACGACTTCCAAGTTATGCTAGGCATGGAGTTCTTCGACCAGGTACATGCCTTCCCTTTCCCTACGACTAACTCTCTTAGCATCCTCGATGGGAACCTAACTTGCACCATCTTGATTTAGCGTGCAACCAAGGCGGAATCCAAGGCATTATCCGCCCTCTAGTTCAAGCGAGGAATGAAGTCCGACCCAAGCTACCTTGCCACTATTCGGGAGCTCAACGATGGGGAGGACATCACCACAGCCAAGGATCATACATTCGTCGATGTGCAGCACGTCATAGAAGAGTACAAAGACGTCATGCCTCAGGAGTTGCCGAAGAAACTGCCACCTGAGCGAGGGGTAAAACACTAAA
Organism: Nephelium lappaceum; assembly: GCA_021234005.1. Classification (NCBI taxonomy): domain Eukaryota; kingdom Viridiplantae; phylum Streptophyta; class Magnoliopsida; order Sapindales; family Sapindaceae; genus Nephelium; species Nephelium lappaceum. The sequence continues at coordinate 5,478,526 of CM038010.1, read as the reverse complement.
TTGAGTTGGAATCAGGTGCCAAACCCCCAGCCATGGCACCTTATCGCATGGCACCTTCGGAATTGAAAGAACTAAGGAAGTAGCTCAAGGACTTGTTGGATTCAGGCTATATCCAACCATCCAAGGCACCCTATGAAGCACTCGTGCTGTTCCAAAAGAAGAAAGATGGGTCTCTCCATATGTGTATCGACTATCGAGCACTAAACAAGATCATCATCAAGAACAAGTACCCGATACCTCTCATCTCTGATCTCTTCGATCAGCTTAGTCATGCTCGCTACTTTTCTAAGCTTGACTTACGGTCAGGGTACTACCAAGTTCGCATTGTACCAGAGGATGTACCCAAAATTACGTGTGTAACAAGGTATGGTGCTTTTGAATTTCTCGTCATGCCTTTTGGACTCACAAATGCACTAGCCACTTTTTGCACACTCATGAACAAGTTATTCCACCCTTTCCTTCACCGATTTATGGTGGTGGACTTGGACGATATCGTAGTTTATAGCACTACCCTTGAGGAGCATGTGCAGCATCTCAAACAGGTCTTTCAAGTACTTCGGGAAAATGAGCTCTATATCAAGCAAGAGAAGTACTCGTTCGCCCAATGGGAGGTGGAGTTCCTTGGTCATTGCATTGGGGAAGGAAAGCTTATGATAGACAAAGCTAAGATAAAAGCCATACAGGAGTGGGAGCCACCCACCAAGGTGCCAGAATTGCGATCATTCCTTGGGCTAGTCAACTATTATCGCCATTTCATCCGAGGCTACTCAATAAAAGCTGCACCTCTGACCGACCTACTGAAGAAGGGTCACACTTGGCATTGGTCCGATCGATGCTAACATGTCTTCAAAGATCTGAAGAAGGTCATTTCTAAGGAGCCAGTGTTGGTCTTACGCGATCACTCCAAGTTGTTCGAGGTACATACTATTGCTTTTGACTTCGCCATTGGGGGAGTTCTCATGCAAGAGGGACACTCCATTACCTTTTAAAGCCGCAAGTTGAATGACACCGAGCGACGCTATACGGTGCAAGAGAAGGAGATGACAGCCATCATCCATTGTCTAAGGGTATGGCGGCACTACTTGCTCGGGTCAAACCCTACCATCATGACCGACAATGTGGCCACAAGTTACTTCCAAACCTAAAAGAAGCCGACTCCTAAGTAAGCGCGATGGCAAAACTTCCTAGCCGAGTTTGACTATCGCTTGGAGTACAAGCCTTGGAAAGCCAACGTGGTGGCCGATGCACTGAGCCAAAAGGCGAAACTTGCTACCTTAACCATGAGCCAACCACAAAGCTAACTCGTCGAGCGTATCAAGGTAGGCATGGAACAAGACCACATGACAAAGAACTTGATCAAGCTCGCCCGCGAGGGCAAAACTAGGCGATTTTGGGTAGAAGATGGCTTACTCTTCACCGTCGACAACCGTATATACGTACCAAGACATGGGAGCTTGCGGAAAGAAATCATTAAGGAGTGCCACGATTCCAAGTGGGTTGGTCACACAGGCATGACACGCACACTGGTACTTCTTCAAAATTTTTACTATTGGCCGCAAATGCAGAATGATGTGGAATCCTATGTACGCACCTGCCTTGTGTGCCAACAAGACAAGGTGGAACACCAACATCCGACAGCGTTATTAGAACCCTTACCTATTACCAATCGTCTGTGGCAAAATGTATCCATGGACTTCATCACGACCTTGCTAAAGTCCGAAGGATACGGAAGCATTATGGTGGTGGTGGATCGATACAGCAAATACGCCACCTTCATCCTTGTATCAGCCGATTGTATAACGGACGAAGCTGCCAGTTCCTTCCTTAATCATATGGTGAAGCTTTGGGGAGTGCCACAAAACATAGTAAGCGATTGCGACCCATGGTTCACAAGACGTTTTTGGACTGAACTTTTCAAATTATTGGGGACTGATCTCAACTTCTCCACAAGTTTTCATCCACAAAGTGATGGGCAAACCGAGCGTGTCAATGGCCTACTTGAGCTATACTTGAGGCACTATGTAAGTGCCCATCAGCGAGATTGGGCTAAGCTGCTAGATGTCGCTCAATTCTCTTATAATCTTCAGAGGAGTGAGGCAACAGGCAAGAGTCCTTTCGAGATAGTAATTGGCCAACAACCTTTGACTCCCAATGTCATTGCCTCAACTTATGGTGGGAAGAGTCCTGCGGCTCACAAGCTTGCTAGGGAGTGGCACGAGCAAGCCGATATCACTCGAGCATGCTTAGACAATGTAGCTCGAAAGATGAAGAAATGGGTCGATACAAAGAGGAGACATGTTGAGTTCTAAGAAGGAGACATGGTTCTCATCAAGCTGCTACCCCAACAATTCAAAACGTTCCGTAAGGTACATAAAGAGTTAGTTCGTAGGTACGAAGACCCCTTTCCTATCATCAAACGAATAGGGAAAGTCTCATACCAAGTTTAACTCACACCAAAACTCAAGATCCATCCGGTCTTCCATGTAACCTTCCTCAAGCCCTACCATGAAGACAAGGAAGACCCAAGTCGAAGCGAATCCAAGCGTCTACCAACTGCAATAGTCACTGCGTTCGACAAAGATGTGGAGTGCATCCTTGCCGATCGAATCATTCGAAAAAGGGGCGTTCCAAACTACATCGAGTATTTAGTTAAGTCGAAGGATCTCCCCGATAGCGAGGCAAGTTGGGAATGTGAGGACACTCTATGGCAATTCGACGAGCATATTCAACGATACAAGAATGAAGATGCGCCGAGGACGTCGCGAGCTTAAGTGGAGAATGATGTCATAGCTTGCAAGCTCACTAAGCCAACAGAGGGCATTTGGCACAACATACCAAGTCCAATCCATACTTAGCCAAATCCCTTCTCAATTCTTCTACTAGTTTCTAGAATGTTTCTAGAACATTCTCATCATGTAAATATCTAGAATAGTTCTCAATTGTTCTATTAGATTCTAGAAGATTTCTAGAGCCTTCTTACTATGTAAGTAGTTCTAGAATTCTCTAGGGTTCATTAGTAGTTATTGATAGTTGTGCCCAAGTGGCTATATGTACTCACGTACTCTTCATTTGTAAAACATCCCATAAATCCTAGAATCCCTTCAAAGTGTAATAGAAGGCTTCCTTACAAAGCCAATCTCTCTTTTAAGTCTTTCTTTGCCTTCTTGTTCAATCTTCCGCAAGGCTTACTTAGCAACTAGCCAGCCAAAGTTGTCTAAGTGCCGCACGAGTTAGTGGTTTGATTCTAACTCCGTGACATATAGCTTATACATATATCAATGTATTTAAAATAAATTCAAGTAGGCAATTACTTTATCAAATTAGCTTAACAATTTGAAATACGTTTAAAATCTTTAAATGAAACTCACTCACAAAAAGGGAAAACTGCAAACGGCGCGTACGTAGCCCCTACTTCTCTCGCCTCGATCCCCGTGCATCCTTGTCTCCTACACAACATATGGATATGTAAATTTACGTTCGCGTCAACTTCTGGAAACTCGAAATAACCAAAATTACACAATTTCCCCCAAGTGACCTTTTTTACGCATAAACCTCCCTTTTTGGTTTCTTTATTGATTCTAGGGTTCCGAACTTAGTTTTCTTCTCCTGAAATCTATTTATTATCACCTGGGATGTTCTGGCACTAACAGAATTGCGTTCAGAGACCCGAAACGAAAATTGTTCGATTTCTACCCCTTTTAGGTCGAATACTATTCACGACCCTACTCGGGGCTTTTCTTCATTTCGTTTTCGCTCCAAACACCTTCCTAACTCGCCATCTAGTTAGTCAAAGTGTTGGTACGAAAGGAAACGGTCATCGGGCAAGCGTTTTAGGTTAAAAATGCATTGTTTTCGCTACTAATTTCGGACGTTTTCTCGGTTTTGATTTTTAAATTTAAACTTCACTTTTAATAGTCTCAACACGTCTAATTAAACTCGTGAGGGTCATCAAAACTCTCAACAGATGCAATATGGGTCAATTTACGAAATTGCCCTTTAAACTAATATACTTAACGTTTATTTTTTCTCTTTAAATTTTTGCTGTTTTTCTTGGTTTTCTAGCCCTCCAATAAACTAAAAGTGATGTCCATTTTGTTTAACTTTTCATCAGAGCATTTGCCTTTATAATAAACTTAAATTCCAAATTAACCTTAAACTAAAATTTTTTAACTTTAATACCACAATTTCGCTCACAAATTTTCATCGACTCAAGTGTCCATTCCAAGAATTATTTTGATTCCAACACTGATCAACTTGGGCAGCCCCTTACGCACTCAAATCTCTTTTTTTTTTTTCAACATCAATTCACTCGGTTTTTAGCTTATTTTTACTCACAAACAACCAACAAACAAATCATAACAAAACCCACATCAAAACCAACTTAAATCACCAACAAAACATCAACAATAACAACTTCAAAACTTGAACAACTTACCCCTTTTTTCTTGCTCACAGATTCATCCTCTTCCTCTTCTTTTTGACTTCAGTTTTGGTGAGTTTTTGCACTTATTTGGAGCAAAAATGGTGTGGGTTTTGGTGGGTGAAGGCAGCTCGACCTTCCTCTTCTTCTCCTTCGCGTAGCCTTTCTCTTTCTTTGCCAAACTTCCCTCTTGCGCCTCTGTGTGTCGACTGCACTTGGTTTCTGTTTTAGCTTCGGGTTTGAGGTTGTTACGGTGGCCGATTTGGTGCGTGAAGGCTGGGTTTTAGCTGGATCTCCTTCCTCCTTTTCTTCCTCACACGATCCTTCTCTCACTAGCTCGATCTCCCCCTCGATCTACTTCAATTCTACGGTCTAATTTGTGCGTCTTTGCTTCGGGTTTGATTTGGCGAGAGGTTGAGGCTAGTTCGGCTAGGTTGGCGTCGGTTCTTGGTGGTTAGGATGGTTGCTCGGTCCTTCTTCTTCTTCTTCTTATTCTTCTTTTTTCTCGCTTCTTCTTCTTTCGTTTTGGTCTGTGCGTGACTATCTTTTATTTTGTTTTTGTGCTTCAATTTTTTTGTTTAATGCTCATGTTTTCCTCTACAAATAACTTTAATAATACCGGTCATGTCTTGAGAAAATTTCATCCTCATCTCTTAGCTTTTAGCTTAATTTTAGTTTGATCACAATGATTAAATCTTATCTTCAATTTAGTCCTTAGTCACATTAAATGATTACTCAATTTCATTTACCATTTTACCCATCCATTTAATCTCCAATTGGTTTTAAATCGATCTCTAAGGGTTCTCTACAATCTTAGACACTTCCATTGACTATTTAGAGTCTCTAATTGTTATTTAAAGCCTATTATCGGGAAATCTGTAAATTAAAAATAGAGGGTTTATAGTAATTTAGAATGAAATAAAGATCTTTTTGAAGGATAAATATCTAAAATTTATGTTTTGACCTAATTAGGTCAAACATAATATATATATATATATATATAATTATATAATGGATCCTACTTGTAGAGGACTTCTTCTTCCACGCCATAAAAATGTATCCATGAATCTAATGTGAAAGCTATAATGCTTTATCAAATGGAAGAGAGACGGGAGGGAGGGAAGGATTTGGTGAGATTAGGAGAGAGTTTTGGTCAGATGCGTAGTTGTACCTTGTGAAGTTGCACCCAGATTTGATCCAGATCGTTACTTGACTTTTTTTATCAAATCTAGGGGCCGCACGCGTCAACACTTTGAAAATTGAAATCCAAACTTTCGTAACGAAAATTGGAGTCTAAAAAAGGTGAGGAAATGGAGTCATGAAAGCCTCTAAAGGTTCACCACAAGTCATATGGAAGACCGTGGAGGTTAAAGCAACCTTTTAACGTTGAAAAAATGTGACAATCGATAACTAATTTACTTTATTTTATCATTTTTAGCTTAATTTAAAGGATTAAATGGTTCACATGAACAATTGTCAAGATCGGTGGGATTAGATAACTTAATCACATGATATTGAGTACTTCTTGAGAGGAAATTCGCTCTTTCTATGCTCATCGCTAGCCGAGATGTCAAAATCATGGACATTTGCGACCTCTCGAGCATATTTGTTCCACTGCTCATCTTATGTATTTGCATTTAAGGGGTTCTAAAAGACCTTTTAGAATCCATTTTGATCTATTTGATAATGAGTCATGTTAGTAACGAATTAGACATGACAAGATTAACTTGTATATATTAAAATATTTTTGTGATTTGAAGAAAAGGGTTATATTGAAATATATTTGCATAAAGGTCGTATTTATTTCAGATGAAATTTTAAGTAATTCTAGTTTGATCGAGAAACAGATTATTGCACACATAATATATGTTTACATGCCATAATATAATTTGTTAATCATCATAATATAATTTGTTAATTGATTACATATATAATTAAAAAAATTAACATATAAATTAAATAAAAACGGAAGCTACAAGGAAATGACCTTTTACACATTATGGCTGGCGTTTGTAACTTCGAGCCATAAGGTGAGTGAATAAGTTTAAATTACCTAACAGATAGATTGATAAATATTACAACTTCCTAGGGTTGAATAATTTTCTCTCTATGAACCTTAATGGAAAAGGCAGATGTATCATGAATGAATTAAAAAATAATAATAATAAAATATTAATTAATAAAATCACAATAGTTGAGCTTACTTTTAATATAATATATATAGAGAGGATAATCTAAATTCTTTGACTAATCTCTTAAATATCCAGAAAATGATTTTACAATAATTAAATACCATTTAATTAATAGTTTAAATTTACTCAACAAGATTATTTAATAATAACCTTTTAATTGGTTATAAGATTATTTAATAATAATCCTTAAAAATTATTATTAAATAATTTTATTCTGTAATCCTATCTATTTGGATAAGATAGTCATTATATATAGAGAGAATAGTCCTTACATATAGAGAATCTAAATTTCTAGACTAATCTCTTAATAGCTATAAATGATTCTATAATAATCAAATACCATTATTTAATGGTTAACTTGTTATACAATATCTTTGAATAAAATAAAGATCTTTTCAAATTGCGACAAGTATTCAAAACTATAATTAACCTTTGACGGTTTGACCTAATTTAATTAAATCTCCGGTAAGTGTGAATTTATTGGGTTGATCATATATCATACAAAAACCACCATAATTGAGTATATTGTTTGATTATAATACACAATCAATAGAATCAAGAAACGGGAAAAAGAAAAAGACATACCAAAGAAATTAAAGTTTTAAAAGTCTTGAAAAGTTTACAGGGTGAATGAGAGACAATTTATGAAGTTAGGTATTTACATATATCACCCAAAAATCTACAGAAGTCTACCATATGAAAAATTTCATAAAAGTTATTGATATTTTAAATACATCAAAATTTTTATAGATTCTTTGAAAGTTTATATTGAATATTTCATGACTTTTATATAATTTTTTAAAATATATAAAAGTCTGTATTGAATATCTCTCGAATTTTATACACTTTTTCAAAAATGTCTATATTGAATATGTCATAATTTTAATAGAGCTTTTAAAAATCATGATTAAATATATCTAACTTTTAAAATATAAAAAAGTCTATGAAAGTTATTTAAAATCACGATTAGATACACTCCCCTAAGACATTAAATAAAAGAGGTGCAAGCTACAAGTTGAAGACCTCTTCCATTCTCTAGCTTGTACTTCGAGCTACACGTAAGATTTTATAATTCCTACGCGACATACACCATGTACTATATTAGTTGTGTGGATACGAACAAATAACTTATTAATTGGTACAAATACTTCCAAAAAAGAAAAAAAAAAGTCATTGGCATAATAATTAAATAGAGAGAACATAAAATTAAAAAATCAATGAGCATGTATTTTAAGATTATAAAAACTTTTAGGAATTAGGAGAGTTAACTTATTTAAATTGAATTACGATATTTTAGGTACTAGAGAAGTCGAGAATTAAGTAAATTTATTAATATTAAATTTCTTCATCAAAATTATATATAACCATAAAATGAAATATTAATTAATAAAAATTTTGAGGCCTTCGAATTTGGTGGCGTCTTACTAGAATTTTAAATACAATATAAAGGAGAAATCCACAGATCTCATCCTAAATTTATATATATATATATATATAGTTAATACTTTTATAATCAGAACACGATAACTTTAAAAAATTAAAAAAAAATCAATCAAATTCATGAATTATATTCTTTTTCTTATAATAAATTATTTATCATATTTAATTCAAATTGAATAGATGAATTTGATTGATTTTCCTTAACTTTGTAAAGTTAGAAGGTCTGGATTATAAAAGCTCTCTCTCTCTCTCTCTCTCTCTCTCTCTTTATATATATATATATATCTATAGAGGGTTTTTAAAATCAGGTATACCTGATTTTAAAAAATAAAGACTAACCAATCAAATTCATCCATTGTAATAGAATTAAATAGGAGAGAGAATGTAATGAATGAATTTGATTGGTTCGGCCTTACTTTTTAAAATTAGGTATACCTGATACCTGATTTTAAAAGTACTATATATATATATATAAATAGAAGTCACAATGGTTGAGATTATTTTTAATATATATAGAGAATTTAAATTCTTTGACTAATCTCTTAAATAATCATAAATGATTTTATAATAATTAAATACCGTTTAATTAATTGTTAACTTATTAAATACGGTTTTTTAATGGTTAACTTGTTTTACATTATCTTTGAATAAAATAAGATCTTTCAAATTGCGACAAGTATGAAACCTGTTATTAACCTTTGACCGTTTGACCTAATTTAATTAAATCTCCGGTATGGGTGAATTTATTAGGTTGATCATAGTTAAAACTTAAAATTAAAACTATCAAATGAAAGAGATGGAAGCTACATGTTGAAGTCCTCTTCCATTCTCTAGCTTGAACTTCAAGCTACAGGTAAGATTTTATAATTCCTACCTCGACATATATACCAACTACTACATTAATTATCTGCATACAAACAATAACTTATTAGTTGATACAGATACTTAAATAAAAAAGGTCAATAGCATAATAATTAAATAGAGAGTATATAAAATTAAAAAATTAATTAGGATGTATTTTCAAATTATAAAAACTTCTAGGAATTAGAGTTAATATATTTAATTTGAATTAGGATATTTTAGGTACTAGAAAAGTCGAGAATTAAATAAATTTATTACTATTGAATTTCATCACCAAAATTATAATCATAAAATGAAAAAATAATTAATAAAAATTCTGAGACCTTCAATTTTGGTGGTCTCATACCTAGAATTTTAAATACAATAAAAAGAGAAATCTCTGGATCTCATCCTAATTAAAGCTTTATATACAAAAGAAGGAGAGATTTAGTGGATCATGATTTGTAGTTGTAATGTTTAACCCAGAAATAGTCCTTGACTTTTTAATCAAATAAAAGTATAAAACAGGATTTAGGTCATAAGATTTGAATCCAAACCTTGGAAAATGAGATTTTCAGAATTCTAGCAATGCATATTAAAGTTGAGTTAAAAAATGAGAAACTTGAAATAACCAAGTGTGGATATAATGAAGATGGTAAGGGTGCATTTGTTGCATGTGATTCAATTGGATTATTTTTTAGAGATGGGATTGTATTAGATGGGATATGATTGTGATTGACTAAGTTAATACTTAACACTCTGATGTGTTTAATATTGTTAGGATTGGATTGTTAATAAGAATATATTAAATTAATATTTAAATATAACAAATATTTAAAATACAAATTATTTATAAAATAAATATATAACTAAATGAAAAAGGAAAAGAATGGATATTAGAGTGGATTAATTAGTCTCACCATTTTGGGTGGGACTAATTTATCCACTTTAATGGGATAAAAAAGGAGGTGGGATTAAATATTTTCCAATATTACATTCTCAACAAACACGGAATTGGACAAAAAATCTGTTCCATCCCATCCAGTGCTGACCAACGAACAGGCCCTAAAGGTGACTTGCTAAGGCGTATAAATAACCAATTAGGAGAAGTGATCATTCAAGTATTGCTAATATTCAGCATAAGACACTAATCAAACGTTTGACGTTGAAATACTGTCGGTAATCCACGTCTAATATGGTTTGTTTTGCCTATGAATGCATATTGACGCACCATACTGTACCATGCATTATTCATTTATTTGATATCTAGAATTGGTTCGATTAATTGTCATGCGTTCATAGAATATGTATGCATGTTTCCAGGGATATGTATCTGTTGAGATATTTATATAGCTTGTCTTAAGGGATAAAGATGAATGAACAATAAATTATAGAAAGAGAGTTTTGATGAAATTAGGGTTGAATATATCATTTAAAAAAATATATATCCATATTAAAAGAATCATTAAGCTCCACTAACTTTTTCTTTTGGGTAAAACTACTATTTTCAAAGCTACATGAGTCCCACGGTGAATCTATAAGACAAGTGAATTTAAAGTAAAACACGAGTTGACCAAGGCTCACATGTTTATGTTTTGGGTAAATTCATGAAGTCTAATCTAGTTAGCTACTTGGTTGTTTATTTATTTGCTAATTACTAGCTTACAATGTACATATTCTCTTAAAATGAAATTAAAAGCAATTAAGTAATTCAATGAATTGGAATCGCATTATTAATTAATTAGGTGATTTTGAGTTTGTTACAGTTTATTTCACTTGAATATGAATAAATTGACCGGACATGAAACATGGTTTGACAACATAGTGGTGGTGCACCAAATTTATAATTGTGAATGAGACAGCATTAGCACCCAAACAATCTAAAGAAAAACAGTACTATGTTTACTATTCCTCCATTGTTTTTCGTCTCATTTGAAGCATAAGGTATGAGCTCCGAGACTATCACTATTAAAAAATATGAGTGATCGTAAAGCACAAATCAAATGCACATACACAATGTAGAAAAATAGAAGAGACAAAATTTTTTACTTGGTTAGGGAAATCCCTACATTCATGGAGCACATTGACACTCTTTCCATTGTAAAAACGATGCTTACAAACAATAACTTAATCTCTCTCTCTCACATACAACTGCTTGCAATCCTCTTAAAATCTCTCTCACATTCTGATCTTCTCTCATATACATTCTTAAACCCTTACACAAGGGTACTTATGATTTTAGGACTTCCAATTCGGGTAAAATTCATTTTTTCCGAAAAGTGTCGGAATCGTGTAAAATGTGGCGCAACTTGAAGTCACGATATCATGTTGCACCACACACTAGTTGTGTGCATGCGACCTTAGGTCACAGTGCTCACTGCTAGCATGCACATGATTTGTTGCACGATCACAAGTCGCATCACACACTGGTGGCTTGAAAAAATTTTTCTACATGAAGCTTGACTCTTGATGTGTCTGTGTAGTATCATAGTACCGATTCACGTTTCACACTTCAAACAACCATATACTAAAAAGACTGAGATGATTTATTATTATGGGAATATTTTAAAAGTTATCTCTAATTGTTGTGCAGCCTCTTGTTGTTTTTCTTGGTAGGAGATTTTCTTGAACCCTTTATTGGTAAAGATAATGTAAGAGATTTTGCTGTGGTTAACCTATGAAATTTGACCTAAAATAAAATTTTGTAAGTATTAGTGTTTTAATTTGTTGTGTAGAAATTTGAATACTTTTTGTTGTTTTGGTAACAAATTGTTAAATCATTGGTTTCTCATTGCATAATCGATCCCAGCTAACCAGTGGTATTAAAGAATGGTTGGTTGTTTTTGTCGATTATGATGGAATTGGTTGTAGTACTACCATGGTTGAACTTAAAATGATATTGAACATTCTTACTACTTAAAATTTAAGTAAGACACTTGAAGAAAACAAAAACAAGTCAATGGATCTGTCATATGAAGATGGAAGAAAAATGAATAAGAAAGCAATAGGTTGATGTTCTTGATCATTAGTCAATTGATTATAATGGACACAGATATTGCACTTGTTGCTGATTAGTTGGGATACCTAGCTAGACTGGGAGTAGTTTTGTTCCTAAGAGTAATTAGTTATGGAATTCTATTAGGCAACAGGGAGAAAGACAGCCAAAGTGATTGCAAAGAATGTAGAAGCATTTGTCAATGAGAATAGGGGGAGAAGTGAATATGGAGCTGCAAAAAAAAAAAAAAAAATCCCAATCTAATTAGTATAGTTAAGTGTTACCATTATAGGGAAAACTGATAGAACAAATTATTAGGCTAAAGAAAAGAAGGATAATAACAAGAATATTACTGTAATTGTTAATTGAAGAGATAGAGATGTTTATGTTCTTTCATCCTCGTAAAAAAAAAAAATGATTGCTCGCCAATGATGATGGTAATTGAATGGGTTGCTATTGCATCATATCATTCTATTATTAACTTCAGAGTTGTTTACCCACGTACAAGGCTAGAGACTTTAGAACAATAAAGATGGGTACAGTAGCCGGTAGCCATTCCAAGACTGTAGGGACTACATGGGAGACATAGATACCAAGGCTAATGTTGTATGCAACAAGATGAAAAGATACAGTATTATAATGTTTTGAAAATAATTTGGTAAACGGAAAGTGTATGAACTATGACTAGCTCAATGATTATTGCTCGAGGAGAAGCAAGTGCTAAGTTGTATATAACAGAAGCAACAGCGTTTAGCAATTGGCTTACGATTTTGACCATGAAATAGTTATCCTAGAGTGGTTCTGAATTACATCTTCCAAAATTGATGAACAGTTAAAAATTTGATGTTTAATGAGATTGAGATAATACATATCTCATCAAATCTTTTCTCACGCACTTCATTCTAAGGGTGGCAAGTTTGACCGATGCACAAATACAACAGAAAATGCAAAATGATTTAATTGGGTTGCGGTTGTGATATTTGACACAATAATTAAATTAACTGAGCTCTATCTATTTTAAACAAATTAACATAATTAAAGAGGTCCAATTTTTTACACTAGTGATGAATTTGTTAATATAAACAAGAATAAATTTGGCATGAGTTTTGGCACAAATAATGAAATAGATCATGTTTGGATTGTGACAAATCCGAAATGGTAACATGAATTGTTTACTCAGTACAATATTTATTCATGCTTAAAGAAAAAAACTTCAAACGGGCAGGCCGGCCAGGCTATAATTTTTAGGTCCAATTGGGCTTAAGAGATCTTAAATTGTTGAGTGTCGATATTAGTGGCAATATTTTCACCCCTCTAAAATCGTATGTACATCTCGTATGTACATCCCTTAATTTATACATCTTTAATATTCTAATAATACCCTTAAATTAAATTATTAACACTTTCATTAAAAGATGATATTCTTATTATTATAATTAAATTTGAATACTCCAATTTCAAATCCTAATTAGAAACTTAGTTTGTTTTTATAAAGGGTAGTTAAAGAGGAGAGTTTTTTGTTGTATTTTTAAAGGTTATATAAGTGGTGAAAATGGAGGTCTAGACTTCAAGGGCTTTTTTTTTTTTTTTTTTTTTTTTTTTTTTTAGGGTGGTCGGGGGGAGGGAGGGGGGTGTTGGTTTAAAGTTTAGTTGAGTGAAAATGAAGGTTTTTAGTTTTGTTTGATAGTTTTACATATAAGGTTTTAATAAAATACAAGAATTTTAAGTGAAAAATGAGAGACAACATAAGATAGAGACTATAAACATGAAATAGAGTATCAAAACAAGCTTAAAAAGAAAGTTTAAGTTTTGTTTGGGTCAAATTCACTTTTATCCAAGAACAAAGAAAAAAAAGAAAAAAATTTGTTTTTACCCAATTTTTATAAAAATTTGTTTTTAACCCTTTAAATAAACTATTTTTATTTTATACTCAAATTGATCAAACCACCTTTAAGTTAAAATTTAAAAAACACGGAATTTAAACTCAGTATCGGGTTTTGTGAGACCATAAAACCCGGTACCTAGTTTTATGGCCCCACATAACCCTATGTTGGTTTTATAATGTTTTAAAATTTGAAACTAGGTTTTGTGACCCCACAAAATCCGATAGTGGGTTTTATGGCCCCAAATAATTCGGTACTTGGTTTTATGAGGCCATAAAACCTGGTCATCGTTTTCAACATTGCATCTAGGGGTGGCAATTTGGAACCCGACACGATGGATCGACACGAATCCGACATGATAATTACGGGTTAGGGTTGAGCATTAACGGGTTGGGTAAATTAACGGGTCAACCCGTTTAACCCGTTAACTTATCGTGTCGGGTTCGTGTTCCTTTAATCGTGTTACGGGTTGACCCGTTAAGGAGGGTAAAATGATAATTATACATTAAAGGGTCTTTTATGTAATTTTACTAATACTATATATATATTTTAAAAGTAAAAACCCTAGCATCTCATTTTTAATTTTGCCTCTCTCTCTCTATTAGTCTATTTTCTAATTTTTCTTTCTCTTCTGTAATCTATTTTCTCTCAGTCGTCAAGTCGCCGACTACCCAACATCCCAACCGAGTCGCTGACTACCCAACGTCCCAACCCAAGCCTGAGCAGCCGTCGCGCCGTGTCACCCGCCGTCCAGCATCTTCTCCGGTCGTCCCGCACAGAGCCGCGCCACCATCTGCTTGCAGTGCATCTGTAGATCTACTACTATCGTCGTGTCACGTAGCTTCTTCTCACCCGTCGCGTCGTCGAGCTGCTGCCGCCGTGCCGTGCAATCTCCGTCGTCCTACGCAGCGTCGTTTGCTCGCAAGTGGCAGCGCATCTGCAGACTACAGATCTGCTACTGTCGCCGTGTCACGTAGCTTCTTCTCCGCGTAGCTTCTTCTCACCCGTCGCATCATCGAGCTACTGTCATCGTGCCGTGCCATCTCCGTCGTCCCGCGCAGCTCGTCTGCTCGCAAGTGGCAGCGCATCTGCAGACTGCAGATCTGCTACTGTCGTTGTGCCCCTTTTGTTTCTCGATAGTGTGACTCTGTAATCTGTATTTTTATGTTTTGGATTGTATTTATGGATGATTGTATTTTTATATTTTAAATTGTTTTGGATTGTATTTGTAATTGTGGATGATTGTATTTTTATGTTTTGGATTATTTTGGATTGTATTTGTAATTTGTGGATAATTATATTTTTAGGTTTTGGATTATATTTGTGAATGATTATATATATATATATTTTTTTTTGAAATATGAATGAATTATATTTTGAGTATTTTAATGTTATTTTCTATTCATTGTGAATTAAAATTTAAATATATTAAATAATATTAAATTCATAAATGGGTTAACGGGTCAACTTAACGGGTCATAAACCGGTCAGTTAAACGACCCGTTAATAAACGGGTTATCATGTCGTTTTCATGTTGACCCATTTATTATCGTGTCGTGTTCGTGTCGAGTGAATTCAACCTGTTTGCTTATCATGTTGTGTTAAAAATTATCGGGTCGTGTTCGTATCGGGTCCAACCCAACCCGTAAACCCGAATTGCCACCCCAAATTGCATCTTATCAGAATCTCCATTTTTAAGTCAAATCCAACCAAATCTATTTAAATCTAACCTTAAAAATTAATACCTAGCATCCAAAACACAAAAAAAAAAAAAAAAAAAAAAAAAAAAAAAAAAAAAATCATAAGAAAACTCAAAAAATCCCAACTCAAAAAATTAACGAATGAAGTCAAAGATCTCATGCCATCAGCAATGGAGGAGAAGAACAAGGTAGGAAAGGACACTTTGGGTAAAGTGAGTATAGATTGCAATTAATTTGTTTGAGAGGTTAAAAACAAAATTTTAAAAATTGGTGGTTATAAAAAAATTTACAACTTTTTTGGTAGGCACTTTTGGTGTTTTTCACCTTTTTTTTTTTAATGTTTTAATTTAATTAATTTAATTATCTTTATAATTATTTATCTATAATATTTAAAAGGTAAATAAATGAATAAATATAATTGATAATACATAGGATATACTTATAGAATATGAATTTTTAACAATTTTAATGGGATGTAAATACAAAAAGGGGTGTATAAACAACTTTTAAGGGGTGGAAATAATGCCATTCTATTGATATTTATACCCTTCTAAAATTTTATATATAATTAAATTGGTAAGTACATCTCATCAAGTGTATATATATATATATTAAAGCATAACTTATGTAAAAATAAATAAATAGTTTTGATTATACATATAAATAACACAATAAATTTAAAAATTAATTTTTTTTAATATTATATGAGTTATAATTATAAATTATATATATATTTTTAAATAATCTTCTATTTGATGTATTTACAAAAAAAAGTGTACATCCAATTTTAGTGAGTTGTGAAATACTGTGACTTTTCATTGCTTTGTTAGGTTTGGACCAACCCATGAACTGTGTTTAGGGTGGGCTCGCTAACATGGATTTGAATACCCATTAAACCTTTTAACTAGTCCTCTAGTCAATTTTATTAAGGGTAAATTGCATAAATTCTCCGAGATCAGATCTAATGCCAATTGGTTTAGGGCTGCATTTTTTTTTTTTTCCAAAATCAAAATTGCACAAACTCTCCTTACAATTAGCTAACTTCTATCCAAACTAACGGTTTAACATCTTTTGAGAGTGAAACATCCAAAAGACCCTTATTTACTTATTTTATCATATATTATTAATTTCTTATTTTTTTGAATTATTTTAATTTAATACACACACATAAAAACAATTAAATGCATTAAAAGATCTACACCATTTGATCCATCAGATGGTGCAGATTACACATTTGATTTTATTACTTATTTAATTAGTTTTAAAATATTTTTTTTACTTGATAAAAAAAAGTATCACATCATATTCAAGCCTTCATCTTCAACCATTCTTACATTTCCATCCCATCTTCAACCTTTTCAAATCTTCATCTTTAAACAAATCTAGGAACAATCAAAACACAGTTCCTTTTCTTCCACTAATATAAAAAACAACACCCTCAAACCAATATCATGAACAACACTGATAGAAGAATTTGAACTCGAAATTCCCAAAAGAAAATTAGATACCAAAAAGAAAAAAAAAAAAAAAAGAAGTAATGTGCTCTGTCTCTCATAGAGCAAATTGCTCAATCTCGATTTTAAATTAAGCTGGAGTGTCCTTCATCTTAAATGAAGCTGCTTCATCTAAGATGGAGCTAATTTCCATCTCAGATAGATTCAACTTTATCTCTTTGATGGAGTCCATTTGACTTCTTTAAAAAATTTTGTTTGTTTTTTGTTTTTTCGTTTGTTTTGTTTTAATTTATATTTCTTTTAAAAGAAAAAGCAAAAGTAATTTTACCTTTAATTATTTTGTTTAATGGTGAAGATAGGGTGTGGTGTATGAAAAAGATTTGATCTCGTTTGTTCATTTTTTAAAGTAATTAAGTATTATATAAATTATTATAAAAGGAAAAATGAAATAGTTTTACCCCTCTTTTCTTAACTACCAACAATCACTCACTAACGACATGAGAGATTTATATAATTTCGATTAAAAGGTTTTGTTAGCTATAATTAAGTCTAAACTCAGTGATTTTATGCAATTTATGCTTTTATGAAATTTTAATCATTCTTAAGCCTAGCCTTTCAAGCTCAAGGTAGTCAAGTCTAGGTCATGTAATAATCATAGGGATTAGATCCAGGTTGGTCTTGGGCCTGACTTATTTGATATGTCACTTGTCTAAAGTGTTTGTGAAAATTGAAAGGAATTTGATGAAGAGTGGCTATAGTTAGGTCCTTCTAAAATTAGATGTACATCTCAGATAAATATTTCTTTTTTTCAAAATTCAACTATTACACTTAAATGAACCTATTGAAAGGATTAGAATAATTTAAAATACGTATCATATACCTATTAATACAAAATTTAATATTATGAATATGTATATTTACGTTTTATTAAAATTTTAAATATTTATTAATTTAAATTAAATATCAAAATATGAATCTTAAAAATAGTAAACCATTAAATTTAATCTAAAAATTAAAATAAAAATTAGAATAAAAATGTTAACAGTTGCACTCAAAGGAGGGCCCCCAGGCTTTTGATTTTACTTTTATTTCTTATTTTAACTTATTATAGTTTATTAGGTTCCAGTGTTTAATAAAAAAAAAAAAATTAAAATGTCATTTTTCGTACGTGGGATGTACTTACAAATTATAACTATTTACAATTTTTAATGGAGTGTTCATACACAAACAAGTGTACACACGCAATTTTACAGTTGCAATATCTGTCACTTTTGATGAACGTTTTTGCATTAGTTGCAGTCAAAGGCCCAAGTTTCCTTCCATCCATCCTTTTTTTTTTTTTTTTCTTTAAAAGAAATTTTTGAGAACTATCAAAATCATTTGAGTTTTACTTTTAATTAAGGTGCTTCCCCATTAGAAATGGGTGCCTTAAAGAAATATGTCAGGTGTATTTAGAAACCTTACTTTGCGTACATGCTCACACAACTCTAATATCCAAACGTGGATTCCACTGGAAGTTGCCAAAAACCCAAATCAACTACAAAATTCCATTAATGGCTAAAATCCGCCATATTATTTGAAATAATTCTCATTATGCACTTGGTGATTTGAAATTTGCTAATAATTTATCAAATGGTATTGAAAAAAAAAAAATCTGTCAAAATGTAAAGCAAATAAGTAAATTACAAAATTTTAATATTAAAAATAATTTATTTAATTTAAAATAAGAGTTAAATATACAAAACCCTCCTGAGGTTAAATTTAACATAGGTAGAAACGACATTTGGTTTTTATAACAGATTACCCCCAACTTAACGGTCAAAGGATGTTAAGTTTGACGGTCAACTAGGGTTTGAAGGACAAGATGAAAATGCCCTTAGTTTTAAATTAATTTTCTTTTAAAATTTAAAATAACACAAATTAATTTGATAAAATAATAAATTAAAAAAAATAAATCTATAGAGATAAAATTTGTTTTTATTAAAAATTTTTATTAATATGAACAATTAAAAATTAAAAATTAAAAAAAAAATTATTAATATTTATGATTTTTTTTAAAAAAATTAATTTTTAAAATTTTCTTAAAAATAGAAAAAAGGATCTTTGATCAAAGAATATAAAAAAATCTGAAAAAGAAAAAAGAAAAAGTTGTTTGAAACTCTGATCTTTAAGTTAAAGATCTGGGTTTTAAACCTAAAATTTCCAAAAAAAAAGGCAAAAAAGAGAAGAAGAAAAATTATGTCTCTTTAATTTTCTTGGTGTCCAAACTCTATTCCTTCACACCAGGCACTTTCTCTCTCTCTCCACCATCCTCTACAAATAAACAATGATGAAGAACTTCATCTTCATATTCAAACAACAAAAAATTGAAATAAAACCAAAATTAAATATGAACCAAAATCTTCAATGAACACCAACCTAAAAAAAAATTGAACATCATCTTGAACCAAAATAATCAATAAAAAAATCATCTTGAACCAAAACACCAATAGAATCTTACGAACCCTAGATCAAAACTAGTAGCAAAAACACCAAAACAATTAATCAAAAAAATGAAAACATCATATTTATGCACTCCATCAATAATAAAAAAAATGAAAATCCAATCAACTGATAACAACCTAAAAAAAACCCATAATCAATCGAACGCAAGATGCCCGACGTTTGCAGGATGGTGAGGGCATCGAAGATGCCACCGAGGCCATGCTCTATGTCAACAGTGGTGAAGTTGAAGCCAGATAAGTTGGAGATATTAGCGAAAGTAGGGGAGAAGGAAAGGATGAAGATGTTGTAGAGAGGGGGATAAGGAAAAGGCTGGTGGCGACTTCGATGGCGGAGAGATTTAGTGGGGTTTAGGAGGATTTGAGTGGATTGACAAAGAGAAGAAGAAGAAGAAGAAGAAGAAGAAGGAGAAGAAAGAGAGAGAGAGAGAGAGAGTGACAGGTTTAAAGAAGAGGAACAAGAAGAAAAGAAGAAGAAAAGAGAGTGGGAGATAGAGAGAAAGACAGTGGCTGTGCTGATGGAATTATTTTAATTTAATTTTTAAATTTTTTATTAATTTTTTTATTTAATTTTTTAACACGTGGCACATTTTTAGTGAAAAGCTAAGGGCATTTTAGCCATTTCACCAAAAGGGGTCAAACATCTCATTTAACAGCTGTTAACTGTTATTTGGGGGTCATGATGTTACAAAAAACAAACTGTTTATGCACCTGTATTAAACTCAACATCAGGGGGTTTATGTATTTAAACTCTTAAAATAAATTTAAAAGTAGAAAAATATAACATTTTAATAAAAACGATTGCAAGACCAATTATCTCTCTCATCTCCCTCTAACTCTCTCTTATCTAAAGGTGTTGTCTTTCCAACAAAGGAGATCAAACAATGATAATTGTTGATGTAGGGTTAACAACAATAGGTCTATTTAGCGAGTTTTTAGATGGATTTTGATAATGAATGAATTTAGAGAGGTAAATGAGAAGGATTTGAGCGATGGAATGGAATATTATGGCCAAGGCAAATTTGTGGTAAAGAAGTCAAATTATGACCTAAAGGAGATTGGCATTGAAGTCAGAGACTGCATTTAATATAAATTAAAGAGTTATATACACAAAACCCCCTTGAGGTTAAGTATAATACAAGCGTATAAGCAGTTTGTTTTTTATAACACCATAGCCCCTAGATAACACTCAACAACTGTTAAATGAGATGTTTGACGCTTTTTTGGTGAAATGACTAAAATACCCTTAGTTTTTCAGTCAGATTGTGCCATGTGTCAAAAAATGAAAAACTTAAATAAAAAAACTTCATAAAAAATTTTTTAAAAAAAATCCATAAGTACAGCCACCATCTCTATCTCTATCTCTCTCTCCCTTTCTCTTTTCTTCTTCTTCTTCTTCGAACCCATCACTCACTCTCTCTCTCTCTCTTATTCTTATTTTTCTCTTTGTTGCTCCACTCAAATCCTCTTAAACCCCACCAAATCTCTTTGCCATCAAAGCCATTGTCGACCCTCTCCCCATCCCCCGCTCTACGACATCTTTATCCTTTCTTTCTCCCCCACTTTCGCCGAGATCTCTAGCTTGGCTGGCTTTGACTTTGATGTCTTCAACATAGAGCATGGGTCCAATGACATCTTCTGTAAGGCCCCAATCCAAGTGGGCTCAAAAGATTAATTGAAATCTAGTTTATTGTTATTAATTTGGACTGATCCAAGTTTTAGAAATAAATGGTATATGGACAAATATTCTCTTGGTAGATATTTTTAAAAGAAATCAAGAAAGTTGGACGTGAAAGAAAAAAAAACCATGGAAAAAGGTGGGAGGTAAAATGAAAAAAGTAAGTTAAAGATTGAGACAAATTGGTGGCTGTGTAAGAGTGAGATGAGTTGCCATATTTTTAAGAGAAAAACGACAATTGTCACGTGAATAGGAGAATCAATAAAATGAAGTATGAATAAGACCATGTGATTAGTATGCAAGAAAAAAATCAAAAAAAAAGTCAACAATGTTTGATGAGAATAAGACAACAAAATGAATTAGTAGATTTGCTTGAGACAGAGGGATAGTGGCGTGTGGCCATTTTTTTAGTTGAAAAAAACAGACAAGTGTCAATTGATAAGCAATTGGGATTATGAAAGAAAAAGAGATAAAGGGATAGAATTGAAAGAAAGAACAAGAGGCGGTGCAGCTTTATACATATACATGTACATATATATAAAGTTAAGGACAAAGCAAACAAATAGCAAGTAAAAGGCTGTTTGGCAATAGAAAAGAAAGAAAAAGAAAATGACGAGATAAAGAAGAAGAAAATTCAGATGGTGGAAATGAAATATTTGAGTGCTTGATTATCTAGATAAGTAATTTTTATTTCATTGAGATCTAGAATCCAGGGAATTAGTTAATTTTCTATAAGTTTTAAATTCATGAGTTTAATATGATTTTAGGGTAGATCCAAGCTTGTAAGAAAATTGATGGGAAACCGTTTTAGACCTAGATTTGAGCAAATGAGTTCTGTGAGTGAATAATTTTATTTTAATTAAATTGATTTAATTACGTTTATTTACATTTAACTTTTTATTATTTATTGGAAATAAATTATTTGTTTAGTTAATTGATTTGATAGATTATAAATTATGTTCTATGATTGAAATAAAAATTTATTACATATTCGTATATACGTATATGTATTAGATTTTCCAATTGGAATTTTATGTTTTTAACTTGAATTTATTATAAGAGACACTTAGAGTATTTTTGGTAATATTATGTTATGTTTCAAGAAAGAATATTTGTTTATGGTTTTGATCAAAGTATTTATTAAGAATTATATGTATATCAAAAAGAGAACTATATATATCTGCATATCAAAATTGTTTGAGATTTGATAATGAAAATAAAGATGTTTTCAGAACACCAAAGTTGTACACTCCTCTCTAACGGTCAGATAAGCTTCACATGTATAAGTCTTAATGAGTCGCCCAACATGTGTATGACAGATGTTTAGGGAGTCATAGAGTAACTCAACACGTATATGACCAGATATTGTCCCTTGCTTTGTGTGTATGTTAAGTATCTCCATCATGTATTACCAGATTCTCCAGGGTACTAGTTAGTATAGGTTTTCAGATTACAGATATTGTATATTGAGTTTGATTAGTACAAAAAGAGATTTATAGAATACCAAATTTATGGAAAAAGATTTTAGAAAAGTTTTAAAGATTATAGATTTTCATATTATATATTATTAAAGTTATAAAGATAATTTGTATAGAAGTTGACAGTTTTACTATGATATGAGATTTAAATTCAGTTTTATCTTTCAGATATAATTGTGTATTATTACCAGTTATATGTTATGTTTTATTTAGAAATCTTTTTTAAAAAGTTATATCCATTCATTAGGAGTTAGCACTCATTCGTTTATAGAATCTATTTTTTTTAGGTATCCATAGTAGGTTCGTGCAGATTATTGAATATCAAGAAAATGGCCACTTGATGATGAACAATTTTGCAGATTTTTTAAATATGTTTTGGGAATATCCTTTAAATATTTTATGAATATTTTATACATGGGTCTAACATGAGAAATGTACAAATTTTATTTTGTTGCAATTGAATTTTATAAGTCATGAATCAATAAGAATTATTTTTAAATGTGTTTTTTTTTTTTTTTTTAGGAAAATCCAGATTTCAATTAGAAAAATCATAGTTTTCATAAGATTCTTTTGGACTCGATAGAGGAGTCAGGATGACTCCTCTTATCTCTGATGCTCTCTTCTATCTTTATGCCTTCGTTGTCATGTAGACGCTAGTCATCTTGTGTCTCTAGGATTCAGTTGATTGTGGGGCTTTTGGGTTATTTTGGGTTGATTGGATTTTGATGTTTTTTTATTCAAGATAGAGTGCGTAAATATGAAGTTTTGATTTTTTGATTGACTGTTTTGGTGTTTTTGCTGTAGGTTTTGATTTAGGGTTGGTTGGATTATATTGGTGTTTTAGTTCAAGATGATTTTTTTATTGATTATTTTGGTTCAAGATGATGTTCAATTTTTTTTTTTTTTTGACTGATGTTCGTTGAAGATTTTGGTTTGATGTCTAATTTTGGTTTGCTGTTCATTGAAGATTTAGGTTGTTGTTTAATTTTGGTTTTATTTCAATTTTCTATTGTTTGAAGATGAAGATGAAGATGAAGTTCTTCATCATCTTCTATTCGTGGAGAATGGTGGAGAGAGAGAAAAAGTGTCTGATGTGAAAGAATAGAGTTTGGATATTGAGAAAACTAAAAAGATATAATTTTTTTTTGTTTTTGTTTTTTGTTTTTGGAAGCTCTAGGTTTGAAACCTAGATCTTCAAACAACTTTTTTTTTTTCTTTTTTTCCAGATTTTTTAAAAATTCTTTGATTCAAGATCTTTTTTTTTTTCTTCTTTAAGAAAATTTTAAAATTAATATTTTCAAAAAATTATTAATATTAATAATTTTTTTTTAATTTTCAATTTTTCACATTAATAAAAACAAAATTTATCTTTATAGATTTATTTTTTTAATTTATTCTTTTATCAAATTAATTTGTATTATTTTAAATTTTAACAGAAAATTAATTTAAAAACTAAGGGCATTTTCATCATTGTCCCTCAAATCGTAGTTGACCCTCAAATTTAACACCCTTTGACCGTTAAATTGGAGGTAATATATATGTTATAAAAACCAAACTTCACTACTGTCTGTATTAAACTTAACTTCATGAGGGTTTTGTGTGTTTAAGTCTTAATATAATTCACCTTTTCAATTTTATTTTTTTATTTACTTATTTTATCATATATTTTTAATTTGTTACTTTTTGAATTATTTTAATTTAATACACACACATCAAAACATTTAAATACGTTAAAAAAATCTACACCATTTGATTCATCAAATGGTGCAAATTAGACACTTGATTTTATTACTTATTTAATTACTTTTAAATCATTTTGTTTATTCAATGAAAAAAAGTATCGCATCATATTCAACCATATACTAACCTTCATCTTCAACCATTCCTAGATTTCCATCCCATCTTCAACCTTTTCAGTCTTCATCTTTAAACAAATCTAGGAACAATCAAAACACAGTTACTTTTCTTTCATCAATATAAAAACAAAATCCACAGACCAATATCTAGAACAACAACCACAAAACAATTCAAGCTTGAAATTCCCAAAAACTAATTAAATAAAAAAAAAAATGAAGCAATCTGCTCTATCAAAGATAGAGCAAATTGCTCTCGATTTTCCATTAAGATGGAGTGGCCTCCATCTTAGATGAAGCTGCTCCATTTGAGATGGAGCCAATTTCCATCTCAGATAGATTCAACTCTATCTCTTTGATGGAGCCCATTTGAATTCTTAAGAATTTTTACTTTTGTTTTTAAAATTTAGATTTCTTTTAAAAGAAAAACCAAAATTTACTTTACATTTTAATTTCACCTTTAAATTCTTTTGTTTAATGGTAAAGATAGGCTGGTGTATTGAAGAGATTTGATCTTGTTAGTCCATTTCTAAAATTAATTTAAGTAATAAATTGTTTTGAATGGGAAAAGAATAGTTTTACACCTTTTCCTTAACGAGTAACAATCACTCACTAATGACAAGAGAGATTTATCTAATTTTAATTAAAAGGCTTTGCAAGCTGTAATTAGGCCTAAATTCAGGGGTTTTATGCAATTTATGCTTTTATGAAATTTAATCATTCTTTAGCCTGGCCCTCCAAGCTCAAGGGCCTTAACAGTCAAGTACAGGTCACCTAATTATAAGGATTAGATCCGGGTTGGTCTTGGGCCTACCTTATTTGATACATCACTTATCCAAAGTGTTTGTGAAAATTTGAAAGGAATTTAATGAAGAGTGGCTATAATTACTAAAATACTAGAGTAAGATCAAGCAACCACTTTAATGTACATAGACACAATTGAATGGAAATCAAGGCTTGAAATGTTGACAATGATACAATATGATTTCAAGTTTAATTCCTAGCCAAACATTACTTTACGTGGCTTAAATAAAAACCTAGAACAATATGTTGAATAGAAAATGTCCCTCAAGAGGGGATAATGCAGCAAAAGAAAAAGGGAAACCGGCACGAACACAAGTATAGTAGTAAGCATTGGAACACAGTTTAATCTATCATGATAAGCTAGAAAAAATGTTGTGCTAAACGCCACCATCATGCTTATTATAGATATGAAGAGACTTGAGAGTCCAACCATTAGCTTCAGTGGCAATGACTTGATAAATCATATTCTGCATATCGTGATGTTAGGATTGACAAAAACATCAAGATGGAAATGGAAGAGGATGACAATGCTATTGCATCCACTGTAGCGAAAACCTGAAACAAGCTCTCACTTAAACGAATAGGCAGTCCTTTTGTTTGATCGTCGCCACCTGGAACATTGAAGGCTGCTGAAAACATTACAGTGGCAATCAATGTAGCAACAATCATGCATGATTGTGCTGTTTTCTTCATCCATTGTTCACCATTTTCTTGTAAGTCTTTATGTTGTGTTGTAAATAATTCTCGAGGGGTTTCACCCTTGGAATTTTTCTTTTCTCGAGATGAAGGCTGCACTATTTTTTCCACCTCCTGAAATCATTAAAATACATCAAATGTAAGATAATATACATTAGATAAGACCTCATATGGTATACTACATAACAAAGAAATATAAACCAAGTTAAACATATAATATATCCACAAATTTAAAGCCTCCAAGATTGCCTTAAACTATGTGATCATTTAACAGTTATATTAGCAATCAACTGATTACCAGATATATGGCAGAAGACATTAGCAAAATCTTATAATAAAATTAAATTTGGGCGAAGTGTATTCAAGTTGCTTTTCAACTTGGACTATTATCGGATTGATTCCAAACCTAGGCTTGTCAAACTATAGTCATGGAGGCCTATAAATAGGGATGAGTTCTTGCCATTTTGTACAAGCCAAACAATTAGATTAATGATACCTTTAAAAATCCCTATCCTACTCCTTAAGCTACTCTCTTCCTTCCTAAAATCTCTAGGATAGAAACATCTATTCCCAACAAAGAGAACAAAGAAAAATGAGAAGTATTTTTACCTTGAACCATAGTAATTCTTGTTGCATTTGTAAAGCTGAACCTGATACAATATTGACACGACTTTGATGTGGTAACAATGCAACAAGATGTAGAATGCTATTCTTATCTTTGTCTTCGAAGGTGGCAAACAAATCCTTTATGAAATCTATCTCATATATTAGATTGAATACACTTGCATGGCGGTGCAAAACAGCGATGTGAAATATGCTTCTATTATTCTCATCTACTTCTTGAACCAAATCAGGATAAGAGCGAATGAGCTCAACCAAGAATTCTGAGTTTCCTACTTTAGCAGCATCAAACAATAATTGTGAAGGTTCCCTTATTAGATTCTTAACCTCTAACTTATCTTGTTTCAGTATTTCCTCCCAAAGTTGTTTGACTAGTTGAAGAGCATGATTTGAAATCTTGCATTGGTTTTGAGTGAACTTCAATCCTAGGACTGATAAAGAGTCAGAAGCAAGTATTGCATTCATGAGAGAGAATAAAATAAACGGGAAATGCAACTATTAGGATATTTAAAAATGACTTTTATAAGTAAGATTTAAAAAAATTTTTTTTTAAGGAAAATAATGTTTTTTTTTTTTTATGGTATAATATCAATGTAAGTATATCAAATTATAATTTGTTCAATTTATAATCAGATCAGAGCTTTAGAAATTTGTTTATGTTTATTGTAGTGGCAAAATCTTGTTTCATACATTTATCTTCACAAAATTCACAACAATATCTTAAGCATAATAATTTATAGTGAAAGAACATACCTCCTCTTTTGCACCCCACCAAAAGAAGTTGATAATATTAAATTCAACAATAATCCAGCTTGACATATAGGAAAAGGTCTAGGGAATATTACAAAATGTAAAGATTGAAAAAGGAAAACATGATTCACATCTATACGTCATTGATCCAAGTATGAGGATTGTAAACAAAAATTTTTGTTTAATTTTTTCTTTTGGAATGCCATAGTGTAGTGATTCAAACTTTATATCATCAAACTAAATTGATGTTTTCCACCATCAAGTCATATCCGTACAATTAATCTTATCATTTTCAATGGGTTTCCACACTATGTAAAGGTAAAGTAAAGTAAGATGTTGATGTCATTTATTGCCTAGTACTTATAATATAAAAAGCATGAGATTTAACATTAGTTGATGAAGATTCAACCGCAACTTGCGCTTAGTTGACCAAAGTCAAACTTAACAAGTTGTGCTTTTACACATCAACTAAAACAAAATTTCTAAACATAAACCTAAAATCCTTTATAACTATATATTACCTGAAGTAAATTTTGCTATAACTAAATTTTATATATATATATATATAATATATTTACCCCTAAACCAAAATTCGAAAGAGGGAGTTGCAATAATCCTCATGCCAGATAGGATGAGGTAGCATCCTTGTATTGTGGTACTTGTTAGTTAGTGTCTTTATTCTACGATACTTATTTATGGAGCCACGACTTGATAATTAAAAGATATTTAATAAATATGGTTGATGAATGTCTTAATTTTTTTATGAGTGCATATTTTATGCTTGGCATTGATTTAGATTGACATTGAAATGAATTTGCATAGATATTCTCAATGCTAATACTTGGAATATGTTACATTTTACATTTCTACTTGGATGTATGCACTAGATTGATATTATAAACATTATTATACATGATAGAATATTGAAATATTTATATTTTTTGTGTATGAAGTTCACACTTTTCCACAAAGAATTTTAGATGGTTGATATTATTTGAAATTAAAACACTCTCTATTGGGCTTTGTAAGCTCATCTCTTATTTTTTCCAAGGTGATAGTGGCCGATGACTTCATGAAACTCCTTATGAGCTGAAGAATTTAGTTCTATAGTTGTTCAGGTGGACAGCTTAATTTGTATAACCCTAATTTTTTTTTATGTACTTGTGAAGGATTTGTAACTATGTGTGTATTATTCGGAATTCAGATGTCTATGTTATAAGTTGTGGAGCGTTTATGTATTTCATTAAGTATGTACTGGTTTAAGTAGTAAGGATGATTTGCAAAGAGGCGAAGTCTATTTGTGTTGAATTTTGTTGTGAAACTAGTAGATTTGAAATGCAAGTGAATTGAATTTTAGGAAGTTTGAAAAACAACATAAAATTTGTCAAAATTTTCATAAAATTGAAGTGGTTTTCAGTTTAAAGTCAAGGAATTGAAGTTTTCTAAATTCAGCTATTTTATTTTTGTTAAAGAAAAGGCTTAAATCACATACTTGGAATTTGGGTCATGCCATGTGTGATAACAAATGACTTATGGGAAATTTTGTTTTTACACATTCAAGCATTAAATCTAATTATGCTTTGCTAACAACAAATTGTTTTTGTGTTATTATCGTAAAAAGTTGAACATTCTGTTTTTTAATGTCAAATTCAAAGAAAATTAATTTGTTTAGGCTTTGATGGATTGGATTTGTATATAACCATGGTTTCAAAACTCGCAACTCACTATTATACCAGTGAGACAACAAGTAGCAAGTTCTCAGTTATTCGGTGAGTACTGTTCACCAACAGTCAAATTGGGTTAAATCTATAAAACAAACTAAAATTTTTTTCTAAATGATCAAAATACAATTATATGACTATTAACCAATTTGTTTGATACTTTTGCCTATTGACTGTTAAGATTTAACAACAACGACTCTTTAAGGGGTATTTCTAATAAGTTTTCAGAATCTCAAAGGAGGTTAATGTTATTATGGCCAAAACTTAGATATTGATGTAATTTCATCAAAAGATAGGGGGGTTTGTGTAATTAGCCCCTATTATATATGTGCTTAAACAAATGCTAATTAGATTTTTCTAACTCTCTTCTTTAACCTCATGCCTCCAGCCTCCATTCTCACCCTCCTTTCTCATCTCATCTCGCACCAATCACCAAATCATCATCACCGTCGTACCACTCTCCTCTCTAACCTCACACCTTCTCTCTCACCTCAACTTTCATCGTACCAGTCACCAGATCATCATCATCACTACCACACAAAACCAAACCTTATCCACCCACACTGCACCAACCCCTCTCTCACTCTCCTTTTTAGCTATCTCTTTCTTCTCTTTGTTTCTCTAATATTTCTTTTGTGTTAGTGTAATTTGTTTCTTTGTGATGGTTGTTGGATATTTAATTGATTTTTTTTTTTTTTTTTTTTGTGTGGTGTTTAGGGTGATTATCAACTGGTTTTGTCATGGTTGGACTCGTCGAGTTAACTGAGTTGGTCGAGTTGGATCGATTATTCAGCCAACTCAATCGAGTACTCATCGCCAATGAGTAGGACCCCCAATTTGGGGGTTCTCAAACTGGTATGGTGTCAATCACCGATTAATTGACAAGAACTAGGTTGGAACACTGTACAAAATTTTTTTGAATTAATTAATTGCAAATCTAAAGTAACCCTTTCTATGTAGAAAGTCCAAATAAATCATTGCAAATGAAGTGCAAGATTGTAATATGTGTAAAAAGGTTTATGTTTGTTAATACAATGTTAAATATACATATATACACATAATCGAAATTTATATTCCATACCTGAGTTGATTATCCTCTTCAATAGTTCGAGACTTCTACTAGTAGGTGCTAGAGGCTTTTGGGATAACACATGCAAGGCCGTCTCATGGTTCCTATCACGAGCGATGGCTAGATCTTTATTATCATTTAGTAGTGTCAATGCCATATCTGAGCAAATCACAAACTCACGTGTTAACAACATAATATATATATGTATTTTGTTTTAAAAGTTTCTATATATATATATCTGTGTTTTATGATAGAAATAGAACTATTCTCATGGTATATAACTTGTGTGCGTATGTAACTGAGAACAATTTGCTCTGAATGTGCATGTTGTATAACTATGTAGTTTTATTGATTTATAAAATGCACAAATTCTATAATAATAATTATTTATTTTTAAACAAGTCCTGCTGACTATAGTCTTTCTTCATGTACTTCCCTAACAGTATTTAAAGAGTAAAGAAAATATAAGCAAACATAATGAACTTACCATACAAACCATTCCTGATGCTAATGAAAAACAGAGCCGTTTGGTCATTTGGGGTCAAAATGTTTCTAGTTTTGTCATATAAAAAGTTTGCCATTTTCCCGTGTGTAAACATAACAGCCATATAAAGTGGTGTCAATCCTTTACAACCTCGGATTTTCGGCAGATCTGCATTTTTTCTCAGCATAATCTCAACAATTTGTAGAGCGCCAGCAGCAGCAGCAAAACAAAAGGCAGTGTTGTGATTTTTGTCTTGCAAAGCCAAGTCGTCGTTTTGCATTAACGTATCAATTGCTTCACAAAGGCAGTTTGTTTGGCTTGTGTTGCCACATGAAGAACTGTTTCCTCCCCCTCCGTGATACTGGCACATAAAATTTGTTTGGGATTATCCCCAAAGAAATGCGTAGCTTCTTTGAAATCGCCCTTTGATGCAGCCTTATAGAGATTTACGCGCAACATATGGGATAATTTTCTGTTTTCATCTGTTGAAATTTGATAAAGTACTAGTGTAATTTAATTGAACATTATACATATTTTATTTATATTTTATACATGTTAATGAAAATACTTATCAACAAAATTTATTAAAGATAGAGGAATTTGAATTTTGTTTTGATTGATTCAGATACTCAATAATTAAAATTTTGTTCAAACTTAATAGTGGCTCCCTCAACATGTCTATATATATAGGACTTGTACTTTGACATACATATTGTTTTCATGTATGAGAGAGATCTATACTTACCAGAGAATAGATGAATTGAAGGCCTATTACGAGGGGTTGTAATAACTTTCTCGTCATCATCTGGAGTAGCACTTTGGGTAGCTTGGTTGGAATCAATGTTTATATCTGTTATGTCGATTATATAGGCATCTTGTGTTTGTGGATCAGAAACTGAATTTACTTCTCTTGCCGCCATTTCTTTTGACAACCTTGAAATGAAAATATCTTACTCAAACTAGGATAATCATTCATGAACACTTAAATCACGACTAATATATTTCGAAATTAATAAAAACAAATGATAAATTTGAGCCATTGATATATTTCAAACTAACCATTTTTTTTTTTTTTTATAACAAACTCAAATAAATAAACATTATATGTATAAAAATGAATGTCTAAACGATTAAATTTAGTCAAACTCTGATATGTAGCATAGTTGATACCGCAACTTTAGTGCCTCCCTATGAGATGGTTCTAATAACATTTCATTCGCTCAATACAGATATTGGGGTAAATCATGAATTAGTACTACACACTGTTTTAGAATTCACTAATTGTTAGTTGGTCAGTAATCTAGCGAGTAGCAAGTACTTGGCTACTTGACGAGTACTTGGTTTGGCCTTCAATCAATAGTTAACTAGTTGATCGATGGTCAAATTTGGTCAAATTTGTAAAAAAAAAAAAAAAATTCCATATGATCAAAATACATTCATATGATCACAAAACATTATTTTTGTTAGTTCAATTATATTTTTAACATAATTCAACAACATACATAAGAATTGTTTTATAAATATGGGCTTTAAATACACCTCATTCTTTTGTTAAATGCACCTCTTTATAAAAATAAAAAAAAAATAAAAAGTTTAAAGTGAGCAAGTGGACAAATGTCCACTTGGTGGACAATTGGTGTGCATGCATGAAATCAAAAGCAAGGACATTTTTACAAGTAGTTGCCATTTAATTATAATTATAATTATATATATAGTGATTTTACCATAAGTGTTTTTTAAGTTTTAAAAGTAAGGACGAACCAATCAAATTTATCAATCATATTCTCTCTTTTAAAACAAATTTTCTCTCCTATTTAATTCAAATACAATAGATGAATTTAATTGGTTCGTCCTAACTTTAAAGGCATTGATGGTAAATCACTATATATATGTAGCGCATTCTACAATTATATACATAAAAATATATATAGCACATTCTGCAGTACATTTAGGTATTGATACACTTGAGCAGTGATTGCATTATAAAATTACTGATTGTATTTTATTATATCTGATTATGTATTATTATATGTGATTATAATTTGATGAGTCAATTTCATAGGATGGACCCGCATTGCACTTGTAGACCCGCAACATGTAAATATATATATTTATATATGTATATATAAATCATAACAAATTTCATAAAGTTTTTTCCTCCAATATCACTAGTAAGCACAAATGATATAATTTCAAAATCCTAATAATATTATCAATTATGAAATAAAATCAAACTTAATAATCCAACCTAAAATTTAATATTCAAAATGATAAATTTATAATGAAGGATATGATTTAAATCCAAATAAAACATAAAATATGCCAAATCATTGGTCCAAATACATAACAAATTCTCCAAACAACTTAACAATTAACAAAAGCACAAAAGATCTAGCTATCCATGCTTCCAAGTTCCATGCCATGATGGCAACATGCCATCCCTTGTTACCCTCCACAATATCTATATACATATACATACACACACACATATATATAGTGGGTTTTGCATATACGGGTGTGGATTTTTTCGCACCAACACCTGAACTTGAACCTGATTTAGATGTAAAATTTCATATATCCAAACCCATCCACGAACCAATTTAATAAAATCCACACCCGCCCATTGTAGGTGAAAATCCATGGGTTCTTGAGTAGAATTGTCATCCCCAAGTAAAATTCTACAGCAAATAGTAAAGATTTTAAATTCTTGGTTGCATATATAGGTCTTTTGTCATGAATCCGCTACAGTAAGATATTTTTGCAACGGTTGTAAATCACAACAAAAGCTTTTGCAACACCTTCGTATTGCATATCACAACATATTTTCCTACAGCAAAAGGTAATATTTTAGTCCAGCACTAAGCCTCAATTGATAGAAGTTTAATGGAGATCGTAGGAGCTCATTTTTTATAGCGCTAAAATTATTATGAATTTGAAACAAACACCGTATCATGAAAATACGTTTTTAAATCATAATTATTCTTCGCAAACTATAACTTACAAACAAATTATCATATTTCATTTCCTTTGTTTCCAAACTACTATTTTTGTTTGTGAATGTTAATGGTGATATAAAAACTTATTTTCACAATTCAGTGTTAGTTTTAGAACTTGCTATAATTTTAAGAGTAAATTACCTCGTACCCTTATGACGTTTGATTTTTGACAAGCGAAGACAATATTTACATTTATTTGTAGTGTCCTCCCTTCATTTAACGGTTTAATTTTCTTTGACTACTATCTTTAACTCTAGGGGGTAATATGATCATTTTATCTTAGTTTATATCTTTTTCCTTAAA